>JACCIC010000040.1:630000-1142500 GCA_018907035.1 Sycobia sp. Sy_11
CTTGAATGCTGAGGGATCTACCGGATTTTATTTCGCAATTGCATGCAGATGTATGTAGTATGGCTTGATATTATGCTATAGGAGCCCAACCGTATTTATGCGTCGTCGAATTTTTCAAACGGTAACGAGTACGGCGTATAAAAATTAGCGTTGTATTTTCTTCCGATGTTATATAATTTAAAAATATATAAAATAAGTATATAACATAATAAATATAAAAATATCTGAAAATTTTGAAGAGTGAAAAAAATACGATACAGGATTTGAATAAAATTACTAAATCAGGTTTATATTGACCCCGTGTATAAAATATATAACCGAAGAAATGTTTCATGCTTATCTTTAGAAATCCGTTATTAGCAAATATATTTATCTGTCTTAACGTTTAGTAAATGAAAAATATATAATTTGGATCGCCTAGTATGGCAAGATCTTAGGTTAATCATAGTCGACTGTTAATAACCACTTCAATCTGTTCTTCGGAGAATTATTTGAAAAAAAGTTAGGACGATCTGCTTAAGATTCCAACCATGCATCTATCGAATCGGTAATCGAGTACGCCTTGCAATATATATATATATATATATATATATATATATATATATATATATATATATATAATTAGGAACAACGAACGCGTAACGAATAAAGACGCGAAAAAGAATTATACCAGTAACTAGCGCGGTCTTGGAACAGCTGCGCGCAGCTCCCGACCGACGCGAGCCCCGCTCGCGTTCCGACGGATCCGCAATGCGCTCGAAGCGTTCCGTCGCACCGAGCGGCCGCGCGAACCATAACGCTACGCGTCCGCATTGCGGCCGGCTGCATCGCGCGACGAAATTATTTAAGCAGAGTTGTAAAATTCGGAAAATACTCGGAAAATGCTGCGGAAGTTTAATGACGATTCTGTAAAACTATTTAGATACGTATATACAATTACCTCTAGCCGTTTTTTGTCAGCTGTTTGTTGATATCAAATGTACATTGGCTTGCTTACGGTTCTTTTTAAAACATATCATCTTGAAATGTACTTAAACAATTAATAAAGGACAATAATAGAAAAAATCTTCACTTTAATTTAAATATATAATTATATTCATTTAGGTATTTTTTTTCATATTTGATTAAGGAATATATTGTTGAGAAAAACAGACATAATTAAAAATTTAAGAAGAAAATGTTTTGTCAACTAACCTCTACAATATCTTCAAGTCAATTTCACATTGAATTAAAATTTTTAAACTCATTTTTAATAATATTGCTTTAATTGGGCGAATTATAGATGGATTTCTCATAGTAAATTTACTCGTAATTAAAAATCTTAATATGTATAAAAACAAACAATTCAAATGAATAAGTATAGTTTTTATTATTTACTTAGTCACCTTAATAGTTTTTTTAAGTTTGAGACCAAAACTGTGAAATAAGATAAGCGACACTATGCTAAAAAATGGTGAATAGTTTTCTGATAAATTTTATACATTAAAAATCTACGAGTAGATTGTATATTTTACTAATCTCATATATAGCTTGAAAATAAGAAAAGAAACAGAGAAGAGACAAAAATATTAAAAGTTTTTTCATGCTTGTTATAAATTATAGAAAAATTAATACATTTTTTACTTTTATTTACTTTAAATTAATACATTGATAAGAGAGTATAGTAATATACAGTTATTTTTGAAAGATCTTTTATTCCATATAGTAATCTTAAAATGTAAAAGAAATGTTGATAAATTTTGAAGTTTTTTTTGAACCTAAATATATATTAGATTGTTTTTAATATAAATATTTTATTTTTAATATAAATATATTAGATCTGTGTTTCTTTTCTACAGATTTATTTGAAAGAGTTTATTCCTCTAACATAAGATTATTTATGTTTGTATCATAACTGTCAATTTTGTAAATCCTCCCAGATAAATTAATGAAGACCATATATTAAGACAAAACAAATAAATAGATACATAGACAGTTAAAAAAAAGATTTTATTAACTAATATATTGCTTGGACTTTTCAATGAATACAATATTTTAAGTTTATGTAGTTTTTTTTATTTAATTTCAATATACAAAACTGTACAGATAAAGACAAATAGCACTTTTTCCTTATAGGAAGCTCCTACATATATCTATAAATCTACTATATAAATGAAAACATGCCTAATTTTAAATAATATCAATATACAAAAACTAATTATTCCATAACTAAGACTCATTTTAGTAATTCTAGTGGACACTTTTTTATCGAAATTTATATAAGAAACTTATATTAATTAAATAAACATGTATTTAATTTTAAAGACAATTCTATTTTTTTAGTTGCTTTGAGATACGAAATCGATTAGTACGTACTAAATTGTTTTGTGTTAATATTTTATTTATCAAAATGACTAATAGCATGAAACGAAATATACAAACAATAAATAAATAAATAAATGAAATTATGTAAATGAAAATATATTGTTCCTAATGCAAAGCCTAGAATAATTTTCTAATTTAGTGATCTTATCTAATATTATACGAATAATTCTTCAATAAATATTTGAGTTTAGACACTGAATTTAATAAAAAATTCAAATAAAGGGGTGTTGTCAAATGCAATATTTATTTGGAAATTGCACTTTCCGCATTCTAGTTTTTTTTGTTCTAGTGTCTTTTTCTATTATAAATGAAGATTTCCAATGTGGATTTGTTGCTATTTTTCATATATTATTTATGAATTGTTTTTATTCTTGCCTTCAGAAATTATTTTAGTGCTCATTTGCAATACCTAGTGTCTAATTGATTTTATGGCTTTGTTATATGTTATGAATAGTCAATGTTCGTTCCAACTATTGCATAAATCTGGGCTGATTTGTTTATTTAATTGAAGAAATTAAAGTTTTCTAGTAGTCAATATATATTTCTTGCTGATCTGGTTGGACATTTTTGTCCAGATTAATTATTTTCTATATTTAGATTTCAACATTGGTTCGAATATAATCAACTATTTTTATTTTTTTATTACTAACCTTGTTACGTACAAGAAATGCTATTGAAGAATTAATCAGCGAATTAGATAAAGATCAATATAATTATATTAATTATTATCAAGTAGGAAATGTGTGTTCCTTTTGGCGGAAAAAGCCGAATAACAAAGGAAATATAAACCGCTCTAAAAGCGTCGCAAAAGCAATTTTTATACGGTATTTTTATACGATGAATAGTAATTATCCAATTACTATTCATCAAATTGGTTCATCATAAAACTCATGGAAAATATTAATCATTGAAGAGTATTAAATGCGTATTTTTTATATATGTCCAAAATGATTTGCACGATTAAAATCTGAGACCAATTGAATCAATATATTATCAACAAAAATCGTTATTTCGCGGATCTGTTTTTCATTGCTGGGGTAAAAGAAAGGTTCAGTTAGAATGTAATATGAACTACTTCATTTATTAATTTGAAACTCCAGTCTTTCTGAAGTTATATGTATTGTTAGTGGGTTATGATCAAAGAAAAAACATTTTCAAATATTATATAATAAAATAGAGTTTAATATCTTATTGTATATTTAATATCTATAGAGTATACTTATTAACAACTGATTGTTGTTTATTGCAATATTTGGAATTAGATAGTTCAATTTTTTTCTTTTTATATGAAACTATTTTAGAAATTTCAAGTGTTCAGTACTTAAAAACTTTAATTATCAGACTATAATCTTAGAAACTATGTCGAAATATCAAATTGATTGCAAGATATATACCGTAAAAAGTATTTATTATACAAGAGAATTTTTATAGAAGATACGAATTTTACTTACAATTACAAGTCTCGGATTACTCCTTTGAATGATTTGAATACAGATATTAACGTCATTTAAAAATATTAAACTATTATCTATATATTTACTGCTCTAGCGTCGCCGTATCTAAAGCAAATAACTTAACCGTTTTTCATAAGTAAATGTACGATAAATATATAAATAAGAATCAGTTTTCATAAATAAAAACACTTAGTCCAATACTGCATTCAATATCGTACTTCTTTACATCGAATATCGTACTTCTTTTTATCCGAACTTAATAAATAAAAATTTCGAGTCCCTCCCCAGAAAAAGCACAGACGCAGATCATAATTTTCAATTCCTATACATACTTATTCGAATATGGTACGGCATCTCTCTCTCTCCTTCTCCCCCCTCCCTCTCACTCTCACTCTCACTCTCTCTCTCTCTCTCTCTCTCTCTCTCTCTCTCTCTCTCTCTCTCTGGTCTCTAGCGTTTTGCCTCTCGCTCTATATAATATTTCTTCACAGTGACTATAACTCGGGCGTCGCATAAACCTGCGCCAAAACATCTTACAAACATCCCGGTATTCATGCACTGTGCGCTTTTCATTATTATTCGATCGAAAATTTCCGGTGAGTGAGGTCTGCATTGAAATCCTGAGGTAGGGGGGGGGAGAGTTATCGTCACACAGTCGAGAAGGAGAGTGAGAGAGTTGGAGAGAGAGAGAGAGAGAGAGAGAGAGAGAGAGAGAGAGAGAGAGAGACTGAGAGAGGGAACAGAAAAGTTCAAATACTATCAGAAACAGATGTTTCTGGCTTTCCGTATATAAACGGTCCTTGTGCACCATTGCCGAAAACTTAATACAAATAAAAAAATTTGACAGCCGCCTTAATTTATCGGCTAACCGTCAATGAATACATTAAAATCTAGATTTTTCCTCAGACTTTTATATAAGTAAAAATCAATATCGTAAGATTCGTATGTTATATTGTCCTCGATATATATTTTTTAATTGGGGAGATTCTTGCTGGGTAATTTAACATCATTTGTAAGTTATCTCTGAATTTAAGGGCTGCGTTCGATAAGGGTACAAAGCGAACTCGAACCCAATTCAAATAAAATGAGTTTCATTAAAGGAACTCTCAATGCTCTATCGTGTGATGATAATAGAATTCATCCAATCGATCGAAGTGAGTATCTAACTAGAGTTACTATATGATAAAAAGTAGAAATGAAAGGAATTCAAGTTGTTAAAAGCCTGGTTAAAATTATTCTAAAGATATGCATTTTTAATTATATGCGAAAAGGGCATCAATAAATTCAATTTTACATCTTTAAAATATTTTTCTATTATATCTTTCATAAAAATATATCTTAATATATTTTAGAGGGTAAGATTACTGTAAGATTAAAAAAAATCGATTTATTTGCTGCTTAAAAAATATTTCAACGTCATAAAACCAATATCCCACTGGTCACGACTTTTTCGTAGTTACAAAATATCTATTACGGACTTCCAAATACGTTTGTGTTACAAACACTTTTTTCAAACTGGATAGAAAGAATATTTCAACACTATTACATAGATTGACTTGAAATGTTGACAGTAGCTTTACGAATATATTCTCTACGACTTATTTTACGACATATTTTATTATATATAAAAATTCTTTTTTTTATATAGTATGTATTATGGTTTATACAAAAATTGAATTAATATCGTAACCCTAGAGGCTCCTGCAACTAATACATTCATTAACAATATTCATTATTTCCAGTTCGATATATTTTATAGCTTTCAATAAATATATCTTGCTACGTATTTTAAACAGTTGACTCACCCTATCAGTTCCTCAATCATAATTTAAGATGAAAATTACAATAGTAACTCTTTTATATATATATATATATATATATATATATATATATATATATATATATATATATATTCATAATAATTCCAAGAACAAACCAATTGTGAGTGCTTTATTCCTACTCGCATAACATAGTATACTATTTGTGTCTTCATTTATACTAAATTAATCCCGGTTTTTCGTTTTTTTTTTCCTTTGTTAAATTAATCTAGAATTTTCTTGAAAGATAATTTTATTTCATACTATGTAATTGTAAGCAGCCTACCAATTTTAGTAGTAAGGTTTGGATTTTTCTTACGGTAGTTTGTACAGAAAACGAATGCTGTGGTACATATTAGAATAGCAGTTTCATATTTGCATGCCATGTATAAATTTTTAACATATCATTTGAGCGATTGTTTGCATTACATAAGCGCAATTCAATAAAACTCTTTTACTTCTTTTATTCGAACACAACTGCTACCAATATTTTTGCCTTTCTAGTTATCATCGAGTCAGTACAATTTTTGAACATATCTTAAAAATGAATATTATAAACCTTCAATTAAATTAAGTTTACAAGAAATTAAATATTGAAATTATTTGTTATATTAGTATGTTACTTAACTAAATAGAATAATATAACATTTATTTACTATATTAATTTATCAATCAAAGTTAGATGTTGACTCATGCGTATTTGCTTGTTGCTGGTCTATTCGTCAACGTATTTTATTTTCTGCAACATATTTCATTTTCGTCAATGTAATTTATCTTCAAGTCTTAACCTTTAGACTGCCGGAATTTTTGCCTTATAAATTGATATTTTTGATGTGCAAAATTTATACATAAAAACCCCTCATATCTCTAGAGTAGCTGTCAAGGTCACAGGTGGCTCATATGTGAGCCATGCCGGCAGTCTAAAGGTTAAAGCTTTATATTTTAAGAAATTTATAAAGATATTATAAAATATTCTTACAAACCAGGTAATTTAAAAAACCAATATCATAAAATTATGCTAAACAATGTTTACTGTGAAGAATAGAAAGTTATTAAAGGTATCTGTAAGTTTTGTAAAATAAATTTGGTATAAAAGAGCCTTGTAAAGCCTACTAAAAGTATAAGAAATTAATAAAATTTGTATGTTCCAGGGTTCACCAATACTTGAATTTTATATTGAACTTTGTTTAGTTTTGTATCGGAATTCATGATGAATATGAAGAAAATTTCTTTCAAAAAAGTTTTAAGAGAAAATTATTTAAGTAGACGTTGTAAGCATCTTGGTCTTCGATACACTATATCGTTAGAAATTTGTAATGCAATTAGAAGCTAAATAAAATCCTAAAAAAACAGAATATTCCTTTCTATAAATAATTTAACAATAATATGCTTACACGTACAGTTCCTATAATCTTCAAGATATCTAAATAAATCTAATCAAAGAAAAAACTTCATATAAGTATTAATTACATTGTAAACTGATTCATTTACATTTAAGCACCTACTATGTCTTTCAGAGCTCAAGATTAAGATAAGATTGATCAATTAATAATTGATAATATTAAAAATTGACTTATGTCAATCAATTAATAATATTAAAAATTGTACTTATGTCGATTGCTCTCAATGAAATTAATAATTATCGTCTTACAGTATTTATACTATAATATATATTACTAATGACAGCCAGACTGTCTTCGTTTATGAATACCCCCCTCCCCAAAGGATCTGAAATAGAAATTATTAAATTAGATGAAAAATTAAAAACAATAAAATTAATATAAATAAACTATATTCTATGTTAGCAAAC
Source organism: Sycobia sp. Sy_11 (assembly GCA_018907035.1). NCBI lineage: Eukaryota > Metazoa > Arthropoda > Insecta > Hymenoptera > Epichrysomallidae > Sycobia > Sycobia sp. Sy_11. Next base: position 637,446 of record JACCIC010000040.1, read on the forward strand.
AACAACATGACTGTCTTCACCATCTTAAATTTCAATTTACCTTCGATGTCTGACGTTTCGAATCGCTATGGCTCATCTTCAAGGACTAAATAGTTTTGGTCCGTACATCTGTACGGATCATGAAATAGTTTGCCATTAACTTTATTCACGAAAGATTACAGATAAATATATATTTTATCTCGAAACATGAGCAGAAATATTTTACCCAATTGAATTTGTTATTTTTCCCATAGATGAGCCACCAGACTCTTATCTTTTTCTTCTTTTCTTCATGTTAATGTGGATTTAAAATTTTTTAGGGCTATAAATGTTGAAAAGTGTTTTGGCTCCTTTTATGCTAAAAAACTTACTATTCATTATAAAATATGTTTTACAACTTCTTATTTCTTAACTGTTCGTTATTAAATTATCGTGTTTAAATTTAAATATAAACTAAAAATCATTGACCTCTTTTTTCGTTTAGTGAAGTTAGTATAAGTTCCGTGTTTAGTGATGTATAAAAGAGGCCTAATGTAAATATTCTTTAATATTTTATCATAATATGGATTTATAAGATTAATTAATTATTCTCAATTATTTTTTCGTTTCTTCATTCGTACTGATATAACGTTGGTATTATTTTCTTACTGCTCCTGTTGAAACCAGCAATAACAGTTCATCACAGGTCGGAGTAAGGGATTGGTATACATCAGTACTTTCTATATATATATACTTTCTGACTTGGGAAGTAGCATCTTTAACTAAGTATATTGCAGATACTACGCATAGTTAGACAGAGTCTAACTTTTTATGAATGACAAATTTTTATGAATAACAGTACATTTTTAGGTTTAATTCTAAAAATGAAGAAATATTCAAGCAAACAGTTCTTATAGATTTCATTTATTTTATTATAACTTTTCTACAGAGCCAGTAAAAGTAGCAGTTTTTCTACCAAAAATCACTACGATGTCTAATTCAATTTACGACAGTATAGAGTATTTTTATTTAATCCTTCTCTCTCTTTCTCTCTCTCTCTCTCGCTCTCCTAAATAAAATGGCAAATCTACGTATATTATATTACAATACTATCTTATAATAAAATAATTAAAACTGTTACAATCATGACTGCAATATTTCCTACCATTATAGTAACATATTCGATAATAATTTTTTTTTATTGAAAAAAAAATATACAATAAGTAGAAAAGTTCTAATATTAAAGATACATAAGAGTTCTTCGTCCGACACAAATGACTTACTGTATTTTTTAAATTTTGTTAAATTTTAGTGTATTCACATTTCTCTGACTTTCAACTTTATATTTACATTATAAAAAAATTTTTGCATTATAAAGATCCACACTGGCAAAAAAACTTTTGAACAATATTTAACAAATAATAATCACAGTATTGCGAAAAAGAGCAGACACATTTTAAAGCAAGAGTATTAATCAGCAAATATGTGGAGTTATTTTAAATGTTTTTTAAACAGTAATTTATTGTTATAAATTTGATTTGCGTGCTTCTGTGTAAAGTTTAATAGTTAAATCATTAATTTATTTTGAACAACTATAAATTTATATGGAACGAGTTCACAGGGTATGAAGAATGTTGTAAAATACTAATGACAACTAAAACTACTATAGCACGCAACGTTATTCATTTTAATCTTAGTTTCTTTTTTAATTTTACTTATTAATTACTTGCAATATAAGTGGCGTTCTAATTTGATCTATTTATAAGCAGATTAATCCTAGAAATTATGTTAATTCGCAACGGTAATATCTTAATATATTTTTATATTACAGGATTTAACAGCCAAGGTAATTAGTTTTAAAATTAATTTTTAATTACATGAATAAAATCATACAATAGTATAAAAAATATGTTTAAAAATATTATTGTTTATCGTAAACTAAATTTAAAAAAAAATATAAATATATAAACCATACCCAATAAAGTTCCATCCTGCATTGCCACATTTGTTATATTTCTCTAATATATAAAAAATAACTACAACTTTTACAACCGTGCTGAAAAACGTATACGTTTCTACAGCTAAGAGTGACTTAAACTAGTTGGCAGGGTGTATACGATGAAATATTAATGAAAAAAAAGTTAGAGAGAGGGAAAAAGAGGAAGAGAGAGGGAGATCGATTCGCTGAAACCGCCGGCCATTCAATGCAATCCAATCCGTTGGGCTGTGCTATACAAAATACAGAGTACCTTAAAAAGTATGGCCGCGAAGAATTTGTACAGGGACAACCTTCTCTATATCAGCCTTCATTTGTAAAAATAATTCCCCGGTAATTCAGCTCAATCCGCGTTTCTTCACCGAATACCAAATGAGTTATAGAGAGGTTGCAGCGCCATCAGTAGCCAGTACGAGCTATAAAGTTGGCCTCCTATGTACGCATACGAGAGATTTGCCTTCTTCTCTTTCTCTCTCTTTCTCTTTCTCTCTATCTCTTCGTCTCTATCACACTTATTTTCTCCCACTCGCACTTATTTCATGGAGGGAATCATCGCTGAGAAGAGAGATTGAAAAGGGGTGGTAGGGCTGGGAGAGAGGAAGAACGAGATAGATTGAAAAGAGAGAAAGACACTCGGAGAGAAAAAGAATGAATCAGAGAGGGAGAGAGAGAGAGAGAGACAGAGAGAGAAAGAGGAGAGAAAGAAAAAAATCCGTAAACAAAGAGGCGGGGGCGTGACTCCCGCGCGCAGTCAAGATGGCCGTGTCGCTCGTCGCCGGGCGACTGAAGCGGCGGCGGAGCTCTGCGCCGTCGCCACCTCCCACCCCCTCGCCCGTCGGCCACCTCCTTTTAATTAATATGGGGAAAAAAACTGCAGTAGAACGAGACCGAAAGGCGTGTATTTCTATATATATAGATGCACGAGCTCGCGCGTTGACGGGGGAGGGTACGCCGAGTACCGAGGTAACGCGAGAAGAGCAATTTTTGCCAGCCGAAAGCCATTTCTCATTCGAGGACGTCCCGACGTTACGTTCGTCCCGGCGCTCCCTATACATAGGTGTATACACGCACACACGCGCGCGCCTTCCTCGGCTCCGTATTTATACACCATTGTTTTTCGTCCATTTGCGCAGCGAATTTCCGAGCTTGAGTCTCTCGGCTCCTTCGCGCTTGATTTCTCGGAGGACTGTACCTACGCCAATGACGCCCGAGCGACCGTACCCCCCTCGCTGCAACACGCGTCAGCCATAATGGGGTATGCGCGCGCTTTACTTTTGTTTTTTTTTGCCTTTTCTCTCAATGCACGCCCGTGTACGTATGGTCGCGCTCCGCCCGGCGGACGGGGAGGTGGGGTCGCGAGAGGAGGAGCGGCGGACTCAGGCAATGCCTCGCCGCGCATGAAACGGCGCTGGAGGATTCGCGACACACCCGCGAAGTAATGGAAGGATTGACTTCGTAATGGCAATGAGAGCGGAGGTGTGCTCGATTACGGGCGCCCACTCGCATCGAGGACTGGCCGGTCAGCTGGCTGATCTCTGGAGCTTGGAAATTTCGAGTAATCGGATACATTATATAAATTTTATACACTGTGTATATCTATACAATGCAGCTCTGTGTATATTTGTAATGTATTAAATGGAGGGGTTGGTACTACGCGCTCTGACAAAAATCAACATGGCAGTACGAGGAAGAGAATGACAGAAAAAAGAAAGAGCGACTGGGGGAGGGGGAGACACGCGCCCGCTATTACCACCGCCCTACGTTCCGATATGACAGCCCGGTGGGCGCCAGAGAGGGCCGCCCTCCCCGCCTACGCTAGCGAGAAAATACAATTATCAAATTTAAATGTCAAATCGCGCGGTCGATTCCTATATAGCGCGTGCGTGTGCGAAGAGAAGCGGCGCGAGAGAGAGAGAGAGAGAGAGAGAGAGAAATTTACGACTAAATAACGGGGCTAACGAGCCGAATTACGCAATATTCGCTCGTTTGGGGCAGGGGCGAAGGGGACCCACCGAACCGCGCCTTCGCGGCCTCGAAATTTGCATGATGCTTTCCTTCTCTCTTTCGTCCTCATCATTCCCCCTCCAGTTGTCCGCGCTTTCTCTCGGTCTTTCTGGCTGCCTTCGCTATATATATATATATATATATATATATATATATATATATATATATATATATGATGCGAGGACGCGAGAGGGAACCAAACGGCGCGACGAGGCAAAACGATTTATCATTCAAATACCGATAATAAGGCGAGAACGCTCGCTTATATATCTATACACCATATATATATATATATATATATATATATATATATATATATATATATATATATATATATAATTCACGCGCGAACTTCAGCTCGTACACAATGGCGGCAAAATTCGTTTCGCTTTGCATGTCCCTTTTTTCCTTGTCCCCTCCTCTTTTTCTTTTTCCATTACCCAAAGAATGGCTTCTGATTGTAAGCTCTTTGCCGTTACGGAAAATCTTTTTATTGAAATTTATCACCGTGCTAAATTTCTCTTAAAGAGCTCGTTATAGAGATTATATATATTATTTATCTCATTGTCAAATTTTTTTCATGAATAATAAGTAAAGCAATGTTGATCGAATTCAACATTTTGGGAAAAAAATATATTGTGATTTAATTGCACATTTAATAATATAAAAATAAATATCATAGACAAAATGTCATCGAGTTTTACATAATAATAGAAAAAGAAAATTTTTTTGTATGTCATAATATTTTAAAATATTTAACAGTAAGAAAAAGATAATGTACTAGTGGTGTGCGGAATGTTACGGAATGATAACGATTTTAACATCTTCGCAATGTGCCAATATTCAATCCTTACTTATATAAGTGGGAGCTAGACAGTTTTCACTCTCTTTTCAGAAAGACATGGGTACAGCGGCATTTTTTTAATGTATTTTGACCATTCGACAAGGTATGATTTTCAAAATGCATAGAAATCAACTGTGATATTTTATAAAGTTTCTTCGTATTTCATATACGAATGGATGATATGTTGAAATAGAATGATAAAAAATGGTATATATTGTTATCTATATATTGAATATAAATTGTTATCTATAATTTAATTGTTTAAAAGGTCATAAAAGCAAAACTAATATAGAACTAAAAGTAAAATTATTGCGTTAAAACAAAGTATAAATAGACCTTGTTGGTTAAATTTTTGAAAATGTTTAAATTTTACTAAATTAAGTTAATTTATATAAAAAATATAATTAATTCAGAGCTTCTTAATTTTTTTTACTCAAAATTTTTTACTGTCATCTCAAGATTTAAACTATGTTTTATATACGATTTTCTTGATATTGAATAAAATTAAAATTGAAAAATGACGTTGTAGATCTTTTAAAAAGGCAGCAAAACTCTTTCAGCTCCTAGGAAAATTGAATCGAATTTGCATATGATATAAAAAAGTAAATTATATTTTAAATAGTTTGAAATAAATGTATGGTCATTATTAAGAATATTAATATAAAGATTTTTATTTGTTCTTATTATTTACTAATCAGAAACAATAAATAAAGTATAAAATATTTGTATGCATTAATAAATTATTGCGTTTCATTGAAAGCAATTTTAAATATTTGTTAGAATTTCAGATTGATCGGTAAATTATAGAGAAATGCCTTTTCGGTTCATTTAAAAAAAGATCTCTGAGACAAATGCGGTTAAATTTTTACATACTAAACAACTATATTAAATTCTTCGGTGCATTTAATCCGTGATGTTTGCACCATATAGTCACCATATACCATATAAAAATTAAAATGCTCTTTCTCTTTTTCTTGTCTTAAAGTTTTTAATTCCATTTCTCTCTCTCTCTCTCTCTCTCTCTCTCTCTCTCTCTCTCTCTCTCTCTCTCTCATCCGCACTCACTCAACTATGGTTGAGATTTTTTTTATGCGTTTCACGTTCATCTGAATGCACAGATTGCAGTTATTTGGGCAAATTTTAGTAGAAATGAAATAAAAAAGAAAAAAAAAAGAAATCCGTTAGTGTTGTAACTTAATGGGTCAAATAGTTATTTTGTCTCTTTCGACTGGCTTTATAGTCTATACAAGGAAATGCAAATCAACTGTATTTTCTGTAATAATTTTTTTTTTAATAACTTCGATGTAAAAAGACCTTTTAAAGCCTAATAAAAATATAAAAAAATTTCAAAATTTATATGTTGAAGGCCTCAACAAAACCCAAATTTAGTATTTAAAATTGTTTAGTTTCATACCGGAATTAATGGCTAATATCAAGACAATTCTATCCAAAATTGTTTTAAGAGAAAATTGTTTAAGTAGATGTTAAGAGCACCTTGGTCTTGGATATTTGGATACACTATATCGCTAGAAATTTGTAATGCATTTCTGGAGCTAAATGTTAATAAAATCCTCAAAATTATAAGAAATAATATATGAAACAATTTTATATGTACTTTTGTTGTATATGCAATTATAATTATTAATATATAAAAAATAAGCTAACCATTTTTTTTACAATAGAAGAAAATTTTTGTTTGACTTGTCAATAAAACGCAAAAGTCGATAAAACATTATTAAATTTACTATACTCATACTTATGAAAATTGAGAATTGCTTTATATATGGAAAGAAATTTTTATACCCCTGGGTTCGGTAAATCGATCGAAGAAGAATAAACCAGAATTATTATAGGTAGCATATAATTTGAAATTTTAATGGTATATCGACAGTTTCAGAATAACCTTTATTAATAATTATATTTTGTTTGTATGTGTAATTAGTATTTTAACATTCTTATTATTGGTTACAGAAAGAGAAAAAAAGATATTACTTAAAAAAAAATCGTTAAGAGATATGTGATATATATATATATATAGAATAGAATAAATAGAAAATTGTACAGAACCGTGGTTAAATTGCTAAAAATCAATATACATGTATAATCAATTTCCGCGATAATCATTGTGTTATTATATCAAAAATTACATCTGGAATTGTGGGCTGACTATTGCTTATACCTACTACTTATTCTTAATTATGTACAATCCGATTTTTAACAAACTCTTTTTAATTTAATCTTTTTGATTTTTTAGTATGCCGGGTAAAATTATTAAGTTATTAAGCATTAATTTTAAAAATAAGATTTTAGAAACAAACGATGTTTTAATTACCTAAAAATTCCTTTAGTTCATAGATGTGATCATCATTTACAGAATTCGAAGTTGATTTTATTACTATATTCTATGAATACAAATTGATTATTCCTTGGTCTCATCTCAATATTATAAGTGAATGTTGCATGAGATTTAGATGCACTGATATTTTTTCTGTATTTAATAACTTTTTATGGTGAAAGAGGAATTTCTGTAGTTGAATGCCAAATTTCGCAAATGTCTTAACGAGGTTGTAAGAATAGTTCGTTAAATATTACTTATTTAATTATAATTTTTTATTATGCTATTTTCGATTGTCATAATACGCATATTGGCTCCCTAAAAAAAGTTGGAGCTTGATAATAATAATATTTAATTAATCGCCGAACATGTTCAGATTTTCTGCACAGAGATAATATATGTTTGATGTTACAGATCCGCCTTGTTGACAGAAGAGATCTCCATAGATTTTATTAGCATATTATTACAATTAACGATTGTTGTTACGGAACGGCGATATATAATATGTTATACGATAGAGAGTATTACGTTATTAATTAATCGATAAGTAGATATAATATGCGTTAGTAATAATTATAAAATAAAATACTTTATTTAGATTATTGTAAGTATAAAAGAAAAAGGATATCGAATCAGGCGAAGAAAATTCTTAGGATCGTAATGTGATCAATATAAACTGATAGCTTGGCTGTAAACTATAAGAGAGAATATGGTTAATATAAGTTGTTAAAATTAGTTTCATTTTTCATTTTGTATTTATATTATATGGTTTTATCTTTTTAGAATTAATCGAATGTACTATGTTATATCGTTTGTTAATATTATCCGATATTTTAGATGTCTACGTTAAATATACTCCGTAAGATAAATACACTTAATAAGAATAAATTATATACAATAAATATATTCAATATAATTTTGTTTTAGATATCAAAATCATGATTTAAGTAAATTGAATGCGTTATGATTAATAATTACGTTGTTGTAAAATTATGTAAAGAAAAGCCAGTAACATATAGAAATGCAGGTATGAGTTATTTAAATATTTTGCACGGGCGCGAAGAATAGTGTACATGTAGTAAATGAAAGTTTATAATAATAATCATGTGCTGCTAAATGAATAATAAAGATATAAAAATCTCTCGGGGATTTTGAAGTTATCTGTGCTGTGACTGGAAAATGCCATTTTTTCCTATTGACAAGTTGTATATTTAAAATCCATCGGTGCCGTAACCGGAAAACCATTAGGTTTTCGAAAGCTGTATTTTTTAAATATATAACTTGCTTTAAGGAAAAAGTGGATACTATTTTCGAAAGCTGTAAGTCATACTTCAAAATAAGTATGACGAAATACCATCTTTTGCCTCGTATAAAGTATAAATTCGGATCAATCGGTGCCGTGACCGGAAAACCATTTGGTTTTCGAAAGCTGTAGATTTGAAATTTATGCTTTATTTTAGCAAAATTTGGGAATTTTCAATATGAAAGTTTCTATAAAAAGATAGAAACTAATAGCTTTAAAACAAAGCTTTAATATCCGGGCCAATAAGGCTGCGAGGCGAAACTTCTCGAGAGATCGACACTCTGCCGTTTGTAGCTTATCGCTCAATTTGAGAAACCTGATAGCTGAGGGAAGGGCAAGCCTATAAAAGGTCGAGTGCATGCGTTTATCATTCATTATGTTACTGGTTCTTCTACGAGGTGCGTTTGTAACAGTTTCCAATTTATCTGGTTATTATTTGTGGCTAAATTTATTAAATTGAATCCCATTTGTCTGTTGATTAAAATTGTGTAAACTCAATACATTACTAATGTCTACAAATTATAAAATGGCTTTGTATAATTAATCATGACGGTAAATCTGACTCAAGATTTTGATGAGTATTTACTTAGGAATCAAAGTCCCGTGTTAACATGTAGTAAAGAAAGTAATGTCTTTATCACTTATGACAAAAGATCTACTGTGTTTAATAAAAAATATAGTTAAAATTTGTTTATTTCTATTTTAGTAAGCTATAACAGATAGTTTTGCAACATTTAAACATTTCTATTACTTATAATATTACGCGCCGAACATTCTTAATCTCAAGAGTGCTTTAGTCTGGTTACTCATTTTGTTTCACAGATAACGGAAACTCTTCAAAAAAATATAAATTATCAGTTCGATAGGAATAATTATGAAAAGAGTCGGATTTTTCTTACAAGTAGGGTAATAGTTAACAATACTATATTATATAAATTGCGTTCTAGGACAGAAAACAAAAGATTTATAGCCAAACACTACATAAACTTATAATACATCAAATTACATATATTAAGTTACTAAAAACATTTTATTATTTTATAATCTGCAAGTATTTATGTAAACTCATAATCGTGGCCGAATGGGAAAAATAAATTGCGAGTGTCATTTTAAATATTAATTCTACTGATTTATGAAAAGGACAAAAAACAAAGATTTTTCAAAGTGTCTAATTTAGACTTTTTCCTTTGGATGAATTATTGCTAAAAATTATACATATAATCCAATCTATATTAAACAAATTTTTTCATTTAATTATGTATTAAAACTTATGTAATTAGATATGAATTAATAATATTTTGTTAATCATTTCGAATAGATATTTTAATAAAAATAATAATAAAATAATTTTTAAAGATTCAGTACTATAAATGTAGTAAATATTAATAATATAATTTCCAACCAGATGATTATTTGTGCCAAGTCTCAAGTGATATTTTAAATGACATTTCTGTGTTCCGCAAATTGCTTTACAAATTAACTGAAACCGATCCCATTCCGCTCCAATGGAGCCGGGAAATCCTACGGGCAAATCGACTGGGATATATGCCGATTAGGAGAACCAGCTCTAGAGTGTGCGGATTTATTGCAACGACTCAATATGGATGCCAGTCTCATATTTCATGAGTTCGAGCATCAAATTTTGAAGAAAACAATGCAGTGATCAACAAAGTCGAAGCATCTGAGTGGCCAATTATCCAGTTAGTACCCGCGGTGAATACTTCTTATATTCAACGAGTGTCCGAGGTGTGATTCAGTCACATTTTCTAAAAAATTTTTTTGTTGTTGAGGAAAGCAAATGTAGAATAAAGTATGATAAATTAACTATTAGCTTATCTGTTCTTTTTTATTGATTGGCTTAAAAGTTAATACTAATTAAATAAAATAATTGAAGCAAACAGTCAAAATCAATCATACCTCCAATACAATCATTGTAATTTAATTAAAAAACTGCACCTACAAACTGAATACACAGATGAACAAAGAGGAGCCTCTAGAAAAATATTGGAAGACTTGTTCACCGTATACAAAAATTCGAGTAATGGGAGTGCTCCAAAACATAGCATCCGAGGACAATGAAACCTAGTAGAGCTTGGAGAAGGGAGGGCGAAAAACAGTCTAGAGTACGTTCAATTAGTTAAGTGGGCGCATTATTCTTACGAGCTCAGTCACGGAATAAAGAGCGTCGAGGAACGGAGGTGCGGAGAGGCGGATATTGCAATGGCGCGCGCACTCAGTAGTTAAGGAAAAAAAAGAACAAAAAAATCGAGCAAGCTTTCTCGCGCACCTCGAAATTTCCGTCTGAAGAGAGTCTGGGAATCTTTCCACTCTATCCTGTCCTCGCGCGCTCGTTCTCCACTTTTCTCACCCTTTCTACACACACACACACACACACACACACATAGGTACGCATCAATTCGTTTTCTTTGGCCCCTAGCGCAACGAGTGGTGCCATTGGCAAATGGGTTTTCTATACATACCTCCCACTCGGTCTCTCTCTCTCTCTCTTTCTCACTATTTCTAGGAGCTCGATGCATACGGGAAAGAGAGCGACATAGAAAGGTACGAATACATATAAATACTCTCGACTCTCGTGAGCCCATATCCGGCGAATCGGGTCGGGGTGCAGCGAAGGTACGGAGTTCTCTCTCTCTCTCTCTCTCTCTCTCTCTCTCTCTCTCTCTTCGAGCCATTAGTAGAAAAATGTTTTTTCAAAGGGCGCGTATACCCTCCTCTCTGCATGCCCAACAGGAACCGACCGGGGAGAGTTCGTGCGCGCGCTCCTGCACGTGCGCCCCCGTTTTCAGTCGCCTATACGAACGAAGAGGAGGTGGCTCTTACGCGCTTACATATATACCCACGTATATGCGGGCGCGCGATGCTCCCACTAGGCCGCTAGTATATATATATATATATATATATATATATATATATATATATATATATATATAAATGACTTACGCATTCCGATTGGGAGACTTAATGACAAAATGGCGACGACGACGCCGACGACGACGCGGGGCTTCGCCCCCGGGGGGTGCGAACTACTCTCTATGCCGGAGAGCCGTGATGGAGAACCGGTGGCGCGAGCGGAGTCGTTATAATCTTCTGGACGGCTTTTCATTAATGGAAAAAAGTCACTTTGTTAATGCCCCCTCTCTCTGTCTCACTCGTTCTCTGTCCTCGAGGAGTCTCTCAAAGGGTTGTTGCTGATGTTCGCCTAGTATATGGATCGAGAGATTGGGATAGAGTTGGAGGCGTTAGAGAGCGTAGGTCTTTGTTGATCGTCATGTAATGACGGAATGTTCAACGATAGCACAAAGTCGATTTTTCATTTTATCAGGATATTTTAATGTGCTGAACTTTTAATTAGAAATGTATCGTTATTTGATGTACGTAAGAGGTATAAAAATCAAATTCTATTGGACGAAATAGTTGTCGCAAGCTAAAAAGTGAATTTACGAATTGTGTTCGATCGATTTCCTAAAAAATTATTTATGGTCCTATATCAATATTGATATATCGATCGATCCAGCAGTATGCAACGAAAGCGTCCGATGATAAAGAAATTATCAGGCTTTTCTAGCGTTGAATAAAATATAATAATTTTATTATCAAATAGAAGATTACCAAAAGTCACATTAAATAATTCATACATCTATATATAGAGATGCGGACTGAAACTAAAATGAAATGGTATACTTAGAGGTACGGGATTGCACCGCAATAAGTGTTCCCTCTATGATTGCCTGGATATATTTATTATTTTTATTTAGAGATATAATTATAATCCTTTATATGAATTTTCGTACAATTTCAATGACTTCGATCGTCCATGCATTTTCGTTAAAATCATTTATTAAATTTGAAACATATAAATAACTTTTTATTGTTTTTTTTCATATATCAAATACGAGGTCAGACAATGAAGTAATGCGACAAAATTAAAAAATTAAGAAACATCGCTGCGAAGCCCTTCAAAGCAATCCCCTCCCACACCTATAAACTTATTCCAGTGAGTTCTCCAGTTTTCGTAAGAATTCTGGAACACTTCTTGTAGAACCTCTCCGAGTACCCTCGTCACAGATTCTTAGATGTCTTAAACGGAGTCAAAATGTCGACCTTTAACGAAATTTTTCAAATGGGGTAATAGGAAAAAGTCGCAGGGTGTCATGTCCGGTGAATAGGGCGGTTATGGTAACGTTGCGATGTCTTTAGACGCCAAAAACTGAGAGACACTGAACGCACTATGACAGGAAGGATTGCCGCGATGCAGAACCCAAGTCTTCGCGATCTCTGGTCGCACAGAGCACCCTTTTTCTTAATTTTTCGAGCACATTGCGGTAGAATACTTGATTTGCGTTTTGTCTAGGTGGTATAAACTCTTTGTGAACCATCCCTTTGCTGTCGAAGAAGCAAATGAAGATGGTTATCACTTTGGACTTGCTCATTCTCGCCTTCTTTGGTCTTGGCGCTCCAGGAAACAGCCACTGTTGGCTTTGTCGTTTAGTTTTGGAATCATATTAAATGAACCAACTTTTATCATCAGTAATAATTCGATTGAGTAGAGTAGGATCACTTTCAACGTGCTCGAGACGTTATTGTGCACCGTTTCTCTAAATTTCTCTGTTCCATTTTTGTAACATGCACTACTCGCGCGTGGTTACAAAACACTAAAAGCTGGCAAAGAAATGATCGTACAAGGGTTCTCAAGATCACAATCGCGAGCGTAGGTGTCTACTATTACGGAGTGACAGGTTCGTAGTGTTACCACAGGCCGAGAATTAAAATCTGTCGCATTACTTAATTGTCTGACCTCTTATATCATTAATTCAAAAGTTCAATATTAATTATATTAATAACGGCACCAAAATAAAAACATCTGTGATATACAAAGTTATAATTTACTTATTAATTCTTAACAATGTTGATATTTATAATTATATATTAATTTATCAAGAAATAACTACTTGTACTAGTATAACCATCGCAGTTCTATGTACATTAGGTCATATTCTTATTAGATATTTTATTGCAGTTTGAACACTTACTAGGTAGTAGCGAGCAATAACTTTTACATTCACTTTTATACTTTTATACTTTTAAACACTAAGATATAACAACGAGAGAAAGAATTAGATAATACTTTATATTTAATAAGATAAGGGTCATCCTTGTCTGGACATTTTTAAGTATATGGCGTTAAGCTAGCTTCAGCATCTCAAATATATCAAGAGAATTTGTAAGAAAAGTGCAATGGCTTTGAAAAGCTTGGAGGAAGTATCACTTCGAAAAACGGCTAAAACTCCCGGCTTTTGATTTCCGATTGAGCAAGTCCTGTTACGAAATTTTTTCCGATTTTTCTTCGACAATAAGTAACAGAATCTAAATACGGTATTTCCAGTGTAAAGATTTTACTTCCTTTTACTGATAAACTATTTTTCTACATAGTCGCTATAAATTTTAGTACATTTTTTGTACCTATTTGTAAGCTTAAACTAACCTTCCTTAACAAATGTCGTGCCCTGTTTTTAGCTTCACGATTTAACAACTTTTTCGATTTCGTTATTTGAAGTAAAGTAATTCTTTGCTTCAAATAACGAAAGACTCAACTTTGAAAAAAGGAAATTGACAGAACGAGGCCGAGCGTTGTCATGAAAAAGTAAGACTTTCTTGACAATTTTCCAGAGCGTTTCCGTTTAATGTATGGAGTGACGTTCGGTGAATTTTATATTCAGGAAGCATCATTTCCGAAATATCATATCATCAATAGTCAATCATCTTTCCTCCTGAATAATTTTTTTACCACTGCGATCGCACCGTTGCCAATGTAGCTTGTTAGACTTTTTGCACGCTGCTCATCGTGCAATTCTGCGCATCTCTCGAGAAAATTTGATTGTCATCTTCGCATCATCTGCGCACCCATACAGTCTTTACTGTATTTCAACCTTTTGCAGTTATAAAACGGATAATCGCATGCAATTCACAATCGAACTCGCCTTGCAATGGTAGGTCTATAACTATCGAGCACGTACTGCTAAAAACTATTCTTAACCACTAAAACTAATTCCGTTCTAATCGGTAGACCCTAAAATGAAACTATGATTAGTGCAAGTCCGCTAGATGGCGTCAGAAAGAAACAACAATCTAAGGAAACTTACTTTTTAAATGCCCCTTGTGTATTTTATTAGATTTATATAATTTAAATTATAGTTTTACAGTTTAAAGTGCATATCATTATTTTTGTGATGAATTCTTTATAGATATATATTTTACTACAAAAATAGTACATCCAATTTTAAAGTCACAAAATTTTTGAAAATGAAGAATGATAAAGATATAAATAAAAAATTCTTCACCAAATTTTCTTTCAAGAAAATTACATTTCGGTGAAAGTTCGTTCAACAAAATTTACCCCACTCATAGAAAATAAAAAATTAGAAACAATTATTTTTGACTAAAACTTCAATATCTGTGTATATAATGAAATAAATAATCTATAATTTATTGGAAGAATAAATTTTACTTAATACTTGCCAATTAATTAAAAAAAACAAACTAATAAGATTGAATGAAAAATTCATTTTACAGTTAGAGAATTTAAATTAAATGTAAATTAAATTAAATCTATTAAAATGAAATATCTTTAAAAAATTGATATCATCCAAGTAGAAAATATTAAAAATATATATAAAAATCACATTTATACAATTACGTATCATTGGAAAAGTAAGAACATGATAAAAGTAATGTAACTGTAATATAATGCATGAAAGTTTGAGTGTTTAAGCTAACTGATTTGGAAAACATCTATTTAGACACTATATAGTCACAAGAAGGAAGTTGAATAAATTCTATGAAAATTTTTTTTCGCAGTTGTCACATTTTCCTTTGCACTATCTAAATCTGAAACTGTGAAAATTACGCCTCTACTAAAAAAAGATCAATTAGTGAAAAATTACTATTTTTTACAATGCAAATGGAAACAATATTGGGAAAATAATAGGGACATTAAGATTATCCTATTCGAATATTGCGAACTTTAGATACTGTAATCGATCATAATATCATGTACGAGCAGTTTGACACCTCAGGTTTTCCCATGCACTGACATATGTGTACAACAGTGAATGGAACTTGCAATGGTCACAAATATTCCATGTCTAAGAAAATATTTGGTAAGATGCCAGCATTATGAGAGATCATTTCGAGGTTCGAGTTGTTCGAATGTATACAACTATTAGAAACTTTAACACGATTAAGCTATTTAAAATTAGTTTAGTCCTTGAAGATAAACTGTAGCGGTTTGAAACGTCGACCATCGAAGGAATATCTAAATTATGGTGGTAGGAGCAGTTATGTTATATGTTAACATAGAATATAAAGAATATAACGTATTTTTAATGTTTTTTATTATTTTCATTATTTTTAATTTTTAATCAAATTGAATTTTATTTTTAGTAGTAATTTCTATTTCAGATTCTTCGGGAGTGATTGTAAATGAAGACAGTCTGACTCTCACTATTTTAGTATAATGCAATATTATAAAGAAAGTAATGCGATAAAAATATTTATTAATTTTTTTTAAAAATAGTTCATAAATAGATTGTACCATGTTATAGTTTCGATCATCGAGATGTATAGTAACACTCTGTCTAATAAATATAGAATATCGTAAAGGTACCAAAATCTCGAGCTAAAGCCTGATCATAGGCCGATATAGGTATCACAATCATTTAAATTTATGTATAAAGAATAAAGCCCGCAACCTAAATTAATGAATCAGTCGGATACTATCCAGTTCTTGATAAATCTTTCTATTTTTCGAAATATTCAATATGCTAGATGAGCAAATGCTAACTTTTACAAATATACATTAAGTGGGTTTAAAATGCATTTAAAGAACTAGGCAGATATAATTTTGTCAACTCAACTATATAATAAGAAAAAATAAATATTCAAAATATATTTAACTAAGTCATTTAGGATTCTTAATTTTTTTTTATATTTCATTGTTAAAATTATGAAAATTGACATTTATTAAAATTATCATTTTTTATCAAATTTCATAGTACAGCAGAAAGTGAAATTGAATGAAAAAGAGTTACTCAGCGGTATTATTTTCTTTCCGATGTTAGGTATGAATTACGATAAATAAGATATAATTAATGGAATGTAGATATGTTTTTATACGATTTCACAAAATAAGTTCAGACTAGTTTTGCGATTAAATTTGTTTTTAAGATTAAAAATTAAAATTCTTACTGGATGATCAGAATTAAAGGCAAAATCGGCACTGTATGAACATTGACTATATCTAAAGCGCCATTTTTGCATAAATTTCTTGCCCTGGTGTTTTAATACACTTTATTCTCATATCGAGATCACAAGTAAATTTCTGTATTACCTCAGTTCTTTCAGTCGATATGCAGCTGAATTACGGCTCACGACGCTTATTATATCGTTTGCTTTTTTTATAGAAATTACTGTTCTGTCGTTGATTTAAGCGCATCAATAGAACTGATGCATAGACCTAAAAATTTTAATTCAATATTTAAACAATATTTAAACATTTCGTATAAATCCTATGTAGAATCATGAACTATAGTTTTTCTTTGTACTTTGAATTTTGAATCTTCACTTTGGACAACTGTTAACCAAGCCTATATTCCCGTGGATACGTTTGTATGGAGATTTTTGTATATATAATTACAGATATACGTATTCCATTTTGTCTATTATCAGAAATTTAGAATTTTTTCCATACTGACTCATAATTTGGCATTACCACGGATTTTGACAATTTCATAATGAAATAGAGAATTCGAGTAAATTATAGATGCAGATAATATATTCGTATTTATAGAATGTTAGTTGAAATTTTATATTTTTTATTTATTCATTTATTACCGATTCAAATATTTGTAAAATATTGAACATATCTTTGTTTCACTATTATATTTTTTATAATTTTCCATATAGTTTTATTTAATAAAAAAAATCACACCTATATATATATCCCCCCCTCTTTTATCCTCTCTTTCATCTTTGGATAATCACAAAAATACCATCGTATCGTATTCGCAAGCTAAGCAAGAGAGAGAAAAAAATCCTCTCTCTCCTCGACATCGCGACGCGGAGCCTCTTCATATAATTCACGGCTTACAGCTTGCGACGCAAAGCTCCGTATTCTGCCATCGTGACGGTATCGTTGGCCATTGTGCGCGTTTAAAAAGCCATCGGTGCCGGCATCGTTAGCGCGCGTGAAATCAAGCCTTCAAACCCTTCTTATAAGAAAAGAAAAAAGAGGCAAAGTCTCGCGGAGTAAAAAAGCTTTAGAATGAGAGAGAGAGAGAGAGAGAGAGAGAGAGAGAGAGAGAAATAGAATTTGAGAGAGTGTGGGTTCGAGGGCGAGATCGTATAGGCGCTCGCATAGGCGCCTCCCAAAATCTGTTTGCATCGGCAGTAACGCCGCAAATTTGAATGGGCTTGTATATAGATATACCGTATATAGACCGGCGAGCCGGCCTCGACACTACATTGTACGCTGAACAAACGCGTGCGCGTCATTATATACTCAGAGCACTCGAGTTCACGTTTCACCCTTTCTTTTTTTCCAAGATGGCGGCTCCACCCGCGCGGTGCCGCCCGCACGCGCGCGCGGCCGAGCTTTGAAGCGTCGTGCATAGCGTGTTACATATATGTATATATATATATATATATATATATATATATATATATATATATTAGCATATATAATATACGGACGTTCGCCGTCGCAATGGCGCGAGGAGCACTCGTTCGCGCGAGTCCCGCCGCCAGCCAGACGAAAGGGCGCGAAAATTACGAGCGAGGATAGTCGACGAGACTGAGGATTTTCACTTCCAAGGGGCGGGGGGGGGGGGTAGCAAGGCGGACAAGCTCGCGTATGCAGACGATGCAAGGAGGAACGGAGGAAATCCCGCTCGTGAATATGTCGCCTGTAACGGGGGACGATGACGCGACAGGGATTTTAACGAGTCACAGTTGCAACACTTTTTTTTATCATCCCTGCATTCCGATCCTTTATTGGTACATGGAAGTATGGACTTTACTCTTTGGTACAGTGTTCCGAACTCTAATGGAGTCGGATTTAATTGTTTTTTTTTTTGTAATATACATATCTTAAGAAGAATAAACGAATGGAATGGAATCATTTCGTGCCTGACTCCTCACAACATTATACATAGAAGATTTAAATATTTTATAACGAATAAAATTTTACTTACGGAAATATAATGCAAGATAATATTCACCGTTTTTTTCTTTTTAATTAATAGTAGTTTCCTCCGTCTCGGTGTTCGTCCGAGAGTGAGATCTACTAATGTAAAAATTGCAATAATATTTCATAGATAAAAATTTTATTAATCTTAGATATTTATTAACTGACTGATCTACTGAATGATTGACTGAGCTGTAAAATTTGAAGAAGATTTGTAGGAAAATCAAGCAGAAAGAATCGAATAACTAAACTAAATAATAATAATAATAAATAAGGTCCAGACTATGTATTATAAATTGTACTTATATCGACTGTTGTAAATTATATCAATAAATGTTTTTAAAATTAAAAATTGTACTTATGTCGACTGTTCTGAATTAAATTAATAAATATTTTTACCATTGTATCATTATTTTATCTAATATATTATATTAGTAAAACTATAAGATCGATAAAAATATTTATTATAATAAAATAAATATTTTTATTGGTCTTACAATCTTTATACAATAATCTACTATTCTATTAGTATTGACAGTTACACTGTCCCTGTCTATAATCACCTCTGTATAATGTGAAATGGAAATTACTACTAAGAAATGAAATGAATTTAAAGTAAATATTAAAAATAAAAATAAAATCGAAATGAATGATAAGTATTGTTCAATTTACTTGACTTGAATTTAATAAATCGGAGCCCGGAAGGACTATTTGTACTTCGTAAACTATACTAACATTCATATACCGTTTGTTTTAAGTATGTGCTCGTTTGTCCAATATTTTTCTCTGCTTTATTTAAAAAGTTTCCGTTAAAAAACAACTTATTATTAAAATTGCCAAATCTGAGCTCGTCCTCAAATAACCAAAGACAAATTATAAATTTCGTCTAAAAATTTTTTGCGACGAATGTATTTCTCCGTGCTTTTGAATAACTCGACCTAACTGAGAATTATGGATATAGGGTAGAAATGAAAAGAAAATGTAACATTGCTTTATTACAATGAGAACAACTGATATTTCAACGCCTAATCGTAATTTATCCATTCTGTTGAAGTTATATGGTTTATTAATCTAATAATTAATTTATTACAAGTTTATTATGGTGCTTGAAGTAGTGCATTATACAATTTTTGGATTAAAGTGATATTATATTTAACCAAAAACGTAGCCAATTTCTTTCTCATAATAACGGAGTTTTATTTTCATTTCAATTCGACTGCAATTGTTTCAGTAGCTTCTTAATGATTATGTGAAGCCCAAACTCGATCTCTGTGCATTATGATAGTGAGAATTATTTCAGTAGAATTATTTAAATTATTTGACTATTTTTATAGCTATTAATATAATTACACAAATTGTTTCATAAAATATTTTGAATCGTGTGATATCTATTTCCGCCATCTAAAAATCCATCTAATATTTACCACCACCGATATTTTTATCAAACTACCGAAGAATTGCTCTGCATATTGAAATGAATAGAAAATTTTCCAGATATTCCATGACAAATTCATACAATATACTTCGCAAAAATTATTAACATAATGGACAATAAAATATTGTTTCTATGAAATTTATTATTATGTTTGTGATAGAATATTGTAATATCATCACGAATACGGAAAAATATTTGTCACGAAGAAGAAATGAATAGCTTGTTAATAATCCTGTATTTTTATTACTAATACTTGCTGATTACTAAAAAAAACTAAGGAAACATTCGTTCAAAAGAAAATCTGAAGATTTTATTTTATTATTTTTGCATATCGGCAATATAATTATTATTTTTTTCAATCACGAAATTAGAACAATCAGAAAAGTAATGGCAACATTTTAGCATAGCTACATCGTATATAAGTATTGGCATATCCACAAAGAGCAAAGGTAAAAAGAAACCACTTTTGCCCAAATAAATTTAGCGAAAACTCAAAAAAATTAAGTTGTCCTTAAAACTTTTATTATATAAAAAATGGCGCAAAAAGCAAATGGAAAACTAGTCCTGATAGAATAGAATGGAAAACATTGAATTGGACATTAGTTCTTGATATGTATCTCAAAGGGTTCTCGGACACCCTCTCGGAAAATTCTATTTATCGACAGAATACACACACGCGCGCGCGCGAGTGCGTACGTACATGCATACGTATGTATATGCGTCTGTATATATATCGTATATTACATATTATATAATATATATGTTTAGAGCAATTATCATAATAAAATTTACATATATTTAATTTTAGGTAAATAGCACCGATAAATACAATACGAAACTTACTGAGTTAAAAATTGCTTTTGCATTTTGTCCATGACTGAACACGATTATACGGCAACAACAAGAAAATAAATCCATTATTAAAAAGTACAAATGGAACTTCGAACTTCGCCCTCGTTCATTAAAATTTCTTTTCTGCCTGTGTATTATTCTTTGAACTTTCGCGGATAAAACCCATCTCCGAAAACAATAATACAAAAAACCTACTGTACTAGACATGAAGTCTGTAACGGTTCCAAATTCTCTTCTCTGATCTCTTTCGCTCTTTCTCCCACACACATTCGCACACAGACTCACCTCTCTGTACGCAAATCACACATCGGACGACTTTCTCACTTCTCTCTCTCTCTCTCTCTCTCTCTCTCTCTCTCTCTCTCTCTCTCTGCACTTTTTTCAGGGCGGAAAAACAATAATGGCGCGTAGAGGAGCTCGGGGATATTGAGGGGTAGGGGAGGGTGTGACCTAAGCATATGCGCATAAATCCATTATTAAAATTCGAACTAGGCCTTTGTGCGCCCGCCGGCGGGGGGGGGGAGCCGCATGAGATTTTGATTATTATTCCTTTCGCGCGCTCAGGCTGTAATATCCTATATAATGTGCATGCACATAAAGCTCTTGGATGGCGCGTACATATGGAGGCTTCTCGCAACATGGACTCGTAGCGCGTTCTGCATCTCGCCCTGTGTCTGGGAATCCGAGATGCGCTGGCATTAAGCGCTTTTTTCATCCCCCCTTCTCTCCCATTCCATGCCTCTCTTCTCTCTATGTACTCATCTATCAACCCCCGTGATCCATATGCCCTTAAAATTCTGCAACGACAATCGCATTCGCGCAGCGGTCCGAGAAGAAAGCTTTTCGCGCTTTGTGCGCGACGCATATATTATTCTGTAAAATGCATAGATACATATATAGACGACGACGATCGCGTCGGCGTTTGCGTGCCGCGTTACAGACGCGCAGAAACGCAACGTTAATAACGCGACGCGCGCACTCGAAACTGAAACCCTTGTGAAATTGTTGCACTCGCTCCCACCGCTGTCTATATATAGATATATATATATATTTATATACGTGAGCTGTGATGCACGCGCGCATGATTAAAAATCATCCAGGAGAGCCGACACAGGCGCGCTATGTTATTCAAGGATTTTTCCCTCGTTCTCGCTCTCGAGTGTTTGTTGATCGAGGAGGGGGATTTAGCTCGGCAGCTCTTACGACTAGATAACATTTCCATGGATCTCTTTCTTCTTCTTTTTTTCCCTTAGTTTCTTCGTCTTTTTAAAGAAAATCCTCTTTCTTTTCGAGCTCGGTTAGAAATATATGTGTGTGTGTGTGTGTGTGTGTGTGTGTGTGTGTGTGTGTGTGTGTGTGTGTATTCCAGTCTTTCAGTCTCGCTTATTACGCTTTTGCCGCAACAGAGACACGCCTGGATCTGTTTTTATATACTTGTTTCGATGTACTTAGGATGTAAATATAAAAAGTTCTGGATGTTATATCTGCATTCGTTGTATAATTTGAGACCAAAAATTTCAAAGTGAGAAGAGGAAATAGAGGGCAAAGAAATATATTTGAAGGTTGTCTTGTATCAAAAGTATTTTTAATCCTGTTGAAAATAAAAATTCTTGTGTTGCAACAAATGATAAGGGGGGGTTTATCTTATTTGTTTCGTATTTAACAAAATCACGTAAATATGGATATAAAAATTTTACGTTATCGTCAAAAATCATTAATTATTCAATATATAATTATTTCATTCCTCTGGGTTTTTGTAAATATCCCTTATAAAATTTGTACAATATTTTACCGTTAGAATCTTTGTAACATGCATTCCAATATGATTGAGAATCCCTTCTCAATTAAACATGATAATTGTTTCAGAAGTAACTTACGTATAAGCTAGATTTCCAATACTTGAGTAAATGAACAAGTCCAAGTTAAGAGTTTATTGAAATAACAATGTATTCTAAATTATGAACTTTTATTAAATTAATTCAATATCCTTAAAAATTAATGATATTATGAAAATAAGCAAAAACTTAGGTATTTCTATAAGTATTTTTATTCTTACTAGAAACAATTGATGCAAGAAAATAGGAATAAAAGTCGCGATGAATATTGACATTCATGACTTTTAGCCATGAACACCTGGTTGATAAGTATTTGATAAGAAATATTTATAGATAATGAAGAGTTACATATTTTTTCATATATATATTTTTCATGCAAAATGGAAAATAGAAAAAGAAAAATATTGATTTAGTTTTTATATACAAGTGAGTTGAAAAGAGCATGTCAACATGGTCCTTATATATATATAATTATATATATATATATATATATATATATATATATATATATGTGTGTGTGTGTGTGTGTGTGTACCTTTCAGTCTTTCAGATTTTCCAAGCTCCTACTCGTTTCTCTCTAAAATATACTATAATTCTTATGTACACATAGATTCATCTTCTATACATAACACCAATAATAGCTCAAACATCATCGAAGATCTGTGGATATTTATGCATTAAGCTTTACAACAGAATTGCGTTTGTCTAGAGACTCTCTCAGCTCCTTTATTTTCCTGTATTATACATATATATATATATATATATATATATATATATATATATATATATATATATATATATATGTAGGCTCCTGTGTACATCTCTTCTGTGCACGATATCTTGGGCTCTCTATCTATATCTCTCTCTCTCTCTCTCTCTCTGTCTATCTTAGTCTGAATACCTATCTATCTTTTTCGCTCTCGCGCGCAAACACAGAATGACATGCGAATTTTTTCCGAATTCAAACATCCATCCGAAATCCCCTATCCATCTCACCTCTCCACGGCGCGCAAGGCTCTTTTTCTTGCAAAAGCCGCAACGTGGTCGTTGTCGTCGTCTTTCACTGCCATTGACAGGCATTCAGTGCGCTCGGACGACGGTAGCGCTATATAGCAACAAAGAGGCGCCCACAGTCATGTGCAATATACAATGTGTGTGTGTGTGTGTGTGTATGCTCGGGTGTAGTGGACACGGTTTCCCCGGTCCGCGTCAAATGGAAGATTTTCGCGTCCCTCCCCTTGAGGTCGTGCGCGGGCAACGCGATTTTACCACAATACCACGGACACAACGCCACTCGGGACAGGAGGGTGGAGGACAACGACGACGACGAGGACGACAACGACGACTTATCGTTCCGTGGACCTTTGACGGGAGAATCGCCGATGGTTGGGAAGGGAGGAAGGTCTGCTTCTTCTTCTTCTTCTACCACTTTCTTTCGCTTTATTTCGCCCACCCGCCCCCGTACTCCTGCCACCGACAGAACGTTGGCTCGGCTCGCGGGCTCTCCCACAAATTGCCGATAGCGATTTGAGCAATTCCGCAAATGGACCTTTTCTTCGACCCCGGAATCGAACGGTCAATTATTTCGAGCGGCAAGGATGGCTGGTGGAGGAAGGGAAGGAGAAAGTTTCTGGGCAACGGCTGGACACATGGTTGATCTTTTGTCACGAGCCTTTAAAAGATGACTTTTAATTCATTCTACAGCTTGAGATTTTTCTTCCTTAAAGGAAACGTCTGGATTTTGATTGCGAATATCCGTAGATAAAATTAAGCTGATAGGAAATACAATTTTTCTCAAATATTTTTGGAGGGAAAGTATTATCTAAATGATTCATGATGCTGAAGACAAATTACACCATGGTAATTATGGAATTATATAAAAAGCTTGATTGCGTGGTTTGTGATCATTCGTAAATATTTATGACATATGAGCCAACATGTAGGGATAGGAAGATGATCATTATTTACTATGAAAAGTTAAAGAAAATGACATTTATAACTTTATTCTTAGGTTAAGAAAACACTTTGTCGTATGGTAAAAAATATTGAATAATAGATTAACAATACTTATTTTTTCATGGAATATTATGTATAAAATTAACTTTTAACACTACATTATAAGCAAAATGTTATACTCTTAGTTGATCCTTTTTAATTTTTAAATTATAAATCAGATCTTTATTGGAAAAGTAATGAAAATACCAAATATTTCTAATTCTTATGTAGACGTGAAACAGCGTAGAAAAAAAGTAAACCATTAAAGAAGCTTAAAAGTCTTCGAATTAGTTGGCCCTGAAATTCGATTCGAGGACGAGACGAGAAGCGCGCGCTCACAAAAAGTCGAAAGAAAAGTCCATCAGCGAATTGCTCACCCTTGTCGTGAGGCTGCTGTAAACGAAGATGGGGTTAGGAGAATAGAGAGGGATGAGTAGGCAAAAGGGGCAGAGCGACTGTAATGGCTTTACTGTTTGCAGCTAGCGGAGCATACACGGCCATTTTCTAACAGGAGTTAGCTCGTTAAACGTTAAACGTAATTACATCACTCGGCGGGACCACACCGCCGCTGGCGCGCTACCGGGCCACGCGCTCAGCTTCCTTCTTCTGGTGCAAGTAAAATAGGGCGGGGCGCACGGTCGCTCTTTCCTCTCTCTCTCTCTCTCTTTGTCGCTCTCTTTGTGTACATGCTATATAGCATTTGTAAAAGCCGCGCGCGGGCGCGTACGCTGGTGTGACGCAGTCGCCCCAACGCGTGAGTCACTTTCATTGGACGTTTTAAATTATAAAAAGAAGACAGAGAGTGAGAAAGAGAGTTGAAGAGAGGGAGAACAAAGTTAAGGGCAACGAAATATGGCGATGGATCCTGAGCAGGCACGTTTCTTTTATGCACTTATATTATTATATACAATATATATATATATATATATATATATATATATATATATATATATATACGTACGTCCGAGGGCATAATTTGGTCTCGTGCTATCGTTCGGTTCCATCATCGCCATTAGAGCGCGATTATTACTAGCTGTATTAAAAAAAAAGAAAAACGGCTCGGGACAATTGGTCGAAAATGCCCCTTCCTCTTCCCCCGCTACCTAAACACAATATACAGAGACTTTTTTTTAACACGATTTGAAACGAGACAATCGCTGATGCCTCGTATCGCGTCATCGGGACAATTATATAACGAGGCGACGACAAGCAATGCTTCGCATTGCTTGGAATTATGCTGCTGACGTTTGATAATTCGGGCTGATGTGCTTTGTTCCGTTCTTTATTGGATAATTATTGTCAAAAATTATACAGTTTTTGCTTATGACATTTGATAAAGCTTGATAATTGTATTAAAGTTTTTATGTGTATTTGGCATTGAAAATTTATTAATAGAAACGAAAATTTTGAATTGGATATCTAATTGAATAGGCGATTAAAGTTTCTATACCAAGCGAGTTTCTTCTTGTTTCGAAATACCAATATTTTCGATGAAACATTTTATGACTTTTCAACAAACGTCTTACAGCAAGGAAATATTTCAGTAACATTTATCTGAAGAAACCATCGTCTGACGTTCAAATATTTAGATACTTTGTTAGAAATTGTGATAAAGGTATTATCTATAGCGATAAATGTTAAAATAGATTAAACAAACTTTAGTGTATGATTGAAAATTTCTAATAAACTTACGCAAAATTTTAGAAATTACTATGTCCTATGATTGTGGTACATTGTGTTAATATCTAAGTTATAAAGACAATATGTAAGTTATAAAGCTAATACATATACCTAATGTCTTCATGCACATTTAAATAAAAAAGATATATAGGTAATATACGTATTCTCTTCATTGTAATATCAAAAAGACCGCAACCTTTTTTTGAGGAAAAATTTTTTTTTTATTATATTTAATTAATTTTTAAAACATGTTTTTTATAAAGTTTTCTTAATATTGTAATTGTACAGAATAGATGTAGCTTCGAAGAAAATATCAAAAATTTCATAACCAATAGGACTTGATAAATTTAAGAATTAATCTAACTACAATCAAAGACTCAACGTATTTCAAATAATAAATTAATTAATAAATTAATTCTGGATGATCCACTATGACATAATATTCATAATTTTCTAAGACAGAGCAACGTAAGTTCATGCTTCCACGAAATTTAAGCAGCCTTGTAGATCTATTTTTAATAAAAATTTTAACAAACAAATTCTATTTTCAAAAACTATAAATTCTATTAGCAGTTAATATAGTTTAAGCCTGCTAACCTGACGATAAAATTTAAAAGAAGTCGCATCGGTCAAAAGTGAATCAGAAACCGCAGCAGCCGTGATATTGAAAGCAGAGGGATGATTATTCGCGTCTTTTCGTTCAGACCGTGGCCTTCTATCACTAATCGCCTTCAACGCGTTGAAAAATATCGCTGAAAAAAGTCTCGTATAAAGAGGAAATAATGGGACGAAGAGAAAGAGATAGATACAGAAAAAGAAAAAAACGACAGCTACCATTCGCCTCGTCGTCAATATCAATAAAAATTGCGGTATTTTATCTCATGCGATTATCCTCCTCTCTCCGCCTCCTCTCGCTCGTTACGCTCGTGCGCGCGCGCGCGTACAGCGCCTTTATCGAATTTATTATCAATTTTCGGGGAACGGCAATTTCCCGGGGCTTTTTCCGGGAGCAGTTGCCTCGCCGTCGCATCGCTCGCGCCTTAAAAGAGGGTGCAAGGGGCCAGGATGACTCCATTTCTATCTCCAGCCGGCCGGAAATCTCGAGCGAATGGTTGCTCAGCCATTTCCGCCAGCCGCGCCGGTGCCGCCTTTCGAAGAAATCGAATGATCGAAAAGGACGGCTACGTGAAAAACGCTCGATGGATAGGGGCGAAGAACGAAGGGGGGCAGGAAGAACTCCGCTATATTCGTTTTTCTCCTCGCTCACTTCGGGTGTTGAGGGGCTTTAAAAGATGATACGCTAGATAGGTTAAGGGAAGGCGCGCTTTTCGACCCCTCGAGAATTCCGTTTATCTCCGTTTTACTCTCTCTGCGTCGCTATTGCTCCCTTACTCGCTGTCTCTCTCTCTCTCTCTCTCTCTCTCTCTCTCTCTTTTTTTTTTTTTATATGCTGACATGTATGTAAATATAATCGTCACCATCGATTTTATCAAAGTGAAAACTACTTCAGCGTTATTTCTCAGACCGCTAAACTATAATGAAAATTATTGAAGCTGTTAAAATCGGTATCCCTTTTTATCTCTACTTTTTTATCATCATATTTATCGTCTTCTCTCCCTTAATCTTCCACAAGAGTTAATAAATATTTGAAATTA
This sequence comes from Sycobia sp. Sy_11, assembly GCA_018907035.1. NCBI lineage: Eukaryota > Metazoa > Arthropoda > Insecta > Hymenoptera > Epichrysomallidae > Sycobia > Sycobia sp. Sy_11. The sequence goes on from JACCIC010000040.1 coordinate 665,599, forward strand.
TCAGCTTAGAAAAATGGATTTCACATCAAACGAGATTTAGTATTGTTATTGTCGCTTGAAAGAACAGCAGTATTTATAAAATTAGGACTTTATAGAACGTATAATGAATACGAAATGTTTAGCCAGGTCGAACTTACCATTATGGCTTTTAAGTTTCAAGAAGAAGAATTTATTAAAAATTGTTTATTTACAATAAATGATTTTGTTTTCTTATATGGTCCTATTTATCCTGACTCAGTTGCTTCTACTTGTTAGGTATGTAGCTTGGTGTAAAATGTCATAGTTCCGATACATTTTATTAATATAAAAATTTGTGATCGCGAAATACAATGTTTAACAGACAGATAATTATTTTTGAACCCACTTTTCTTATTTAGGATCCAGCAAAAATAATACTTCCTATTTTTTAAATCCAAAATAAATGAGAATGTTCCTTAGATAAACAAAGATTTGAGTAATAACAGTTTGTTGATTATTTCTGTATATACAGATTGTGTAGTTATGATGTTTTCACCCTGAGTTACTTTTTGATTGAAATTTTAGATTCTAAATGATTGAGCATAAATCTTTCATAATGATAAATTAAAGCTTAAGCATGGAGAATAATTTGATATTTTTCATAACTGTTAATTAATTGCAATTTGAAATTATTATGACGAACCACAAGAGATTTTTGGAATAAATCGTCAGTATTTACAAGAAAAACTTAATCAAGTCTAACAAATAAGCTGATTCCTATATGTCCAAACAATTGTGATATAAACAATGTTCTATTTTGGTAAACAAAAGAGAGCTTTATATTTTTCAGATTACAATACGTAAGAAAAAAATGCTTATTTATCCAGAAAAATTATTGTAAAGATAAAGGTACTCAGTTCCAGGACTAATAAAAGAAACTAAACATCTACTGATGAACTAAAGTAGATTTCTTTAATATTTCAATTTTTAATATTCCTATATAATAAATATAATGATATTTGACACCGCCTAGAAGTAAAGTGACGTTGGATAATAAATTATGTACAAATCTAGAGAGTGGCGTAAAGGTGTACTAAAATCTTCTATAATTTTTTTTCAAAATTAAATTGCAAATTCTTTTTCTTTTGATGGTTGTATCAATTTGGAATTAAATTGTTATCATCTAATTGACGTAATTATAAATCCCATACCTTATTAGATAATAGTTAACATAACATTACAATAATACAGAATATTCCAGCTAGTCAATTGGTTAACACATGATGTATAAATAAGTTATTTTTTCAATTTCTCGTTAATAATTTGAATTAATACTTATAGTTTAACATATGATCACTTCATATATGTAAATAATAAGGATATTCTGTTTACATAAAAATTTTTTCATGATTAGATTAATAAAAACACTATATGCTGTTTCAACAGTACATTGAACAAAAAAGATTTATTACAGATGCAAAACAAGACTTTAATTAATATACTAACAATAGTATAAATTTATATACATTTTTCGAAAATCCATTATCAAACTATAATTAATTTTAATTTCCCAATGACTCAATTACTGATCTTCAACCACAAGATTCAAACGATATTTTAAGAAAAAGAGTATTAATGATGATAGAACTTAGTAGATCGTAGAGTTTAAAACGTCTAAACTTTAACTGAGATACTTTTGCACTTCTTGTGAAGTTTTCAGAAAATAATTTCATTTCAGTTTTAGTATTTTAGACTATCCGCATGTAACGGACTGTTGTTGAATTGACCAATGAGACGGTCAGTAAGTATAGATTTGACCGCATCTTTAAATTTTGAGCTTTACAAATCTAATTACAACTATAATTGTCACAGAATTATGAACTGGGCAAGAAGAAATGAAACAAATGTCATTCACACATTGAGATTAACTTACAAGAGAGTTAGTCTGGAGAAGGAAGAGGAAATGCTGATTTTATATTAAAATTATTGAAGTATTTTGAATAATAGAGTTAGTTTTCTGTAGTACATTATAATAATGGTATCTTATTTTGTATACTATAAATAGCTTAATTGTTCATGTTAGATCATCTTAAATAGTTTGTTACAAAAGCCCTGTGTGTATCATTGCAAAAAATCGATATTTGCACCTCTAAATATGTCTGTTCTTGAAATTCATAATAGAATTCTAAAAAAAAGATTTATATAAAATTAAAGACATCCCTTAATTCTAATGCTAAGAGTTGTAATTTTCTTTAATTGTAGATGATTTCTTTAAAATAACCGTTGCATTAAATGAAGAGTTTCTATGATTTATGTACAAGTAAGAATATGGGGAATTATGTTATTGAAGTTACTATTTGAACTGGTTCAGCTACAGACGGCAGTAGAGCCTGCAGTAGAGACAGAGTAGAGGGATCCTATGAGTCTCATTGGTACCAAAAGATTTACGTTTTCAATTTTTCAGACTACAATTTCCAACAAAATTTTCTTTTGCAATCGCAATCATGAATGTCATAGGCAGAAATTAAAACGTATTTGGTAAACGCAAAAAATTAAAATTAAAATAGTATCTATTAATATGATTATAGATTCTACACCATCTAATAAATTACCATATTTCTACGAAATATAATAGCAGAGTATTTATAGATTTACGGTATACTTACATTGAATAGAACCTATATTATTAAAAGTTACTAGTTATTCTTCTAATTTTTTACTATAAAAGATTTGCCTGCATAGATTTATAATTCTAATATTTTTTTATAGATCATATGTCGAACTTTCTAGAACTGAATTCAACCAGTCTATAGTATACATTTTTTTACCAGAAAATCAAATATTCACATAAAATATTACATACTTTATAATTTCAATCTAATACTTTTAGAAATATCAATTTCTAATCTCTACCGTAGCCAAGATAAAACATGCCAGTAATTGTATAAATTTATATCGAATATAAGAATGCTCTCGATGGTGCAAATATAAGAAAATAAATTGTCAGTTAATTGAGCGAAGATTGATATCTAAACGATTAATCCATCAATAGCATACATTTTTTTTTGCAATGTCATTTCTTATGTTACTTCGAACGGTGGAAACACACTCAATTAAACGATATTAATTATTATATCAACGAACGTTAAAGGTTCTAGACTGAAATAGCTCTTATATAACACGAATCGTACGGAATATAACGATGACAGCAAGATCCTTACGTCGAGATAATGTCACCAAATCGCCGCATTATATATATATATATATATATAGTCATTGAAATAATATGCGTATATTCTCTCTTTCTTTTTCTTTCTCTCACATTATCTATTTTTATCATCAAACGTGATTATGTAGCGCGACATCTGCAACACGTCGAATATCCTTATTGTATATAAACAGGGCGAGCCGGGGGGAGGGTGCGTGAAAAACCCTCGGGCTTCGTGCACCCTCTCTCTATCTTTTGATCATCGATAGACTACTTCTCTATGCATACTATTATTCATACATTGGTATATATATATATATATATATATATATATATATATATATATATATATATAATGAAAATGCAAGCGTGAACCTTTGCCCGTGCATCGAGCTCAAGCGTTATCGTCGACAACGGCGATACCTTCGAGCTGAACAGAGAGAGAGAGAGAGAGAGAGAGAGAGAGAGAGAGAGAGAGAGAGAGAGAGAGAGAGAGAGAAAGAGCGAGATAGAGAGAGTGAGTGGCACAAAGTAGTACATATATGTGTAGAAATGTGAATATTCGCTTTTTTTCTCACATTGCGTTCTTACTGCACTCGCAGAGTCCTGGCGAACCAATTGGAGTGCGAGAAGCGGAGGGGATGGGTGGCAGCTGGATCGTGAAAACCTACCATGACGAAGGCGGACTAAATAAGAATGGGAGGAGGGATATAAGTTAAAAAAGAGGGAGAAACGAGCTGCATTATTATTAGGCCCAGTTCTCGGCCTGTACAGTCCCGGAGGGATTGGAAAAAAGGGGAAGGGACACGCAAGCGCTCCCCGCTCCCAATCCTAGATTCATATATGCATAGTGTGTGTTTTACTCCGCCTGCGAATGTGATTGCGAAGGGAAAAAAGTACGATGGGAGCATAAGAATGGGAAGGAGACATGAAAGAGATAGAGTGAGGGAGAGAGAGAGAGAGAGAGAGAGAGAGAGGTGGAAAAGCGCGTGCGTCGAGGCTTTATTATATCTATAGGGGTAGAGTTCTCGCCGCTGGTTTCGCGATGATGTGCAGCGCCCCAGGATTGGTGGACGGTAAGGGGTGGTGGGCGTGGCCTCCTGCAGCTGCCTTATGATTTTACGCGAGCGCGCGTTCTGTAGGAGCTCCTTTTGGACGGATCCCAGCGCCGAACTGCAAACCCCGCGGTGACGTACTAGTACCGCTGCTGCACCCTTATATTTCCACCTCTACCCCCACTTTGCTTTGCTCTGCCATGCGTCTTTCCTTTTTCGTGCCTATATATAAATGAACCCTCTCTTTTTCTCTTCATATATATCCCCTCCATCTTTCCGCAGAGCGCCGACGAGGCCGGGGTGCGCTTTCTTCTCCTGCCGCGGTGCTGTCTTACCAAATATGCCGTCGCGCGAACTTTTATCCGGCCGGCGTGCGTGCAGCGACGCATCAGTCGCAGTCCATAGCGCAACAACACCTGCACACGTACGCATCGCCCTCTCGCCTAAATGTAAAAGCTTATACCCCGCTGTGCATTGCTCTCCACCCTCGTTCGTCTTTCTCGCTCCTTCCGCACTGCTGTGGGACTGTAATTTATATATAGTGCGCGCGCTGCAAAATATACGAGCGGAATGGCGAAGGTAACGTAGAAAAAGATATTCGGATAGAATAAATTGGAAAGGGCTCTTCTTACTCGTCGCGGGCGACGCGTCTCTTGTTCTTTGAGGATCTGTTGCGATGCGGTGGACCTGTGCGAGCAAACAAGGAGAGAGAGAGAGAGAGAGAGAGAGAGAGAGAGAGAGAGAGACAGACAGAGAGAGGGAGGAAGAAAAGAGTAAGAAATGTCTAGGAGAGGGACGATATATACTTCGAGTATTACTGGGTGCTGTCTTCATATCGAGAGAATTTAAAGAGCGATATAGAGAGAGATGGCCGGTATTTTAATATGCCACTCTTTCTAAACGGGCGCATTATGCGCTACTCAAGCAGAAAAAGCTACCATCCATCAGATCGCCACATTCTTGGACGACATTATTACTCACATCGTCCTAGTCTTTCATATTCGTGTGCCTTCTCTCTCTCTCTCTCTCTCTCTCTCTTTTTCTCCCTCTCCCTTTCTCTTTCTCTTTCTCTCTCTCTCTCTCTCTCTCTCTCTCTGTTGAAGAGCTTCACAATTTCGTTGGTTTCCGAAAAGAGCTTCGGGTGAAGGCATTTCGGCGCGTGCGCTCGCGCGTTAACCCCCCCCCCTGCCCCACGACAGCGCGGAAAGCAGAAAAAGGTGAAAAAAAAACAAAGCGCAGATGCAGTCGCTATAAAGTGCTCTCTCTCTCTCTCTCTCTCTCTCTCTCATTTTTACTTGGCAATACGTATGTTTTGTGCGCGAGAATAAATTGTCCTCGAATAGCTTTTCATTTTTACCCGGAGAATATATAGAAAGCATTGGCGGATTGCTTTATTTCGCGGATGACAAATGCTATCTGAATAGATCATATATGCCCCGATTATTATCCCATTTGTCGTTCTTGGCTAATCATTATAAACATTATGTCGAAAATATCAGAAACAAGTACAGAACAAATATTATAAAGTACTTTTTGTAATACCTTATTAATTATTATTTGTATAATAACATGTAGCTATAAAATAAGAAAATAATATTAATAGAATTTATCATATTTATGATAATAATCCAGTTTTAGCCAGTAAAAATCTGTACATTATTTTGAATCAAATAACCTCTTTTAAAAAGTTTTACATTTTCATAATGACTTGTATATTATTGCTATTACAATTGACTAGTTAGATATTTGTTTTGAGTTTAAAACACTATTTTTATGGTTTTAATTTACTTTTTTTATGTACATACATTATTAATGTGTTGATTAATTTCTTTTTATAACTTCTATTCGAGTTTTACACGTCTAAATCCTTTAGAGTGATGATTATGTACGGGTTAGCAGTTGAACGTAGTCTCCAATCGAATATCTCTACCCTTTATAGCTCTGAACTATTCAGAATTGATAAAGATTTCTAGTAAAAATTTCCATTTTTATTATTTCGAGTAGGACATCTAATGTACTCATTACTCAAGATTAATATACGGTTTATTGATTTTGCAAGTAATTCTCAAGAATCGTAGAGTCATATAAAAATCATTTCATATATGCATTCATGTGTGATAAAAAAAATGTTAGAACTATATTAATTAAATTGATCGCATTAATCAAAATGATCTTTGGCAACTTATTTTTATTTAATTTCTATTAAAATTATGAATTCAAGTATCAATTTTTTTAGACTGTTAATTTACTTTTTATCTTATAAAAATAAAGTAATAAAATTGTAAATATAAAACCTACTTGCAGGGGATAATTGAATTGCACATTTTATATATATATATATATATATATATATATATATATATATATATATATATTAAAAAGTAAATTCCAATCTTAACCATTGTCTTCTAATATATCAGAAGGCTTCCATACTTGAAAAATAACTTCAACGACATATTTCCAATTGGCACTCCCCATAAATCCAATCGTCTAACCACTGTCAACTCCAACTTTCAAACCCCAATCGCACCAACCCCAAGTCTATACAAAATCTTCAATTCGAGAATTTGGAAATACACATTAACCTCGCCTATATACTGTAAGATTTGCAATAGAATAAAATATTTACTTTCTTTTTAGATGTATTTAGCATTAATTGTATCGTTAAAAGAGTTATAGATTCATTTCGAGATATTCAAGAAATATAAGTACCCTTCTTGGGTATCGAGAGTAATCCTCACACTATGAAAAAAGACTTGATTTTTTTGCCCCCTAAAATAAAGTAAAATTTAAAATTTGAAACTTTTAAAATTAAAATTTAAAATTTTGTATGTATCAAAATTTTTCTTCTTTTCTTGCAGTCAAGTTATTTCACCAAGATCTCTAATAAAATCCGAAAGCTTTTGGGCTTCTATCACGATTTTTTAAAGATATTTATTTAGCTCGTATATTCTACAGTTCTTTTACACTTCTGTCGATCTATCACACCCTTAAGACTTTTATAATTCATGTATACATGCTGATATCGTTTTACAAGGCTTCGAAAGTTTACTCATTGCTGAGATATTGTTTTATTGCCAATGTCTTTCAAAGGTTTACATTTGCCTTTTTTCTTTACGAGAGTTATTGGTTCTGATTATAATACATACTGGGTCGTTTGATCTCATCGTTCCAGTTAAATATAGATGTGTTTTTGCTACGAAGTATTGCAACGAAGTTCTAATGTTGAACCAAACTATACCATAAAATAACCTAAAATTCATAACTGCTACGTATAAGCATTTTACAAAATGACATAAGAGGTATAAAATAGTAAATAGTAAATAAGTTTGTAAATAGTAAAATTTATAATCATATACCAAGTTATATGAGAACATTGGACTTCATGAATGAACAAGTTCTATACAAGTAATCGGGACGTTGAATTTTATGTAATAGTAAATCTTCTACCTAAAATAAGATGACACAGCTGACGCAACGCACCGATCTAATATACTCGTCAACAAGTAGCAATTTGAAATCGAATTATAGAAACAAAATTAATTACACACTTGCTTATAAAGTCAGCGCGCACCGCGCGACTACGAAGTTTCTATATTATAATCGTTCAAACGACGATAGAGAGCGAAGGGAAGAGTGAGAGAGAGAGAGAGAGAGAGAGAGAGAGAGAGAGAGAGAGAGAGAGAGAGAGTCGCACACATCCATCGGAAGAAAATGACATTATAATATACATATCCTGAAGCGCAATAATCCAAACGAGCTGAGTCATTAGTTCGATAAATCGCCTCGAGGGGCTCTCCTCTTTCCGATCCTCCCCTGTATCCTCTTTGCGTATATATATAAAAGACACGTATAAATATATAGAAAGACGAGCCTATTTCCTCTCTGGCTAGCGCTCCGAGACCTCGCAACCCGTCGCCGAAACACCCGAAGATTGCAAAATCGGGGATTAATACAGGCGGAGCAGCGGGACATGGTTGAAAGAGGGAGGGAGTCGATCGCGGCTCACAAGTACTCTCGAAACGCGCGGGCTTCGGCAGCCTCAGCACTTATTAATATTCATGCATCGTCTCCTCACTCAGCGACTCACCCCCTCCATTGGGCGGCTCGCGTATTATAACGCGCGCGGCCGATATTATAAACTCTCTGTACGCACCACAATAATCACGCCCAAGCCGAAAAGGACGGGGCAGGGAGCGAATTTTTCGAAAAAAATATCTCAACGACGCGAGTTGTGCATGCCCACGACAGAGGAATAATAAAAGAGAGGGTGTGAAAGAGAGAGGGCAAGAGAGAGAGAGAGAGAGAGAGAGAGAGAGAGAGAGAGAGAGAGTACATACTTGAAGCCGCGAGGTGGATAAACACGCGTCTTCTCCGGGCAAAGTGTGAGGAAATAACGGAGAAAAAGCGAATATATATGCACGCGCGAGCTCTTAAAATACAAGCTCTCAATCTGTCTCATGTTAATGCTGAAGCACATGTATACATGGCTCTTTCCACCCTCTCCCCAATCACCCGTCGGCATAGTCTGGCCTGCTTCGATTCGTTACATTTTTTTTTTGTTTTAAAGCGGCTTCTGTCGGACCGAAGGTAGAGAACACATGTCCTGCAGTTATGCTTCGGAGTTATTTATATACGGTTGTTCGGTTACATAGGATAAGATAAACATTTTGTAGAATGGGAGGTAAGTTCTTTTGAAGTTGGAAAGTATTATTTTATAAGTAGTAAAAGAGTTGTAGTGTTACATTTTGCATGGAAGTCTTTTTCTCAATAATGGTATTGTAATAGAGTTTTAAAGCATTTGAGGAGTAATGGATGCACCTGATGTACATTTCATAATGCGAAATTGTAGAAAGGTATAAAAAGTCATGATTATAATATTGGTAAATATACACGCGAGGATACAATTTTTTAATAAAAATTACCCAACATTTTATAGATAACTTTGTGTGAAATTGTTTTAAAAATTCAACTCAACCATTAATGTGGGTTAAAAATACACGTCTCTTTATCTGTTGAATGCTTAATTAAAATTTAATGAGCACGCGGTTCTAACGAATCAGGAGTTTTCTCAATTTCGAAAAATTCATACAACAGTTCATAAAAAAAGACTATGAGACCGATAAAAATATTGATTACTTTCAAACTTTACGAATCTAATTTTCAATCCATTAGAGTCATTAAACTTGCATACTTCTTATTTCGCAAAACTCTCACTCTATTAATACCGACGTCACAAACTATAAGCGTACAAACCCAAAATCGACGCACACTAAGATTTCAAATTTCGATTTTGCATAGAATTTTGCTGAATACATAAAACTCTGTGCCTGCTAGTACAAAATGATCAGCTGATGTGAATTTACGGGTTCAAAAACATACAGTAAATTTACAGTTACCATTCTTATAATATTTTTTGTTGTAGTGGTCTTGCGAATAAATCTAATCTAACCTCTTGTCACATTAATGACTACATTCCCATAATTTTTAACATGAAGAATAGTAAAATTAAAAAAGGAAAGAAGTAGTTAGTAACAGCGAAAAAATATTTAAAATCAATAGAAAGTTAATAATCTTGCTGTCTAAAATAAAAAACAAATTCCATTTTTTGATAAAGTTTCCAGAGATTGTTTATATCGCCCCTTTTGAAGGTGAAAATTTGATATAATTCAGTGATAACTATATCCCCAACTAAATGAAACTTAATCTAATGAATGATAAAATTTTTGGTACAACCTACAATTAAAAAAATCCTTTAGAATTTCAATATTTTATGATTGTAGTGAATTTTATGGTAATTTTTATTAAAAAATTCCTTCATGCATTGACAGGAATATTTTCAGAATCTTATAAATCCTATAATAATAAACTGAATAAAATATTAAAGTATTAATTATGTGAAATATCAATTGTATTGGGAGGAAAAAATTTTGTAGAAAAAAGCATATTCATCATTTTTATCATTTTTCTCATAATAATTTTAAACAGGCTATACAAAATTTGCCGATTTAGCAGGACGCGCGCCGGAATAATTTCTCAAGCAGCATTCAAGGATTCCGTTTATTATCGAGTGGAATCGAATTGCCAGCGTCGGATTTGAGCAAAAGTAGATCGTTATTCTAAAAGCTGAAACTTTCCGCTCTTACAGGATTTAATTGACGGTATTAATTTTGTGACTTTCAAATTAAACGTCTTATTTAAACTAACGGCATCTGTCTTTATTATAAGATCAGAGTATAGAATTAATAATGATATAGATAAAATTCCAAAGCGTTTGATAATTAATTTGTTTTTTATTAAAAAAATATTTTTACAAAATATATTAAACTTGACAGAATAAATATTATTAACATGTTGAACATGATACGGAAATATAAATATATAGCTAGATAATAATTATTGATTCCTACAGTTTACTTTATACGGTAGCCTTTTTTATGGATTTTTTTTAAACTGGTCTTTTCATTGGCCTCTAACACAACGTTGCTTGGCTGAGTGAGGTTCCTCCAATCTTCAGCGCTGATCTACTGGGAACGATCTGGAACTCTTAATGAAATACCTATCGCTGAGATCCCGGGGGACGGCAATAGAGTACTGTTCGTAAGGGTATCCGCCGGGTTCTGCTGACCCAGAATTTTCGTACTGATCGCAATCGATGTTGTTTGCAGAATGTCGTCTTCTTGTATGATCGCCTAAATATAAAAAATTAACAAATTAGCCGGGGTCATGTGACAATTTAAAATCATATACGTAAATTTCGATATAATTGACTCAATTGTATTGCAGTATTATGAATCAAATTTGATAATTTTTTACGAAATTGTTGAGGTTGTCATGGGGTTGAAAAAAATTAAGGATCCATTTATTTTCATGTTTACGTTGAATGTTCACAGATGTTTTAGAAAATATCACCAAGATAAAGGATTTATTTAAAATTCAATATTTTATTAATCGAAGAATTCAACTTATTTTCAAAATTTATCAAGAGTGGTTGTTTTAATTCAAACAGTCGGTATCGAACTAGCTAATAATAAAAAGAATAATGTATACGCGCTTCATTGCAAACAAAGTTGCCTCATATGACTTTGGGACTTTTTCCAAACTAATTGCCTTTTATACTGTTCAATAAATGAAATATTAAAAATTATCTTGCAGAAATCCGCTAAGTATTTTTTATTTATAATTTTTAATTTCTACTCTTTTTCTGATGGAGCAACAGTTTAATCTTAATTTAATCCACTTAGTTCTAATATCAAAAATACACGAATTCAGTATATAAAATTCATTCTAACATGTGTGATCCTTACTGTATTGGTGAAAGTAAATATATGCTAGTAGACATCAGAATAAAATAACATGTTGTAAATATTTTAAAAAACTGATAAAAAGTATTTTATTAATGAATATATAGAAATATGAAACTTGATTTGACTTGTAACAGGTACGTGCCCGGTGCTTGGTAATTCGTGGCTCCAGCACAGTATACCTTGGCACGTAGTCGCTTAAAACGCTACCAAGTTCGTGTGGCATGTACCAAACATACCTGCTCTATCGTTTTTATTATATAAGCGTAGCTCAGGTTCAACACGCCTCGACTCCTGGTCAGTCAGCATACTACCAGATTCACTTACATAACCACAAACTTCTTTTAAAGAGCCTAGCTGATTAAGATGGTCGAAACTTCCCCCGACGGTATTTGGGGGAAACTGTAAATTTATTTTTGTACTGTAATTTTTCTTAATAAAATCTTGAACTGTAATTTTTCTTAATAAAAATTGCCACAAAAAGTAGCTTTATGTAAGATATAATAAGAAACTCTTTTTTTAAATTTTGAGACCTCTAAATGGTCAGAGGGTTCCTGTAGTTCCAAAAAGATCTCTAAACTTTGTCTTGAAATATTTCAGATTCTAAAATACTTAACCGAATGAGCTGGGAAATAATTTATTTTTAAAAGATTTATCAATCAAATATATATATATATATATATATATATATATATATATATATATAAAGATAAATTGACAAAGTTTGATTTTATTCACTATTTTTTTTATATTCTTGAAAGTTTTCAGATTTTTGAAATTTATGCACGCTAGTTAAAAACGTTGGAAACCGATTTCACTCCTGTATTTTGTATATTTTTACTTATTGTACACCATGAAATATGCTAAAGAAATTTGTGTTATTTTATTTTATATCAAAGTTGTATAGTTCTAACTTTCATATATCGTTTAGAACAATGGGGTGTGCCAAAAAAGGTATAATTATGTTTTTCATGCGGAATCGATATTTTTCTATTTTTCGAAAAATAGTGTTCAGAGTAAGTCATAATTTAATTAATTATACATATACATATAGTCGCACATCATCAGTTCATAAATCTGGTCAAGTATTTTCGCAAAATTATTATTTTGTACAATATAATATTTGGCTCATAACGTGAAATATTTAAAACTATGCAAGTGTAGTGTAAACATTTCTTCTGTAAGAAGCAGTAAGTATTGTAAGTATTGTTGTTAATCCTTTTCCATTCGCATTTACTCAGTAATAATATATTTTATATTATACATACCGAGATAATATACTGTATAATTTACAGTTATTATATGTACGCGTATCTGTAAAGTCGGCACTTTTGAGCAAAGCTCTTTGATAGCGAAACGCCGACTGGTTCCTAACAAGGGTTCTCACGTGTACGATGCTACACGGTCGTCGAGAGACCACTTTTGACAAGAAGTGTCGTCGATCCTCAGAGTTTGTTAGCCGTAGCCACACGTACGGAGGCCTGTTGCATCTAGGGGCTAGCCCAAGGCTAACATCACACATAGGAAAACAGAGGGAAGTCCCGGTGTGCTACTATATGTAGAGAGAAAAGGGAAAAGACTGCAGTGAAGATTCTCTCTAATATATGTATTCGAGAGTAATATAATATACGTATTGAAAGACACTCCTTTAAGCAGCGCTCCTAATTTTTTTTTTACCACTCCAGGCTTCCAAGTTTCCGTAAATACATGGATAACAAGAAAGATTGATAATCAACGATTCATGTGATTCGGAAGCTATCGTAATCACTTCGTTTAAATCCGCATGAAATCCGATGACCACTTCAGCATCGGCATTTCGAGGATTTCGAAACAAATCTGAAAGAATCACCACGTGCTGTTCAGGTCACTGCGCCAAGTAACTTTTTGAACTCTCTTGAAGAATGGAAAGAAAATTTCATTTATAAATGTACTACATGGGAAGTGGATTACTGTTAAACCGATCAAATATGTTTGGATAAATAAATTCCAAAAACAGATGGATTGAATTCATTGGATTGAAAAATAGATAAGAAATTGATAAAATTAAAAAAATTTAATGTACACAAAGACTAAACTTATTATCAAGCACATTTTTTCTGTACTTTATGGACCTACCGTTCATAGATTTTCATGTATGAAAATATTAACGTTCGTGTAGCGATTTGCCAGGTAGCGGTATATCGTTGTCATAGAGTTTTAGGACTCGTCTCATTTGCGTGACATGCTAGAATTTTAATTCTAACTTACAATTAGTGATTCTCGCTAATTTGGATATACTGAGTAACTAGAACTCTTATCTGCACTTTGATCACTAGATGGGATGAAGAGAATAATATTTCAAGCAAAAACAAGTAAATGATTCTGTAATCTAAATGTTAACTTACTCAACTTACTCAAGCAGGAATCAAATATTGCACATTTCGTTTTTACGAAAAATAAATTCTTTTGTCTCTAAAGCATGTTTATTTAGAAAATTTTAGTACAATGCAGTTCTAATCAACATAAAAAACCACTAGATAAACATTCATTTAAAAACTGGTCATAATAACTGTACTCGTTGAAATCACTTATATTTAGTTCACAATTGCATCTCATATATAATATATATATATATATATATATATATATATATATATATATATATATATATAATCATTATTTTAATTGATTTTATGTATTATTTATTATTTTACTAGATATGCTTTAAAACTAAAATGCACTGTACATTTCATTCGAAATTCTCTTCATTGTAATCTTTGTACTGATGTTTCCTTTTACGTTATACTGTGTGCCAACAATTAAACTAGATATATGCGTACAGTTATTCGATGAAACTTTTTTGCTGAAAATATTATTCTTTCTTCATATATAGTAGCAAATTTACCCAATTTAAAAAATTCCTTTGACTGCAAAGAATAATTAGAGGTAAATATTAATTTGTACCCTATCTTGGGAATAGGAAAGTGTTATTTATAAAAATTTGCAAAATTCATTTAAATGATAAACAAAGTTACTTCATTCTGATTCAAATTCAGTATCCGAATCTGATGACTGCATTTTATAACAATTCCCGGTTAGTTTTCTTTCTAGTTTTATAATAATATTGATTTAGAAGATATTTATTCTAATCCTTTTATAAGAATTTCCAAAAATACAACGTCGGTGTAATAGCTTAAAAATAACTCGCACTTAAATACATGAATAAAAACTGGAATTGGAATAAAATGTTAAATTAAATTCGTAAAATACTTTTTGAGATGGGTAACCGATCTAGTATCAAACAAGCATGAATTTTTTCTCAGACAACTCGTTCCTTTCTAAAAGAGGTTCGAAACGAATCCGCTCTAGAAGGATCGATCGCAGAACTACGGCTCGCAATGCGATTCTATCAAAAAAAGTAAAACGGCGCGTACGTGGCCAAATAAATCGCTTTGTCTTTCTCCCCTCGATGTAACTAATGCGTCACAGAAATATCAGCTTTCATTCGTCGAAGATTAAAATTGCTATACCTATACAGTGTGAAAATATGGCATGGTTTTTCTGCGTATTCGCGTATACAGACGTCAGGTGTGTTCAATGACAACAATATAAAACCAATCTCCAGGTATTTAGTCAATCGGTCAGACGAGCATGAGCTGCACTCAAATCACTCTCGACACCATTCGGCTATACATAACGGGTATATCGATTCATTCGACCCTATAGGCGAAGAACCAATCGATGCCTTGTATCCGCATTCATTCCTCCTCTTCTATAATCATTCGCGAAGCGGAGAACAATGACTGGTTACTCGTAGTTCCTCGCATCTCGCGAGACGGAAGCACGTGTCAAAGTCCTCCGCGATCGCGCCGTCTCCGAACGCGCGGAATACTCTTCTCGGCCGGTTTCATTGACGCTATACGTATAGAATAAGAAAATAAAAAACAAAATAGAAAAAAAGGACTCGTTCGGGTTCGGGAGTGCATTATAGGCACCTTTTCGACCGAAAACATATTCGCGTTGGATGCGGGTATGTGCTCTCCCCCCTCCCCCGTCACTCTGCCTAACCCTTTGGCGTACATATCGGATCGAACTCGGCTCTTCTGTCTTTCTTTTCATTTCCTCTCCTCACACTCTCACAATCATTCCGCCCACCCTCTCTCTGTCTCTCTCTCTCTCTCTCTCTCTCTCTCTCTCCCTCCATCCCTCCCCTTCTCTGCTCTTCCACCTCTGCCATTTACTTGGTGACACTGCAAGACTATATATATATATATATTTTTAGTGAAGGGAGGGCATATACGCGAGGTGCGTGTATATTTTATGCATATAAAAGTATACGTACACTCACATAATACCTGCGTACCATACCAGACTTTGATCTTGAGCAAGCGCAGACTACTGATGGTTGAAAAATTATTCGTGGCTATATATATGGAAAGGCATGATACATGCGTAGAGAGTGTAGAATAATGGGGAAATGCCTTACTGCCAATGCGCTCTGATTCAGCCTTTAATACATCTTCTAATCTTTTACTAAAAGTATTAATATAGAAAGAATGTGATGAGAAAGTAAGGGAGCTTTTTATCTCTTCCTTTATACACCTGACTTAACTATATAGAGTGTTAGTCTCGGTGATGGTATTTCTGGATATTTATGTTAAGATTTCAAGAAAATGATAAAGATAAATTAGAATAAATACATCGACATTTATAGCTCCACTTCAAAGTTAATAATTGTTAAAAAATATTTGTAAAATTCAAAATTCATTGGTACAAGTTTAACTATCGTCAAATTTACTATTGATAAAATATATCAAACAGATTCCAAACAAACTTTTTGGTTCAATTTCATTACTAATTTAATCACGTTGTTAAACAATTTAACTTGCGTAAACAATCTAAATATTGCACTTATCGTACTAATTGACTATTTAGATATATATTTATTTGGAGATTTTTTTTGTGCATCATAAATTCGTTTAAATTTACATTATTAAAGGAGTTTATATTTATATGTATTTATCATATATGATTTATATGATGCGATAATCGAAATTATCGTAGTATAATAATAACTAAAGATATAATAACTAAACAAAACATAAGCAGTAATAGAATGATATAATTGTTATATACTGTGCTACATTTATTTCTGATTCAAGTGCTATTCTTATAAGTGCAAATTATTGATGATAATTACGCTAAACAGCTAAAAAAAATTTTTTTTAATGGCTAATTCGCTAAACGCACCTTTTTAATAATCATTCACTATAAATGCATTTCTAATTAATCATATCGTACCTTTACATCAAATAGCACTTAAACTAATTACAGATTCTTTATAGCTTTAAGAAAAAATCAATATTTGATTAACGGAATTCCCTAAATGTTAAAATATTGAACATTTTGAAGAAAAAAAGCATGTTCAGGGTGTAAGAATTATTATTAGACATTTATTAAGTGTTTTTGGCAAAAAATAAATCATAAGAATTTCTTATTGATGTTTTGGATGCTTTATCATTTATTGCAAAGACACTCCATTAAATATAATATTCTTTTAATTTAATAATCAAATCGAATGAGTAGGTTACCATAAATACATGATAATACAGCCGCATTTTTTACGACCAGACAAGGTACACAGAATGGTATTATTCAAAATTCATTACAAACTAAGTACATATACAAAATAAGTGCAAATGTGTGTCTTCTTTCATACATAGCTAGTCTATTAAAACATAAAAAACCTATGTTAAATATAATTCCGAACTTTTAAAATGTTTCTGTTCGAAATATCTGTTTAAGCTATTTTTGTTCTACATATAAAACATTTTTAAAAATATTTCCTTTCTTAATACTATTGATTCATAACCATGTACAGTTCTATTCTTAAAACATTGATTTATTTTCCAATTATTTTTTATGCAAATAAAGAGAATGAGTGCACGCCTCTTATATATTGATTATGTCAACCTGGTATTCACCGCTTCTTATTAATAATTCCCTAAAAGTTTTTCCTGCTTAAGATAATTTATAACCTTCATAATCAAGTTGATAGACAACGTGTTTTTTGTTCAATTTGTAATCTTTATCGGCATCAGAGTTAGAATTGCATTATTATGTTCGCAGTTGTGTTTAAATGTTGCTTATTAAAAATAAATTCTCACAGTTGCCAACGGCAAAAATATAAAATTTAGAATTATCAACTATACTTCTTAACAATTGATAAATGGTAAGTATATTATACGTATTATCAAAATTACTATTATAAAATATTTTAGTGGCTAGCATGTAAAAATCGAAGTAATATAAGGAAAAAATTATTATTTAATTATATTTTACTATTGTCATAATTTTAGTTTTAAATATTTATAAAATATTATTCTTGTTATGATTATATCAAGTGATTATGGATATTTTATTATTATTTAATTATTCAATTTGAACATAAAAAATTTTAATTTACTATTTGAATTCAAGTCAAATATTTAAAAATGTTGCTGTCTTTTGCCATATGTAATCAGCGTTCAAACAATATTAGTATCACGTAGTGGCTAGTTATCGGGTTACATAAAATGCAAGGTATATTATATCTATACTTTAGGGACTGTTAAAGTAAGACGTTTTTTTGCTTAAAAACTCATTATACTCATAACTCATAATAGAAATTATTATTAATTTCTATAAAAAATTGAATAAGATACTGATGATGAATTATGTAAAATTCTTCCTGAGACCGAGAGACGGAGAAAGAGATAGAGGGAGAGAGAGAGAGAGAGAGAGAGCGAGAGAGAGAGAGAGAGAGAGAGAGAGAGAGAGAGAGAGAGAGAGAGAGAGAGAGAGAGAGAGAGAGAGCATAATAACGTTAATTTAAACAACAGATTATGATGTATTTTTCACACTGCTAACAAAAACTATTACCTTAGAAATTGAAATTTATAAATGACGAGGATTATTGAAAATTTTATAATTAAGTGTATAATCATTTATTGTATAATGTCTGACAAATTAAATTTGACTCAATCCTTTATTTTTGAAAGATACAATAAAATAAAAATGTACATTTATACCTAGGCATGGCTTAATTCGTACGCAGTTATAATTTGAGGGGCAACCAAAAAATAAGGGGATTACGTATTCATCAAGCAACGCCCCTGCGCATGAATACCGCCATTTGCAGGTCCTTGCCATTTCCACATAATAAATGCAGCCCCGTAAATTGTACGAATATTACGCGAGCAAATAACAGGCGCACGAGTAACCCGCGCGTATCGCGCAGAAATAATGCGCGAGGACCTTATAGGCGTGGGTGGCCCTTTCCTTTTGCCACACCTTCCCCTCATCCATCTATTCCATCGGATCATTATCCGTCCTTTGCGCGACAAGGAAATTTTACAATACCTCGTTTCCCCGGCCAGCCGTCGTGGGTTATAAAAAGGAAAGCAGGAGCGAGAGAGAGAGAGAGAGAGAGAGAGAGAGAGAGATAGTCAGAGAAATATGTAAGCGCGGGTGCTCGAGAGGTATTTCCGACGTAACGAGAAACAAAAAGTCATTGCACGCGATTTCGAAAAAAAAAGGAGTGAATAAGGGCGAAACATTACGCGTGCGAGTCGGCGACGTCATTGCGGGCGCGCGTCTCGAGTAATACGAGAGCCGCCTCGTGATTGCGAGACTGAGGGATGATGCTCTTTTAAAATTCTTTTAAGGGGTTTCGCGAGGGGAGGGGGGCGTACGTGCATGCAGAGCAAGGAGCCGTATAGAGGCGAGACGAAAGAATAAAACGCCATTATCTCCTTTTTTGATATATATATATATATATATATATAGAAATATGTTGGCGTATGTGTATGCTTGGGTATCTTTCCACGTCAATGCAATTGCATGCCTTACGCATCACATTTTTTTTCGATTATTCGAGGCTCTCTCTCTCTCTCTCTCCCTCTCTCTCTCCGGATAGATTTTCTTATGATTGTTTTCAAAATTTTATATTGATTTTTGTAATGGGAGTTTTTTAATTTCGTGGATTCATAATCAGAGATTATACCTATTTTTGCAACGCGTATAATACCGTCACAATTTCCATTATCGCGTAAAATTTGCTAAATTGAAGACTGTATATGCTTATTAGAGTAGTAAAAAGACAACGGAAAAAGAGGTAAAAGTTAAGATTTATTTCATTAGCTGAAGCTTTTTGCATTAGTAGCGGTACTAAAATAGTCAGAAGACGACTCAAGAATAGTAAAAGGTTATTAATTACTTCGCAAAAAGAACTTATTACATTAGCAATAATAATCAATATCTTATGACTTTATTTTAATAGGTTGAAAGTTTTCCAATTCTTATTTCAATACTTTGAGAGTGTTAAAATAATTCAACAAGCAGAAAAAATATGATCAAAATTTTTATGTTTTAATTTCTTCTAATTTATAAATTTTCACGTTAATAAAATAGCTGATGATTCTGAATGTCTTACCTGATCACATCTCCAGATTTTTTGGTAAATTTTTTTTACACATGCATCATTATTAAATAATTTTATGACAAAAAAAACAGAGAGTGTTGAGTATTTTAGTTCATAAATAATCTGTTTTTTATAGTAGAGGCAGCAATCTATCTTATTAGTTTATAAAAATTGCCGGGCTGGCTCGGAAACAGACGCGGAGATATACTAAAGAAATTACTAAAAAAATTATCGACATGATTCTTGCTAATTGTATGAAAAGGCAACCACAACTTGAGTTTTAGAAATCAATCAGAGCAATATGTTTTGAAATGGCTTCTGATGGTCAATAAGTAAATACAGCTCGTCTACTTTGAGTTATGTCTTTGGACCACTGTAAGCTAAAATTATTAATCTAAGCGTCGAATTTTTTAATCCTAATCTATTATGTGAAGGCCCAAACGAACCTATTGGTCGAAAAGTTCATGGCTAAAATTTTTTAGAACTCTACAGTCATTTACTAAATTGATTTCATAAAAAATTGAAAGGGATATGGTCACATGTTGGGGCAGAAAAAAGTGCCACTGCTTCACCAAGAGAACGTTCTAACTTACTCTCATCTGCCATCTATCTCTGGCCTTTCTGTTCGACTCAAATGACGTAGTCTGATCTAACTTAAATTAAGGAGACCTTTTCGTGAAAAACACTTATTTTTAAGAATTGAATAAATCTTATTTTTTAACGTGTGTTGAATAAAGACCTAGAATCTCGGAACCACAATCATACTAAATGGAGCCTAATGAATAACAGAAAAATAAAAGAGTTGTTCAAAGAAACTTCTGTCTGTTATTCAAACACAGATATTTTTTAAACACAGATATTATACAACAGTATAAATATATATTTAATATTATCAATAAGATAAATTTGAATAATATATGAATTTACTAAATTATCATAGCGGATACGTCCTTATAAATAAATTTGTGTATGAATGTCAATAAATGAAATTGCAAAACAATATATATCATAGACACTGTAACTTATCATAATATAAAATACCATAGTTGGGTTAAATAATAGTTTCATAAGAGCAACAGAAACAATATTAATCAGAGCATAATTGATGAATCTTTAATATATATAGTACAGTAAGTTATAGAACTAATAAAAAATACATTTTTTCAGATTACACATTTATAAGTAGAAATACATGAACAATAATATAGTATATATATATACGCTAAATTTAATTTGTATATTTATTAGTCAATGTAGTAAAAAACAGAGCGAGAGAGAGGGTGAGAATGGGCGGGGATAAGCAGACAGACATGGGCAAAAACAGAGGGATCGTAAAAAGGTTTCTTCATTCAAATAATGAATAAAGCCAAAAGTGCTGGCTCCGATAAAAAAATCCTTAGCCAGCGGGAAATAAGTGTGCGAAGTCACAACTACATTCCGTCCCGATCACCCTTGAATGAGCCGCCGCGCTATCATTCGCCGAATCGCGCCGCGGCCGTCCACTCCACGGTCCCGATTCGCGCCATTGCGCCCCACCGTCAGTACATCTGTCGTAAGAAAAAAGGCCGTATCGCGGGAGTGCCCGCACATCTCTCGGCTCTGGCGCCTCCTCCGCCCCCGCGGCGCCGCACCGCGCGCTGGAAGAATCGTGACTTTCGGCCGTCCGGCGGAGCCCATCAGCCGCGATATCGCAGGCTGTCGTCCGCCGAGCCGTCACGAACGCCCCCGCTGGGCACATCCGCGGCGAGTTGTAGGTATATATAATATACGCGTTGTCTACGAATAGAGCCAATTACGGGACCGCTGCCTCCCGTTGATTATTATTATTATTATTATTGTTGTTGTTATTATTATTGTTATATATATAACGCCGGCGTTCGCACCCCCTTCGTAATTGGATCGCGCGCTCGCTCGGTCTTCAGCTCCGATGTGCCATCGGCCCGTTAATGCGGTATTATAGCGCGCGCGAGCGCTCTGCCCGGCGGAGTAGCGCTCGTTCGACAAATTATGCCAATATAATATCGCTGTCGCGCGCCCGGGCGCATCCTGGTATAATAGAGTTTTATTATTATTATATATATACATACATACATATATATATATATACATACATATATATATATATATATATATATATATATATATATATATATATACGAGCGTCAGCGCCGATGTCTCCGTGACCCCGGGCGCAGAACCCCGCCGCTACTGCCAGCGCGTATCATTTGCCCGCGGCATCGACAAAACATTTTGATCCCTCGTCATTCCCAGCGCACGCCACGATATATATATATATATATATATATATATATATATATATATATATATATATATAGAAGAATCACCTCGGAACGATTGGATTCGACGGGAAACCGTCGCTAGAAGCGTCGTTCGTCGTCGGGAGGGTGCGGCCGAGGGGGACGAAACTTTTGGCAGCTATCGGCTTTTAAAGTTGGCGTGTGGTGGGCTATGCTTTCTCGAGAGGGACCCTCACCCGCTGCGTAATAAATGGTTGATTATGGATTAATAGCGAGAGTCGAATACGTGTATGTTCATATATATATATATATATATATATATATATATATATATATATATATATATATATATATATACGTCGGTGAAGATAATACCCCGGGAATGGAATAAGAACGAATTTTAATGGCGTATATATCATTTGTTTAATGAGACCATTTATCGAATGTCTTTGTGTATGAGTATATATGTACCGTCAGTTGCTTGGTGTAATGAAAATTCAGCGATAATTATTTTTTATAGATGAAGTCAATAATAATAAGGCTCTGTTATTCGAGACTCTATAACTTTTTTAAAACTTTTAATTCTACCTCGGAAGGAAAAATTTATATTTTCTGTCTCTGTTTCCTTCAAGCATGCGGATATTTTTTTATATTTTTTATTATAAAAGAATATAAAATTTCATACGTTTCTATTTAAAATATAAAATCACATAACATTCGTAAGTTGAATAAATTTATATCCAAAACACTTCCTAATCGGCTTAATTCATTTTTTATATAATATTAAATTAATTTTAAGATCGACTACACTTTTAAGAAAATCATGAACATCAGAAAGGTTAGGTCTGTTTCATTTTTATTATTAATATTGTAATTTTCTATTTTCTTTAACTAGTTCTAGACAACAGCATTTAATAACAGAAGTATTTTATATAGGTACGATTTATAATCAGTATAACATATTACTTATAAATTGTACTAATGTATTTATTGTTGTAAACTAAATTGAAAAATAATTTTATCGGTCTTATTCTTTATATATTATAATATATTATAATAATCTACTATGCTAATATAATGATAGTCAGACTATCCTTGTTTATAATTACCCCCGAAGAATTTGAATTGGAAATTAATACTAAGAAATACAATTAAATTACAATAAAATTAAAAATAAAAATAAAATAATTTACATACTATATTAGTAAAAGACAACCTGACTGTCCCCGTGATTTAAATTTACCTTTTATTTTGAACCATTCCGGCTCATCTTGAAGGACTGAACTAAAATAAAGCTAGCATGCTACTTTAATGATATAATATTTATCAAATTTACACATCTCTTGATTTTAAATGTAAAACAAAATTTTGTGTTAATACATAATTTTATATTCATAATTAACAATAAGTGTGTCCAATTTACTTGTCTCTAAGATGAAATTTACATAATAGCGATATCTCCACATACGCACAATTTAAAGAATTTCCTTTTCAAATCTACTTTTAATATCTCAGTTCTAAAATATTTACAGGTCTAAAATATTTAAATGTCTAGAATATTTTGGGGACAAAAATGAAACGATTGTTCGGAACAAATAGAGTTTGGAAACAATATAAATAGTTACACACAATACTGTATCGATGAATCTCCCTTTTTTTTAACTCCTGAACATTCCAGCCTGAATATTCGATACATAACACAGATAAGCATAGTTTTCACAATAATTTTTCTCGCTTTTTTCTAGAAAATATATTTAATTTCGTGTTTAGAAACCTTTTCTGCAATCGATATGTCACAGAAATCTATTGATTATTCATTCTTTATCCCGTGAATTAACGAAGATACAAGTTTTAATTTATTGAATCAAATTTTGCTGGATGATGTCGTTACAGGTAAATTCCAATAAAAATTCTTCCTGGTATGATTAAACTACGACTTAAAGTTAGGTAATGAAAGTTAGTACTCTTAGCATAATGTGAAAATTCTATATTTTCTAAATTTCTAAACATATCGTTGACTTAATATTTCAAGTTTTCAGTTTTATATATAGATTCTATAATATTTTAAGTGCTTTATATAACAATAATATGCCTCGAGCACATCCATTGAGGTAATATAGTGAAATATTTTTGAAGGAATGCTAGTTTAAAAAACCTAAAATCTCTCGTAATTTCTTGTAAGCCTGTAAATCTAGAATTTACAGTTGTATCGACATTACATTTAAAACATTAGACATTTTTTGTTTGACAATACACGTTCATTTATTTTCAACGAATCATCCATATCTTTCTCACCAAATATAAATTTTATTTTTCGTTTATTGTTTTTCTGGAAGTATCAATATTTAATCATTTAACCAAGCTTTCTACCAAATTCTCAAACGAATTAAAAAATCGCCTCTATACTTTCTTATTTAAATTCTTAAATTGTTTACTTCCAATTCAGAATGTAGTTTTCTCCTTCTAATAAGAAATTGGATCTCTTGATTATTACTAATGTTATATCTTGAAATATTAATAATATAACTAGTTTGTATATGGTCAATAATTGGTTTTCGCACCTTTAACTTCTACAATATTCTACCTACATTATATCAAACTGTTTATTGAAGACAATTAATAATATTATTAATATTAATTATTATGTCAAAGGCAATTAATACCATCAATTTGCAAGAAATTTTTGCAGCACACTTAGTCCAACTTAAATCTTCCAGGTGAAAAAATTTATTTTCAAAATCTTTTGTTTTGCACCTCAACTTCTAGGTTACACCGCTGAAATACGACCCCTTCATTACAACTTAGCGAGGGTGCTGATCCTGTAGCGCTAAGAAGAAAAAATTAAGAAGGCACTACGTCATGCTCCCTCGAACATTGCCATAAACCGATAAACTTAAATTATCGTTAATTTAACATTTTGAGTTATGTTGTCATAAAAAATTTGTTCGTATTATGTTAAATATGTTTGCGTCAGCGAGGGAAAGTTCAACCATTTAGAAACTAATTGAGATTTTTCAAAATTTGATAAAAACTTTTTAAAAAATAGTAACATTTGTAGTCGACTATCAATCATTACCAACGTAATTTATTACTACCGCATTAGTTTAATAGTATAAAAGCTCTTACTACTAATAATATAAACATAGAAATTTACAATCGGTAATAGACAATAATTTTTAACGAGTTATCTTAAACGAATACATACTATAATTAATTGCATTGAATGAATGTGCGATGAAAATTAATTTTCAGCTAAATGCAATCAACTATTTAAATGTATTAATAAAAAAATGTTAGATACATTTATATTAATTATTTATTATTGATTTATTTTTTTTAGATCATCATTATAAAACTCTCAAAAATATAATGGAAAACGGAATAAATAATAATCAATTCAATCGTATAAAAAATTATGTTTTGAAACTGTGGTAAAAGGTTCAAATATTTTATCACGGTATTAATGACATAAAAAATAAATAAAAACTAGTAAAAAATTTAATAGAGTAGTTAATTAAAAATAAAGGAGTATAAAAATTAAAAATAAAGGTACGTTTGAAGAAAGAAATTAATTTTTTTTCTTATATTTAATATACTATGTATACTTCAGGTGGAAGTGATAGTGTATAGTTAATTAGTCACCGAAGACTCATCGTATAAGCTAATGTAACATCACTGGATTGTCTTTAGTCGCCCTGTTTGCGATTACAATATCTCCTCAACTAAAAATCAACCGCCACACATGAATCCATTAAATGAGGATTGAAATATATAATCATAAATATATATTACGAAGTCGATATTTTAACAAGATAGGGTAGTGCGAATAATCTGTTGAAATTTAACGAAATTTGAGACTTTTTTGGCATCTTTTCCTGTAAATAATGACAGAAAAATGAGTATAACTATAACCCCCATAAAGAAGCTTTACCTTTTCATTTCCAAAAATCTCCCTAACGAGTCGTTTTTCCTTCCATTATACGCGCGCAGACGACTGCGCATACCGATGATTGAAGGCGCGCGACGTACTTTTGAAAAAGCCCCTGCGCGTATATTAAACATATAAGAGGACTGAAGTTTTACTCGTTCGTTTTACCATTTCATCCTTCCACGCGAAGTCAAAGCTCCGTGTTATTCCGCGGCGCGACTTTTCTTTTTTCCTCATTCGCGTATGACGAATTATTATTTGCGCGGCCCGTAGGCGACAGATCCGCCTTAACGCGCGCGACTAGAAAGCTCGCTAAATCAGTGGTGAAGTATACCTAGCTTTGACTCCACTGCGCTGTGTGTTGGACGTGACACTTGATTATATGTTTTGAGAATATTGAAACTTTTAAAGTTTCATTTTGAAATTTTAAATAACGCAGTAAATCGAATTATTTCAGTAAAAAGTACAGCGAATAGATTTTCCATTCTGCAACATTTTCTGAGAATGATTTAATTGATTATTCCCGTAATGTCTATCTCACATTATACAGATGTGCATAAATAAAATGGCAATAAAAAGATCCATCTTTTACGTAAAAATTATTATATATTTTATATTTTTAAGGAGGTATACTAGTAATAAACTAATAATAAACTTAGAATCCATATAGTAATTATTAATAGCATTTATGTGTGTATATATACATAATATATATATATATATATATATATATATATATATATATAGCACTTCGCACTTATTTATTATTTA
This sequence comes from Sycobia sp. Sy_11, assembly GCA_018907035.1. Taxonomy (NCBI): domain Eukaryota; kingdom Metazoa; phylum Arthropoda; class Insecta; order Hymenoptera; family Epichrysomallidae; genus Sycobia; species Sycobia sp. Sy_11. Next base: position 692,521 of record JACCIC010000040.1, read on the forward strand.
GCACTTATTTATTACTTATGGATAGTATCTCTACGTTCTATATATAAGTAGTGCGATTATGATATTAATTGTATCCACATGCACATTCGTATAACGAATTATTTATAAGCATAAATACTTCTAAATATACATCTATAACAATTTAATTTATGTGAACACGTGTTTATCATAATTATACACAGGGGAGGGGCGGATGGATGCTTACTATCTTTATTTTATGTCAAATTCTATTAGTCAATCGGGATTTGTACTATTCAATCCTTGTACGCATCTTTAGATTGAGCTTTCAAGTTTGTTGTTTTATAATAATTCTTTTGTAAATAATTAAAAATATATATATATATATATATATATATATATATATATATATTATATTTAATAATCACGAAACCACAGTATTTTCTAATTTCAACAACTTAAATCTCTATAGTAAATTATTAACTTTGAGATTCTTTTATATAGTTGTAGTATATATAACGACGCATTTCAATGCATAATTATAAATTGATATTTTATCAAAACATCTTCATTTTCTTAATTTATGCAGTAGTTTTATAACTTTCAAAAATTAAATTTAACATATTTGGAATAAGCATAAAGCGTTACTTTCTTCATACATGATTCGTTATCACTAATTGCTTCACGAACTGCATTACAATTAGATGATAACTTGTAATTTGTAAGATTTAATAATAGAATAAGAATAAATGCATAAGTGCATTATTTTATTGCGATTCGGCTAACGTTACCCCGATCCCATTCATGCAAAAGGGATCGCGAAGCCAGCTCGCTCTTTCTTGATCTTCCTGACGTTCCGCTCTATAAATCGTCCTCCAGTTTCGTGCAGTTCCCCCCGTTCTCTTTCAAATTTCCAAAATGATCACTCTCTTTACCTTCCATATTCATCCCCTCGCGTCTCTCGGGCCTCTCCCTCGCTGGCTGACTCGCTCTCTCATTCTTTTTTCACTAAAACCGTAATGCCCGCGACTCGCGCCCGACGGATTGGCATAATCTTTCAAATGTCTCGTTTCCCGCGATCATTGCGGGATGTCGTTATACGATCCGAGAATAAAAGCGACGAAAACGACGAGCAACAGAGAGAGAGAGAGAGAGAGAGAGAGAGAGAGAGAGAGAAAGAGAGGGGGAGAAAGAAGATGAGAGAGAGAGAGAGAGAGAGAGAGAGAGAAAGGCTCGCGGACGCGAAAGTTTGAAGCTTAATATTTAACGAGGGACCCGCGAGTCAACCTCATAGGCGGATTATATCGACTTTCCGTGGGTACGAGAGAGACGAAGAGTAAGTTTGAGAGAGAGAGAGAGAAATAGAAGAAGGGAGGGACTGAATGAAGCAAGCGAAAGAAAAGTCGCATTACGTAATCTCCTTTTGAAGCCGTATTCCGTTCGCCATTACGAAGCTTCGCTCTTTCTTTCTCTATATATTTCACTTTCTCCCTCTCTCTTTCTCGTGCTATCTCTCTCTCCCCTCTCTCTCTCTCTCTCTCTCTCTCTCTCTCTATCGCTCTCCTCGAGCTTTAATAATAAATCTTGAGATTTTCCATCGAGCGGTAGAGATCGCGTTACGGCCGAGGTGTATAAAGAAGGAGCTCGGCTGCAGAGCTTCTAATGTATAGAAAAGAGGCGAGAAAAGTCTCGTTAGTGGCGAGCGAGAGGTGAAAGAACGGATGAGAGAGAAAGGGATGGGGTGTCTGCGTGAACTATACGCGCGAGGTAGATTCTTCTTTTTTTCCTTTTTTCAATACTCCCTTCTTCTATATTGATAATATAAGACAAAACAGCCGAGATTGCGGCTTAAGTCGATCTTACACTCGACTAATTCAACTGGTGCTTTGAATTAAATATAGATTTTTACGATGGGCATAGCCAATGAAGGATTGCTGTACTTTTGTAGGACTCGTTCTGCAAAAAGCGTTAATTATATCAGTATTTAAGTGAGTCCTAACTCACTTGAAATAAAATAAATAAAAGAGCATTTTGTGACTTTGGTGCAGATTTCATCGAAGACATCATTGGACTGCGGAATATTTACAATAATTCTAAAATCGGAATAGCATTAAATATATATATAGTTCCAATAAATATAAATAATAAATTTTTTATTTGACTAGTGAATTAATGAAATAAATGAAACGATTTAACACTAAAGTATAATAGATTTATCTGGTTTATTGATTTTTAATAACCTTTTCTTATATACACATATTAACTAGTTATTCTACGAGAAACACAAGAAATATATAAACATAAAACATTTATCGTTAGCGTGAATTTACAAACGTATATGCATTTACATATGAGATGTTTTTAAGCAATCAAAGGCTTTCGCTAATTGTAGTTATGATTTTTTTTTTTTTTTTTTGATGTTATTTAACGTCGCTCTATTTATGCTTCCAAATATTGGTGCTAATCAGCGACGGAGGTCTACGATGTGTTTGTAAACAAAGCACATGTAAATTATTACAGCGGTGCTTGTGTCAATCGGCCGAGGCCGGGATTTGAACTTGGATCACCAAGTTACTAGTCCTTCGCTCTAGCGATCGAGCCATCGTAGGCCTCTTGTAGTTATGATAAACTTACAGTTTAAAATTACTCTATTCTATCTGACCAGTTGTGCTTGTATATTATGGTATGAAACAAGCGTTTGAAAACAGACATTACTGAGCATACGATAGACAACATTAAAGTAATAATTCCTCAAAAATAACTGCGGTGAGCTAAAAAAAAACGTATATTATCAAGAACAGTAGAATTATATACAAATTCTAATTTGTTATCAATAAAAATAACTATATGTTTTAGCGGCGCTATATAAAGACAATAAATGTAAAAGAAAAATTTGTACTGGCATAAAATATACCAATTTTATATTATGTTCATAAGATTAATTATGAATAATCGCTGCAATCTTGACTATATATCTACATGTATCTGAATTAATCGATTTTATTGGTAGTTTAGAAATTTTAAAAGTAAAAAAACAGTAGCGACGCTCTTGGTTTAATGCTTCTACTAATACACAATTTTTGCCAGCAACTATTGCAATAGTTCAAGGTATCGAAGGTGTTAAAATATTGAATCAAAAAGATGATACAGTAAAAGAATTATGTCAAATTTCAGTTAATTCATATAGTCTTCGTATATATTTTACACAAAATTTAAATAATTACGCGAGGGATTTTCTTTTTGAAGTCAATCACTAGTGTTAGAATATCTAAACACGATACATATTTATCTACTTAAAAAAAAAAAAACAATTTTTGCTGTGACAAATCAGAGAACTATAACGCTTATGGAAAATCTGATTAGTCATAAAATTAATGAATAAGAGAATGGTATAAACGAGTGCAATGTAATTATATAAATAAAGACATATAACACAACATAAAGTGCCTAGGCTGAAATCCGATATTTATAGTAATTAAATTTAAAATTTACAAATAGTACTAACGATAGACTTTTATTCCGCACATTCAGAATTTACTATTACATTAGTTATTCGTAAGAAAAATTAGCATTTTTATGTTTAGTTTAATAAGCATGAGTTTCATCCATATGGGAGGGGGTATCTGTTTAATTCAGTTAATAACTTCCGTTCTATCGGTATTTAGCAAAGGACACTGCCGTATAACATAATTAAGATCTTCTACCTCGAAATCGACATCACAGTCGGTATTATGAGCAAATTTGGTTTTATATAGGGATTCGTGTGAATTAAAGTATTTGATCAATTTTATCTTTCTTTTCATGGTGCTGCTCTAGCAGCCTCATATTACTATTACTTTCTAATTTTTAGTAGTATATTTTAGATTCAAAAATATATTTGCTGGAAGTTTTAAATAAAAATAATATTAATTTTAATTAAAAAAAATATTTAATCACGCAAAGAAATATAACATGAGCGCTCCGCAAGCGACTTTTATAGACTTATTGCCCTTCTCAGTTGGATCAAATTTCATGGCGATAAACCCCACTCCAAAGTCATAGTGCGAAGTTCTCGCGCGACCGAACGATCAAAAATCCAGTGGTCGTAAGTTAAACACGTTCACTTCTTTTAAAAATCTCGATATTTTTTTATAACAAGAATACAATTCTACTAAACATGAATTTGTCAGATTGTTAACTTTGAGGAAAATAATCAATTTCTCCTTTACAGAGCGGATGAACTAGTTTTTCTCTTTCAAATATGTCAGCATTATACTGTAGTAATGACGCAATCCACCTACACATGAATATCTAAAAATACTCTTTTAGATTTTTCGATTTTCCCGTCACGGCACGGATAATAAATGTACCTACGTATACATCATGAAGGCCTTTAACGAGAATTTGTTCGCATCTGCATCTTTACAAATTTATTATCCCATGTTCTGCTTTTTATATAATATACAATCAACTCAGAATTTACGATCATTTGAATTTGATATGTTTATACGTGTAAGGCAGTATTTATGCCGATAAACTACATAATAATTTTAGAAGATCGTAAGTTTTACGTACCATGATATTTGCGTTAGCTTAGCGTCATTCATTTATATCCTCGCGTTAATCCAATTAAATTAAGTATTAATTTAAGCTTATTAATGAAACAATCAATACAAATAATACTTGGTAATTACTAATATTCGGCAATTCTGTACTTACAGATATGGATTATAACATATGAATGCATAATATATATTTACTTTATAAACAATATCGATAATATCAATTCTGACAAAATATATAGCAATAAGTATACTCTACATAATCACTGATGCAACATTTCAAGCAATATATAATATATAAAACATAAAATTAATTTTTTATTATATTTCTATGCGCATTATCAATTTGTAACTATAGTAAGAATTCAAATTCGTATTTTTCTTATTTCTGGAATATTCTATTTAACATCGTTGTTGTTTCTGACATTGATCGGTGCTGATTTTTACTTAGAAAAGCAACATAAATATTCAAAATGCGATTTTTATTTTGCAATGATAAAATAGGACCAACCATACAGTTTGAAGTAAAAACAGATCTTTTTGTAATTGTACTTTTAGTAATCGTTCTTTTCAGCTCTGGACATATAAAACCAATGCCTATGAACAAGCCACTTTCAAGTTTACCTCTATCCGTAAATACGACGTGCTGTTATTAAGTAACGAAAGTGGCGCTGTTACAAAAGAAGTGTGCATGCGGCAAATGACGTTTAGGTATTTAGCCTAAAAGCTACTATTTCTAATGCGATACTGACACTCTGTAAACAAATGAGTCTAGCGTTGGTCTTCATTTGTATAGGAATTGTTTTTTCCTGGTTTGCCGGATATGATCGATGTAACAATAGAATAAAGCATTTTTATGAAGTTCCACATGAAACTTTAAAAAAATTGCAACTGAAACTTATAATTTATTGAAAAAATATATAGCAATAAATGTTTATCTCATTCACGTATATTGGAGTGTTTTAAACGTTTTCAAAATGACCGAGAAGATCCTGAAGATTATTCACGTTTCAGTCACCCTTCCAAGTCAAAAACTGATGAAAGTATCGAACAAGTCAGTAATCTTGTTCGGTCTGAACATCAATTAAGTATTCTTGCAATTGCTGACTTTACAGGAATGCAGTAAAAATTTGTATGGCAAATTTGACATGAACATTTGAACCTGTGAAAAGTTGATACAAAACTGGTGTCTATAATCTTAAAATTTTAACAATCGGAAGGTCACAAAATTTTTTTATTGACATTTTGAATACAATTATAAATTACTGAAATTTCATGCATTGGAAGAGTCCATTTCGTCAAGAGTCAAAAGAGCGAAAATGAACGAAAATCAAAATTGAAAGCAATGATGATTGTTTTTCTCGATATTCATGGAATCGTATACCTTCACTGGATTCCTGAAGATATGTCAAATTGTTAACCACCATTACTATCTTTATGTTCATACTTAGCACCGTGATAAAATAAGAAAAGTACGACCCGACTTCTGTAAGAACTCGTCGCTTTATTATCAAGCGAATGCGCTGGCTCTTTCCACATTGCCCGTCAAAAAATTTCTAACCAAGTAGAACCGTGTTAAATCACGCACCTTATTCAGCGGACATTGCACCGTGCAACTTGTATCTCTGTCTTAAGGTGAAATCTATATTTAAAAAACAAGTTTTAAGTCTTTTGAAACTATAAAAAAAAAGCGACGCGTATCCTAAGAAACTAGGAAACAGAAACTTCCAGCACTATTTCCAACAATGGCAAATTCGCATTGAGAAATGGAGGGATAGAGGGAGGTTATATATTGAAGATGATAACAAATCAATTATATTTTATAAAAATAAAATGTTTTATATCATCAGTCTCGTAATTTAAAACCCACACGTCCAATTTTTCTTTAGTCATCATTTTTTAGTTGTCTTCCAGAGATTTGGTTTGGACTATCATGTTTTTATAATAGTTTCCCGTTTCGATAGTTCATAAGTACTGGAGTTTTATCGATTCAAATTCATGATTGTAAATACTTGGTCATATATTCTTACATACGAGTTGTTTGAGTCCAAGCACATTTTTAATGGACTTATTTAAAACAGATTATTTTTAGACCGTTTTTGTACAATGACCTATTCATCTCGTATTAGTGTTCAGTTTTAATAGAAAACTATTGCATAGCCTCCTGATTCAGTTTTGTACTGTACTTGACTTAAATTCATCTGACAATATATTAGTAGACGTTTTCTTCCAAAGGCCCATCGTCATTACTTTAGTGTTTTGAACTGAATAATATATAAAAAACGCGTAATCAAGGATTATCCTTACATATCTTTTATAAAATATCATTAGGTTCTGCGTAACAATATTTAGTACTCTGTTATAATTTTTGTCTAATACATGCCAGATGCGATTATTGAATTTTCGTCGATAAAATTAAAGAATAATAAATTCCACAGATTCTTTAATCATTATTATCTTTTTACGGATGATTTTTGATTCATCAGCTCTATTTCAATCATTAAAGTGCATGTAATTGATTCTTACTGTCGGTATTTTTAAACCTATAGCCATTAAATTTATGATAATTTGTTTAATTAATAATTCAAGTACTTGTTTGGAAAGGGTATCTTAAACTGACGTAGAAAACTATAGTATTGGCAAACTGCAGTATTTTAATGTTTTTATCAGTATCTCTGGTCAATTCAATAACAAAGAATGTAGGTATAATATCGGGCTTAAAGTTTCTTTCCTGAAGCGTAACTTTATAATATAGGTAGGGCTCATTTGTCTTACAGTTCTTATATAAATATCTCTCATAAGTCAAAAATATATAAAATTAAGTTCTTTTTTCGAAAAATCTATTTTAGCTAGCTGACTGAGTAATATGTCACGAAGTAAGTTATTCGAAGCGTTGCTTACGTCAAGCAAATGCATGGTAATTGTTCTTAATTGTGTAATTGTTCTATTTGAGCAGGATGGCGCTTGTAAAATTTGAAAATTCGAAGATATTGTCAAAGATTCAACGCAGTTCTCAAAGTATTTGATGCTGCGACTCACAAGAAACTGATCAAATGTCTGTACCAAATGTTTACTGTCTAAATGTTCCCCTCCATTGGTGTACAATTACTACGCTAGCGGCAGACATCCAATGTCATCCAAATCCAATTTGAAGTCTATCATAATTTTTCGAACGTCTGAAGATTTTTAATAACTCGGAAAACAGATTTCACCTATGTGTACGAACTTTCTACCCGCTGGGAACTATACATTTATTACTCTACACAATTCCCGCATTTGTTCGTATCTTTATCAGTGACACAAAGAAAACTCCATAAGACCAAAGTCGACGTCAGGAACATTGTTTTTACAGCCTAATTTTATAAAATCCGTAAATCACAAATTGCCTTTTATAGACTTTTGCGATATTTTTCTTATAGCCAGACATTAATTATACCAGACTTATACTTATACCAGACTTATACTATACCTATACTTATACTTATACCTATACTTATACTTATACTTACACCAGACATAACTCACTTTTTTCATAAAGTCGTGTAGTATATGTGCGTAGTCCAACTTTTTAAACGTTACTTGATGTTGTTGTTTGATCTTACCACATTCTCCATCCCATCATGGTATTGGATTTCCGTATTGTGGTTTAAGAACATGTTTTCTTTTAGGTATATTCATGTGTACTAAATTTTTTCAGTCGTTCCGTTGAGGCTGTCTTTTAAAAATTTTCTTACCATAATGTCACTAAAGTCCGATTACAATTCAATTCTTATAACGAACGAGGACTGGATTTGGGATTTTAAGGCTATGAAAAGAAAACTTCAAAATTATTAATATAATAGAGTAAAGAAGTTTTTATTAAAAACGAAACAATTTAAACGGAACAGTTAATCAACGGAAACAATAAGACGTTTGCACTAGGAGGCTGCCGCGAAAAGAATGACTCGAGTCTTGAAATATTTATTTCTTACATTACTGAAATCGCCCCCATCGAAAGGGCATGACGCGCTACGATCCTTCGCCGAATCGCAATAGGATTATATGTCAATGTTTATTTAGGCGCGCGACTTCGGACTCCCCGCGACTTCGCTTAGAGAGCCTCAACAAAACATCATGTTGAGGCTTATAGCCTCCACGGCCACGATTTTACAAATAGTAATTCGTGCACGTCTATTCTTAAAGAATAGTTGCGAGCCTAGAGTACATCTGGCACGCATTTATGGCTTCCAGGCCATGGGCAAGCCCATGCACAGCCCTAGCTAGATCGTTGGAAGTCTCTTGTCGCCCTAGGCCTGTTAATTTTTATATTAATTAATTAAATAATATTGTCAACATATTAAACATTTAAATAATAAAATTTATTAATGTTATCAATTTGTTAAATATTTAATTTATAAAAACACATAATTGTAAAATATAATATAATAATATTAAATCTAAGGTAAATAGTATTAAATCTAATTAAAAATAATATTAAATAAACTTATAGAAATAAATAAATATAAAACTCGAGTGTCTTCCCTTTCTTACAAACATAGATATTCTTATTTTTGCATTCGCCCAGACTTTCATATCATTCTGGGGAAAAGGGAAAACTCCGCAAAAACCCAATTGGGAAAAAAGCTTGAGGAAAAATCTTTTCCAAAAATAAGAATTTACAATGTGTTATTCACAACATGTTTTACTAAAATTTTTTTACTTTTACTTACAATAATTATACCAATAACAATTTTTATAATATACATATATATCGACAATTACTGCACCATCTCGCTCTAATTCGTATTGGTGTTCCTTTTCTCACGAAATCGATTTAGTAATTTAATATTTTAATTTTAAAATTTGTTTTCAAATCCGTCGGTAACAATTCTAATAGGGAAATATTCAGAATCTATAGAACCATAATTTACCTTATCTGTTAATGGGGAAGAAGGGGGATAAAATAACAACAATATTACTTTTATTCCTGCTATACGTATGTATACGAGTCGGCGTATCAATATTATGTAAATATGAGTTACTAGAGTGGAACAGATTTACTATGTATGATTATTATCGGTTTTAAAGAGTTGAAATCACCCATGATGATACATTATTTATGTGAGTCAATGTTCGAAAAAAGTTGATTCCACTGGTCTAATGAAAGTATAACATTAAGCGGTTTGTATTGAATGCGCAAGTATTTTTATTGTCTCCACGAGATTAGTGATTCTAATTCCAATAAGATCTGCATTTACATCCGCTTTTCCTAAATTGCCAGAACCTATAAAGCGCAGCGAGTTACGTAATCTATTTACTCTGTAATTATTGAAGCTTGCTTGTTAAGCTCATTTAGAAGAAGATTGAAAGTATTAGTCGCGCAATTTAAAGCTTTAATAAATATTACTATACTTTTTAATAAATTGATAAGTTGTTTTATTATCTTCTGAAATAGCATCATTATATATTATATTTAACGGGGGTTTACAGTTAAGGTAAAAAAAGTTAAGACATTACAGCTTTAACTTATTATGCAATTAATTAAAATTTGACATAAACTAATATTGAACAACATTAGAAAATAACAACGGTTCCATAATGTTTCGCTCGAACAAATTTTGGAAAGAAATATATTTTGATCCAAAATATGAATAGATTACAATAACAAAGAGAATAGAAATAATTTTTCATTATAGTAGCATCACCTCTCAGGCCATTTCTGACTGAAGAAAAAGAATCAAACTGACAATGCTATAAAAGATGTGGATAATATTTTAAATGAAGTTATTTTAGTGTTAAAAAGAAGGATAAGTTTTATACGTAAAGATTTGTCTTAAATTAATATAATTGAAAAATTTTATGCGAGAATAATATATATTTTGTAACGTACTAGAGAATTTTTATTTAAATGCTATTTTAATTATTGTTTTATCAAAAGCAAAAATCATTAAAGTATGCTTTTATATAGTACATCTGAATAATTTGCATATAATAAATGGTATAAATATAGAACATTATGAATTTCTGCAACTAAATCTATTCATGATATAAAAATTTGAAGTAAAAAGACTACACAAAGGTTCAAATAAAAAAAAACCGAGGCAGCTGCTCTTCGATTTGGAAGAAAAACTGAGTTAATTGTTTGCAAAGAATATGAAAGATTATATTGCATAAATCTTAATTAGTAGATTTAGTAGTTAATAGCAACTATAGTCTTTTACTAGTCTTTACAGTACTGCTGTTAAAAATAATACTATTTTTGAAAAAGTCGAACTTAAATGCCCAATTAGTCGTAAAAAAATCACTTGTTTGTGCATAGTACAATTAACTTTTGAACTACATTGTTACGTAATATAGTGTCCTTATAGAAATAACGATTCCGGAGACTGCTTTAAGTTTATCAGTGTAAACATGGAGTGACTGCCAGTGTTACTCTGCCCTGAAGTGTGTGGCCATATGAGGCTCCTTGTATTTGTCAAAGTTGTGATTGATTTGTATTGCTCTCGGCGACCCATCGCCTTAATCTGGATAATTATCTCTCTTCGACGATAAGCGTTGGTCACCTGGAAAGATATTTTGATCTCTAAGTGAGAGATCTACTTCAAGGTATCAGACCGCAACCCGACGCAGTTATAAGAATTGTCGCCATAATTCGTAAAGTTCCAGAACTTAATATTCATTAAGATGAAAAAATTAATCTATTGGAATGATTATTCAATTTAATTTCATAGTTTATTGTTGAATTAATAAGTATCTAATTTTTTATCTATTCAAGAATTGGAGATTCTTTTTGCCAATATTTTATTATATGTATTATATATTTTAATATTAATATTGTATTATATATTATATATTTTAATACATTTAACTGTACGATTGTTGATTTTATTTCAAAACTTTACCATTATTCTACTTTCCCTTTCATTAATTGAAAAATATTTTCTATGCCCGAATTCGATTATATTTTATAGGATTAACCATCTTTGACTTGCTTGTATCCTCGCCTGTTAATAATCGAAGCACATGTAGTCCTGTTCATGGCAAAGAATAGTTCTTACTAAAAATAATATATGCATGTAAAGCATTTTAATTTTAATATTTCCTACTCTACTCTATGTAAAACACTCAATGAAGTGCACTCTTTCGCAGGTAAAAACATATATAATAAAATTAAGATACTTGTCCTATTCAATTAATTATTATTATCTACTGTCATAAACAAATATTTTTACAAAAATTAATTACAAAACAGTTACGGTTTAAAAAACATAACATTTCTTATCATTTACTATCACAAATTTATTACCACAAATAAATAGTAGATGTAGATTTACTAAAATGAAGGAAATAGGTACTTGTATTATTTCCTGGTTTGGTTCTGATAAGGTTTTCATCTATCATTTGACTTCTGCTTAAATAATAATTTATTTTATTGGTTCAAAAGATTGAAATATAGTGGGGAGGTTTAAGGTGTAGAACCACCTCATTTGTGGAGGAGAAAAAATATAACGGTACAAATTATATGTCCCCTACATTATTCCATGGACTGGTCTAATCCTGCAAAACCTATTATGATGTCTTTATTATTTCATTTACAGGTAGTTTATAATGATATTCTCTATTACGCACGCGTTATGTTACAGATATAATTTTATATTAATATCATACATAAATTTTCTATATTTTTTCTATAGGAGACAGAATAGTTTTAAAAAATAGCTTTCGAAAGCAAACCAAGTGTAATAGTATAATATCCAAACATATGATATTTTGTTCAGAACGTAATTTGTTTCGAAAAAAATCTAAAACAATCATGAGTATTTACAGTTTCAATATTTAGTCGTGTACTTTTTCTCAGAATGTAAAAAAATAAAGTTCATTAGAAAAAGAAACCTATAATTAAATATTTAAGATTAAAACACCGAAGGAGGGTGAACTAAAAATGTGACTAACGTGATCTTTGTAAATCTAGTGTGGCTATATAAAAAAATTCATTTGAAAATTCCAACGGATTCCGATCGTAAGGAACAAGAATGATTGAAGTATTTCCATTTTTCCCATCCTATAAGTAATAGTTTATTTTTATACTTTATCTTCTATTTGATAAATTTCCTTCGTCTGTAAAACTACGAAGGAAAATGTTATTATTAAATATTAAATATCATTTGATTATAAACTTCACACGTACTATTAAGCATGACTAAAACGATGACGGAATATGATAGTCTTTCGATATTGTCTGTTTGATACACACTGAAGACAAACTGCAAACTCATGGTCCAATATCATTGTGGCAAAGATGTATGTATATATATAATGTATATATATATATATATATATATATATATATATATATATATATATATATATGTGTGCGCGCGCGCGCGCGCGCGTGTGTGTGTGTGTGTGTGTGTGTGTAATCAGAATATAATCAGAATATGATTTGGAATAAGACTTAAGTAAACTTGATTAATTTATTAGAAGCTTTTATTTGAAATACAATTAAGAAATATTCTAGTTCTTTATTATTCCTTCAAATAAATGTTTTACATTATTTTTATAAGGCCTACGATGGCTCGATCGTTAGAGCGAAAAGTAACTTGGTGACCCGTGTTCAAATCTCGGTCTCGGCCGATGAACACAAGCACCGCTGTAATTCTCTACATGTGCTTTGTTTACAAACACATCGTAGAGCTCCGTCGCTGATTCGCACGAGTTTTTAGAAGTATCTACACAGACCAACGTTAAATAACATAAAAAAATAGTAATTTTTATAGTACACCGATTAGTGCCATCCACCGGGTATTTAATGCAACACTTTCATGTTTTCTAAATCTTTGATGCTTACGTAGTAGATAACAACGTAAACTTTAATTTCGACTTACTATAATATAGTTCGCCCTAGTCTTTTTTGCTGATACAGTCGATGCTTAAGAATCCGTCCCACGGCTAAAAATATAGAGGGATTATATATATATATATATATATATATATATATATATATATATATATATATATATATATATAAACAAACCTGTATCGTCTGACAATAAATACTATTTCTTTTCTTCGTGTCCCAGATAGCAGCGTATGCCAGGCATGATCATGCACGACATCTGATGCGTATTCATTCGTAATCTGCGCGTATATTGCGAGATTTGTTCTGCTGCGCAAGATTGCGCGTAATATGAATGTACGTGTTTGCGTAAAATCTGGAGCAAAAGAATGTACTTATTGCGAGCTATGTGCGAGATCAAATTTTTAATATACTAAAAATATTTTTAGGTTATAAGTATATATATATATATATATATATATATATATATATATATATATATATATATATATATATATATTAAATCCTCGCGAATAAGTCAGCTGTTGGAACGCTGTATATATCAGTATATAGTATACGTGTGCCATGTGGATGTGTCAGTATTTCAAATTTGTTTTGAAATAACTTCAGAAATTCTATGAAAAATATACATATTATGTTACATTACAATATTATCGATGAAATATAATGTAATGTTTAAAAAAGTATGCATTTGAAATTCTTCCATTTTTAAAATATTTTATATAATATTGCATTTCTTTTCTATTTAGATTCCATCAGATATATGGACTTATTCTCTATTTTGACGATTATTCGAGAAATAATTAATTGATTTATATAAAATATATCTTATTTTGTTGATGATTAGGACAAACCAGATTAATGAGTTTTTAGGACTAGATTATATAAATATAAAGATTTATATCATACATTTTATTATGTTCATTCATATGTAACTATTATATTTTAATTTATTTGTATAATTTAGTATAATTAATTACATATAATTGTATTAGTTTAATTTTATGTGTAAAATAAAAGTATTTTGAAAATTAAACTTTTAATTTTTTTAATAGATGAAAATATGATCTATTATAATGTTTTGAATAATGTTTATTTATTTATTATTAATGTTTTAACGACCTATATGTACACGAATATATATTTAATATGTAACATATTCTTGCATATTTGAATTTTTATATTTTCCCGCCTCGGTACTGCGCAAGCAAGTCCGCGTTTTTTTACCGTTACATTTTAAAAGTTCCACGAACTTTTTGAAATCTAAATTCAATTTTGGTTGTACTTATAAGTATATGTACAAGTTTTTTCCTATAATAAATATAATTTATTGTTTAAACAAAAAGAAAAAGAAAGATTTAAATTTATATTGAGAAATTTTAGCATATTGAGATTTAAAAATTCTCTGATTTTTAAATTATACAAGGTAAGTTTCTTTAATTATTAAATAACATTGGACTGAATTTAATTCTTAAAAAAGACCAGTGAAAGTAGAGTATACACATTTTTCATTTAGTATTACAATTTTCTGAGAAGTTTAATATTGTTACTCACTAAAATTGTGAAATTATTTAATTTGAGTGTTATTTAGATAACTATCATGATTAAATTTTTTGTAATTATTTTTTTGTTGATTTATTTTTTTATATTTTGAATAATTATAATCAGTTACATAACTAATTAATAATCATATCTGTTATAGTTCATCATCACAATTATGCTACTCATACTAAAAGGAATTTCTCTTCATTCTTATGCAAAAGAAGAAGATGCTTCACATTAATTCCAATATTTTCACTTTACTTTTTATTATGCCGTATTCTGGATACCATAAAAAAAGGTACAGTAAAGAATAAATAGTATAAATAAAAATTTAAAAATAATTAGTAATAAATTGTAATATATTGTAATATTTTAATATATGTCTAAATTTTAAATTTAATTGTAAATAAAAACTGTTTTGTATAAAATTTAATTTTTTAAAGTTTTATATAATTTGATTGTTTCAGAGGCCTAAGAGATTGGAAAAAAGATATGCAAATCAAAGAATGTACTGAAGCAGGTTTGTTTGAATGTATAGTTTTTCTTATTGTAAAAGAAATTAGGATAAATTATATACAAAAAGTACAAAATATTTTGTATACCACTGAAATTTTTCAATTAAGTTTTTCAGGCTATTGTGATTAATTGAATATCAAATAATATTTTTTCAAACTCACAAAGTGAGATTGTCTTAATATTTTTTCAAAAATTAAATATTGTTGTTCGCTAATATTTTGATGTTATTTAATGTAAATTTCATTTTGATAACTTGCATGATTAAATTGTTCTTATTTATATCACTGTAGATTTTTTTCATATTTAGAATAATTTTAATCAGTTACATAACTAATTATAATAATCATATTTGTTTCAGTTGATCATCGCAATTATGCTGCTCAAACTAAAAGGAATTTCTCTTCATTCATATGCAGAAGAAGAAGATGCTTCTTATGAATTCAAATAGTTTCACTTTACTTTTTATTATGTCGTATTGTGAATAGTATAATAAAAAAGGTACAGTGAATAATGAATAGTATAAATAAAAATTTAGAAATAATTTCTAAGAAATTGTAATATATTGCAATATTTTAATATATGTATCAATTTTAAATTTAATTGTAAATAAAAACTCTTGTATAACATATAATGGTTTATTGATTTCACAAAAAAAAAATAAAAATAAATTTAATTTATCTACTGAGCCTAGCAACGTTACCTGCACGTGCACGATCATGCCTGTAATATATCGGCACTGTACGCACAATGTACGCGCAGATTTCACGCCGGCGTAACTATGCGCGAAATCTACGCGCTTATTGTATGGTACCTGGCAAGCAGAAACAGCGATTTCAAGCCGCTTGCAAGCGCGCAATCTGTCGATAATCTGCGCACTCAATGTTATCTGGGATGTATTTTTACCATTTACCGACATTTATCCACACACGATACATTGGCATCGGTAAAGCAGTACCCGCCCATTCGCCCGAGATCAAAAGCACGACTCGCACGTTCGACGGCTGCCCACATACACATCGTATATATATACATACACGACACCCGCACCCCCACGCTATCGACTCGACGCTGCACCGAGTCGCGGTGGCGGCGTCCCCTGCGCCGAACAGCGCGGGCGCACGCGACTCCCCGCGCGCGGTACGCCCAAGTTTTTTTTCACCCCCCCCTGGACGTAATGCACGATATATAACACTCGGGCCGCTGGTTGTTGCGGAGCGCTCGTCCGCGCGCACTCGTAGACCGAGGGCGACAGTAGTGCCTCCGCGAGCAGCAGCGATAGCAGCAGCAGCAGCAGCAGCAGCGGCGGCAGATTCGCGGCTGATAGAGGGGGAACGGAGGAGGGGGCCGAGATCCGCGGAGGAATAATGGCATCGTCGTCGGCGGTCGTCGATGTGGCGGGACGGACATCGGGCTGCACTGCGCGGGGCCCGCTGATACGGTGAGCCAGCCACTCGAGCCAGCCGCAGTGCCCCCCTAATAGTCAGTGTGAACGCGTCCGCATACAGGGACGATATAAACATAGGACTCGCGCCCAGCGCGCTCGCCCGAACAGATATCTACATAGATATATATATACGCTCGCTGGCTCACGGCTGGGCGCCGGAGAGAGAGGCGGCCCGCAGCTGTTCCGCTCGCGGGATCGACCGATCTTAGAATGAGCGTCTCCCATGACAGCACCACTTCCACGATCCTCTGCAAAGAGGTCTTCGACGAGAACTCACAGCCCTCCGAGAAAGGTTGGTGCTCAGCTCATTTATTTATTTCACCTTCGCTTTCTTTATTTTAGATTGTTTTTCTATTCTTTTTCTTAACAACGAGCAGGGACGGTCGAGCTTATTGTTGCATTTTGATGTACAAAGATGTTTTCACGCTCAGTTACCTGACAGATTGAGGTTCTTGCTTGACGCTCGTTTCTGTTTATATCGCCTATGTGATATTACTTCAGGACAGTGGCGATATATACAATAGTGCACGAAAAAATACTCTATTATTCATTTGAGTGCACATTTAAAGCGACATAAATAATTATACATTTATATTGTACGTGTGAATGTTTATCGTTTTAAGTGGCGCACTCACAGCTAATAAAACGAACAAAAAGAAACGAAAAAAAAAAACGAAAACAGAACCTTTCACCTTCAAAAACGTCGATCGAAGATAACACATTATTATCCTACGTACCTACCAACTCCTCATCCGAGCGATCGCTTTAAAATCCTCGGTTAACCCTGAACGTCGTCCGTTCGTTTTTTATTTGTTTTTTTTTTCAATTTCGCAGCACTGTAAGCTATTATAGAGCTTTCGCCTCCCCCATCGCCTCCCTCGCAACAGAGGGGGCGGCGTTCGCTCAAGGTGGGTAGAGGGTAGGGAGGCAACGCATGCAAATACTAATATATATGTATATATATATGTATATATATATATATATGTTTATGTGCATCGAGAAAAGCAACGCAGTTACCTACCGAAAGGTCGCGACCTTGTACTTATGGATTATGCCTCCATTGGGAACGTTCGCAAGGCACGAATGCGCTCCAACGTCTATGTAAAGGTGTAAAAGCTCTCGTTTCGTTGCGGATAATGAATGAAGGAAGTTCTATCGGTTGTCGTCTAGCCGATGTAATAGCAACGTTCGATTTTTCCTATAGATATATTTGTATTCAAGAATGCGATATATTTGGAAACGTTGTCCCTATTTTATGTATTTATTTTTTTCAGATTTTTACAGGTTGATTTATTATATACATATACAGGTAACTTTATTCGTAAGAAAATAAGATTATTATATTTTGAAAAAGTCTCTGAAATACCCATTATATATATTTATGTGTGTGTGTGTGTGTGTGTGTGTGTGTGTGTGTGTGTGTGTGTGTGTGTGTGTGTGTGTGTGTGTGTGTGTGTGTGTGTGTCTTTAATCTACAAGTTACCGCCACCTAAAGTATAGTCCACGAATGTTCAAAGTGTTTTTGAGGGATATTCATTTGATATATTGGTCAATAATACGTAAAATTAGATATATTAAGTTAATTGATAAAAATAATAGTTAGTTTTAATTAACTGTTTATAATAAACATATTTAATAGCGCACCATCCACCAAGTTTTATAATTTTTTTATCATGATTTTTGAAACCCATAAAACTTCCTAAGAGGTTCAAAACATATACAAATTCACACATAATATATATAGCCTTGACCTAAGCGATGCCTATAAGCAGTTCGTCAATGAACGAAACCCTCATTTGACCTCCCAAGGTTAATAACAAAACCGCTCGTAAACATTGAACGACGAAATATGCGCTTTGCCGCAGAAAACGCGAGCTTCCTTGCATCGACGTAATAGCGCGCCCCCGTCGTCGTTTCCTATCGCAGTACAGTAGGGGTCGCGCGTGTAAAAATCGCTATTATTTTTCATGGCCCTCTCGGGCGCTGCTCGACACGACTCGACGTCGTCGGCATCGTTCTCTGGCGGACTTGGTTGCACCGTATGGGTTTACGCACACATATATGCACACACGTATGCACACAAGTGTACAATACACACGCGTCACGGGGGATCGCACACGCACGCGTATATATACAAGCGCGGGGCGCGCAGGGAAAATCAATAGAGCCCGCAGTGCGGCAAAAGTGTTGTCGGCGCCCTCGTCGCCGGAATCCCCCCCCCCCGCCCCCGCCCTTCCGTCTCTCTCGGATATAATAAGGAGGCCCCGCTCGTCGTCTGCCGTAACGCCGCCCCACCGTATAGCGAGGGCGAGGGTGGACGTTTTTATTATTTTATTTTTGTCTTTTCTGATTTGACGGGCAATCGATGATTTCTGGTCGATCGATTTTTTTCGAAAGAGAGAGAATGGTAAAGGAGGTTATCTTCACTTTTGAAAGATTTCAATAACTATGTAGACGGATGGAGAAAGAAAACGCGAGAAAAGGAGGTATTCTGTGCTCGAATGGAATGTAAACAAAAGGAGATGCTGGAATGAGACCAGGTTGACTTACCGCGAGAATGATCCCAAAGGAATTTGAAAATTGTATAAGTAGGGCGAACTTTATTTGATTGATAATTGATTGGATGCTTATTTCAAAACCTTAAATAATTTAATTTCAAAAGTTTAAATCGTGTTTAATTTTTTATTCTTTGTTTGGTTTTTCGGCTCGAAAGAAAATATAACGAAAAGTTCAGAATATTGAAGTAATTTTTTAAATGGTATATAGAATGTTTGAGATATAAAATAAAGGAACTTTCAATTTTAAATTTTTTGACTTATTTTAATATTGACTTATATCAAAAATAAAGAAAATACAGTTGAGCTAATTTTTTTTTTTGAATGAGAGCAAATTATGCTTAACTAAATTTAGTTCAGTGGCAATAAGATAATATAATTTGTTTTATATTAATTAAATAAAATCTGATTTTTTTATTCTTATAAATTCATTTATATATAGATAAAACAGAAAAACGTATTGCACGTAGAATTTAGCATTTCCATATCTTATAATAAATTTACTCGGCCCTAATATTGATTTTCAATTCAAATAAAATAGGTATAATTTGAAATGTTGCCCTAAAATTTGATGTCCTTGCTCTATTTAGCTAAACTACAATAATCCTGCAGTCAATGTCATGTTTGTTTTTCAAGTTACTGTCCCAAATTTGAATGAACGACTCTAGAAGGACCTGCATCTATGTAAACTTCTGTTGGATGCTTATCTATTTTTATTTAAGTATCATATTAACTATTTAGTTTATTTAACGGTTTGATTGTCCAAGTAATTTCGAATAATATACATCTTTCTATTTAATAAAATTGCAATATTCGACTGATTACATATACTTTCTTTGATATCAATTAAAGTTTCTCCTTATCCACCTAGTAAATTTTATATTTCTCTTTTTTATTCGAATCGATAAACGATGCACGTTTATTTTCTTTTTTTCTAAATGTTCGAATATATTTTAACAATAAAGAAAGCAATTTCAAATATTATTTTAAAAAAGTTACGACGAGGCCACGTGTAAAAAGGATTAAATTATACGTTTTTGAACGACTGTTTTCTAATCTAATAATATGCTGACCTCGATAATTTTTTTTATCTTTCAAAAGACTGCAATTTCAGGATGTAATTTATTATCACAATAATTTGATTTATTTATTGTGGCACTAGTTTTTCGATGCTGAAGGATTTCGCCAAAAAACAGCGAAGCCACCTTAACTACAGAAAATTTCAATTTTCGATTCCATCCCTACGCGCCGTAAGAAATATTTATAAAAATTCCAACGTATTTTACGTATATGTAAACGTAAGCGATCACAAGAAGCGGAACGAGACAAGCGCGTTAATGTACCGACAAAGGGTTAGGGAGGAGGGGGGCTCTGGCCACATGCGCACAGGTATTGCACGGAACTACTGACGCGAAGCTCCACCCGCTCCCCCAGGTAATAAGCGACCCCCGTTGCTGCGAGAACACCTGTCAAAGCTCCTCGGGGGACTTCCATCGGTAGGGCTCGCCTGATGGAATTTTTAATCCGCATGTCATTCGCCGGAATAACGCGGTACCTCGGTACCATATATATATAATGTGTGTGGCTGTGTGTGTGTGTGTGTGTGTGTGTGTAAACGAGAGGTCGCCTGAATTATTTAACTGCGCCTCGTTTTTTACTACTTTATACTGCGGGATTTCAACGCATGCAACATTTTTTATCTATCGCGCGACGCAAGTTCAACTCAAAGTACCAAATGCATGTATCTAATGTTTCGAGAACTCACCTCTGGCCGTGCGCGTAAAGCAGGCGCAAGCTCGTACCTGAGCGCTGACCCATTGCCCGCGAGGGCGCTTACACTCTGTATTTTCAGCTCCTCTGTCTCGGGGGAGAAAAATCGATCTAGACACGAAAGTACTACCGGGTAATAGACTTTCAGTTTCTTTGTGCCTATATGTACTTTTTCTTACGTGTAGGCTTTTGTATAAAAGCCTGACATCGACTCGTTTGGCTTTTTATACTTGCCTACCATATCTCTAGCTTTGGGTCTTTCATGATAAACACGGGGGTGCGGTGTAATTAGTGCACAGTTTCTGATATGTCACGGTTTCTGAACGCTATGTTTTAGGTCAGCAAAGAAAGGTGCCGCATATAATAAATTACTATAGGTGCTTTACAATATTCCACGATGTAATATCGATATATTATATATATATATATATATTATACATCCAATACTATGTCGCTACATTTGTTACGTTATTTTGACTGAATTAAATAATTATGAATGATCAGATAATGACAATTATAGTGTACCTGCGTAGATTCACAATTAATATAACTTATGTCCATCCGGTAAAGCACATTTTAGTTATATTTTGATTTTTCTAAAACAAAATATATTTATCAAATAAACATTCCGTGTCCCATCATTTCATAAAACATGTAAAAAAAGTTTACATGTATTTATTTGTAAGTAATAAGTTAAAGATTCAATATATGCTAGAAATAGTTGGAATTTTCGAAAACTAGGAATAATAAGTATAATAGAAATTTTCAACATGTATATGTGACAGTTGATTTTCAGCTTGTACATAATTCTAATTGTAATTTTGTTGAACAGAATAGTAAATGAATAACTCGACTTTCCATGACTATTTTAAGCTTGGATTAATTTTTATTTACTTATTAGAATTAAGAATTGTACCTATATCGACTATTCTGAATTAAATTAATAAATATTTTTATCGGCTTTACAGTCTTTATAATATCATGTATTAGCTAAAATACTAACAGCCAGACTGTCTTTGTTTATATTCACCCCCTAGAATTTGAAAGAAGACCTATTACTAAAATCCCCTAGAAAACCTATTACTAAAATAAATAAGAGTTTAGTTCTTGAGGATGAATCGTATCATCAAAGGTAATTCTAAATTTAAGGTGGTAGGGGCCGTCAGGTTGTCCTTTACTAACATAGACTATTGCTTTTATTACTTTTATTTTCTTTTATTTATTATTTTATTTTTATTTTATTTTTAATTTTTAAATATAATTTATTATCGTAATAAGTTTTATTTCAGATTGTACGGGGGTGAATATAAACACGGACAATCTGACTGTCATTATTTTAGCTAATATAAGATATAAAGACTGTAAGACCGACAAAAATATTTATTAATTTATTTACTTATTTCCATTTTGAACATGACCGCACTTTCGTATGATATGATATCGTATCGTATTAATATTGTAGAATATAATATAGAATTATCGAAATATTATATCTACCTTAGTTTGGTCGTTTTGAGTCAAAACACCGCAAATTAAAGTAAACTTTAGGTGACATCATAACGTGTACGATGCAATGATTTTTTAATATTATTATTTTAAAAATTATGTTCTTTAAAATTCTTTCAGTATTTGATCATCATTGAATCATAAATTGAAATTATTATTTGTTATTAAATTCATTATAATAAATTTTTCTTTAGTACCAAGAGATTCAATTATTCTATTTTTTCGCGTAAGTCCAAACGACGCGGATAATTAATATTGGTACACCAGCTGTGGGATCAATTAATACTCTTTTAACTTGTAAATTATATCTTATAATTTATATTAATGTTTTTATTCTAATAAGCACTATTTCTATCATATAAAGTTACCTTGAAAAATATTTTCGTAATTTTTAAATTTACGCGGTTTTTCAATCTAACTATAGCTTATGCGTTATTAATAAAAGTGGGTTTAACGATTTTATATTACTTACACCTTTATAGTTTTATCGATAATTAACATTATTAGAAACTTTCGCTTCTATTGAGTTTATCAAAGAAATTTATTTATGCGCATCTTTAGAGTTAGTTAATTAGCGTCATCATTAAGTTTGAGGTAAGCATGCCTAGCTCTTGGATCCCAAGAATGGGAGAGAGAGGATTTCTGTGTATTAAAATATATTAAATTAAAAAAATTTTATGATAAAGATTAATATATTTTGAAAGAAAAAAATTGATTCAGTTAAGTTATTAAAATTCAATTTTAATAATGCAGTAGACTCAATATCCATCACAAATAAATACTTCAATGTTGTATAAGAGATCGTACTGAAATGATTTAATTAATTTGAATTAATTTTGAATTTTGAACGTTCATAACTACAATTAGCGACGATTGGCGATAAAAAATTCAAACAAACTGATGATAATGTTTGCCATCTACAAGAAAGTATAATTAACAACAATAAATTAAATTAGAATAAAGTAGAATAAATCATAGCCAATATTTTTATATAAATTCAAATTTAAACTCTTTATTCAAAAGCAGATTTATAGCCGTTTGTCACAAATATTGACTAATTTATTTCTTTTATTAATATTTTGTAAATTTATTTAAGATTCTTAGAATTTGAGTCCTTTATGAGGGCTCGATCTTTCGAAGGCCTATGAACACTCATTAGGACAACATTTAGCAATAGAATCAAATAAAATTATAAAAAACCTCACAAAGTTTGGTAACCAGAATTTCTACAGTTAAATAGCCTCAAACTATCAAAAAATATACTTAAGCTTTCAAACAAAACTTCTTCCTTTCTTCATATTTGTTTGCTAAGTACGGAATACAGCGCCTAAAACGTAAAATAACGTACTTGAAAAAAGTCAAGTTACATTTATTTCGAACAAGTAGCAGAAGATGAGCAACCTCGTTAATTTTTCTGAATAAATTGGTTATAAGTAAAGTATCTAGGACTAAGCGGCTTTAGTGTCGTTAATGACGTATCTGAACTGCTTTTCTTTTTCCGTTCTAAAGTTAGTTTGTTTTAAATTATACATTACCTTGCATATCTCCACTTGAAACGCTAAAGTAAGCATATCTTGAACCATCTCGCCTGTTTGAATTCAGATGACACTGCCTGTATTTATCAGTTTTATAAATAAGCCTTTTTACAAGAAATTTGTAGTGATACATTAGATGATAATATAAAGCTGACAGTAGTAAATTAAATTTATAAGTAAAATCTAAAAAATAACTTCGAACTGGTAACTAGCGCGTTAAAAACTAGTGCAAACCTACAGAGAATTTCCTTTTGAAAATTAATGACGTTGAACTACTTCTCTTACTTATTCAAACTCATAGATATAGACTATCAGATGTAACCGACGAATTTGGTCCAATTGAGTGGGTTAACGGATTACCTCCAATATGAGCCATATAAAATTTTAGGGCCCAGGATATAGTCTTCTTCAAGTTATTGTAAATTGAAATTATATTTCAGGCTTTAGTGGGTAATTATTTACATATGATAATATACCAAAATTCGACAAAACTTCAATTGACAATAAGATAGAATCTACACATTTGTGCATCATCTGTTATGTAAATCTTATGCTTTCTTCGAATCAATATATATTGACCTTTGTGGGGCTGTAAGTACCAACTAAATGCAAAAAGGAGGATTTTGCTTGTGAAAATTTGCGTTCGGAATGATCTGGATTATACATATTCTCAAAGTGTGAATTGGCTTAACCGAAGGACTTTTGATAGCTACGATATATTAATTTCTTTGAATTTATATTTAACTCTACCTATTTACACATAAATAAGTTTCTTTCGTGAAGATATTTTCTAATAATATCCATTACCGATAAAACCATTAAGCTGTAAGTAATAGAAAAACATTAATTTTATTTTTATTAATAAAGCATATTAAAAATATAGTTGTCTTTAATAAAACAAAATTTTATATTTAAAACAATTAGTTTTCTTTGTTTAAATTTTGATGATTAGTTTGATTCACATTAAGTACTTTTAATCAAAGCCTAAAGTGGGCAGAAATACAGAATACATATGTTATAAAATTATATGATTATAAATTAATAAATATTTCTATTGGTCTTACAATCCAATTAAATAAATTAAAATTAATACATAATAATCACATTTGTGATTTTAAACAAAGACAGTCTGACTGCCATTATAATTTTCAATTAATTAGATATTTATATGTATTAGTATTGATATAAATATATATAGATATTAGTATGTATTTTAGTTTATTTAATTGGATTGTAAGACCAATAGAAATATTTGTTAATTTATCTAAATACAGTCCACATAAGCATAATTGAAATTATACGATTATACTCTGAAATCTACTCACCTAAATTCATATAAATATTTGATATAAAAAACTTTACATAAATATGAATGGAATAAATTTTGATTATCTGATCTGTTCACTATTATCGAAATAATTAAATCGAAATATAATTGGCTCTCGGGATTTTATAACTTTTTAACAAACAAGCCCCATATCATTTTATGGCACTAAATACAGATATAAAACAATTCGGCATCTCATTTTTACATTATGATTTTGTATTCGATTACTTCAAATAGGTATCCAATTTCATTTTAATTAGAATTTTTTGCCATCCAGAAATTTCTAATAATAATGCCGTATGTTTTTATCCATGCGTTAAAAATAATGCTACGAAATCAGTACGGAATCATAAAAGGACATTAGAATAATACCATATGAAATAATATAGAGCATATTGTGATATGTGTATCAATTTCATATGATTACATGTCTTTCCAACCTAATTACGAAAATAATTTACCGCTCTGCATGCATATCATGACATTTTCACATATCCAGACGCACTAACCAACATCTCGATCCGTTCGTATGTTACAGAGGTGCTGGATTTCGCGAAACGCCTGGGCATCGATCCCGAGACCGAGCCCCACCTTCTGAGGTATGCGCGCGAGGGCCTGACGGCGGCTCTGCCCGAGGGCTGGATCCCCGTCTACGACAAGGCCTCCGAGCGGTTTTACTACTGCGACCAGATCAAGAACGTCAGCAGCTGGGAGCATCCCCTCGACGCCATTTACAGGGATTTGGTCGAGCAGGCTCGCGCCAATAACCGACGTCGGGCGAGCGTCGGTACGCTTGTTTGAATTTTATTTGCTCTCTATCTCTACTCTCTCTCTCTCTCTCTCTCTCTCTCTCTCTCTCTCTCTCACACTTTCACTCCTCGTGTGAACCAATCTTCTTTTTTATCTGTTTTCCCGTAATCAAGCTCTATATCTCTGTCTATAATTTGTATACGTGAAGTGTATAAATGATGTATTATATATGATTTATTGTCGGATTATCGTAAATGCACACTAATTTCGATTTGCTAGAATTGCGGATCGAATATATATATATCGTTGTCTAAGATTTTGTCACTTGCACCGAATCCTTTTGTTTTTATTCCATTCGATATATATTTTTAAGTTTGAGCTTTATTACTTTTTCTTTGGCTTTCGCGTTCAAAAAAATTCGATAAACTTTACAGAGAAAAAATCATGCTGTTATTTACTATTACTGTCACTCCACTAAATGCTGAAAATTATAATAATAATGAACTATTTACGTAACGAATACTCCTTTTAATTTTATTACTAGACACTATTGGAAACAGAATTCATTCTAAAGTTTATTAGACTGTTGAAACAATTAGAGTAAAACTATGGATTAATGTGGTGCGCGCTGTAATATTTATATAGAAAACCCGAGAGAAAATTTCAAAATACATAAAAAAAATTTAAAGTTAAAATCTAATATTAAATTTTAAATAAGTTAAAATGAAAATTCTAGTACCTGAAAATTCTATCAATCGTCAGCTGATTATAGAGATTATAAATATATTTACTTTACCGAGTAACAGTTTTTTATCGATTTATTGTTTGTAACTCATTTTTATTGATTTATTGTTTGTAACATATTTTTATAGTGTTAAACTTTTGAATTGATGCTAATACTCTGTGTTACATTGTTACTTCTCCTTTAACCTTAACTTTTTATTTAATTATATCAATTTATTTTATATAAACGCTTAATCAAATGTAATGTTGGTTTAAAGGAATGTTTATTCGAATCTATATATTAAATGGCAAATATGTTATTTTCTTTTGTAATAAAGTTAATAAAATATTTTTATTACATAATGGTTGTAAACTATCGAGAATATATTCATCTTTCTTCGATTTTTCAATTACATAATTTACTGAATTTATATGTAAAAATTACGTGGTAGTAATAAACAAATATATTTATGATGCATCAAATGTGTGTCACGCTATCTTATAAGCTGATAGTTAAGATAATAAAAATTAAATATTACTTGGTTGAGCGAACTTTACTGATATATTTTAGTAATACTAGGATAGAATGTATTTTCATATCTGCGAAAATTTACAGATACAAATGTGCCAAAATAAAAGTTAAATAAATCACATATACACGAAGTCTCATTGAAGAGTTTATTTTAATAAAATTTGTAATTATTATCTTCTCTTACAAATAAGATCAAATCTATATTTTAAAATAATTACGCAGATCGTAAAGTTAAATGAATTATGGTGGTAATTAATTGTATATACGTATGTTAATAGAGATAAAATCATAACAATAGACAGAGCTTTTAAAAATAAATGATAGTTGTGTGTAAGTATATATGAAGTGTTATAGCAACATTGATTCATCGAAAGCGCGCGAGTTCCTTTCCAATATTATAATATGAATAGAACGAGCCAGAATTATAATGACAAAAACATTGTTCAAGACGCAAAAGCGTTTAGAATTATTATCAAATCTGATCGTATAGATGTATATGCAGCGATAAATCTTTGAAATGCTTTTGCCGTTGGTGGAAAAATATTAAGGATAGAAAATAAAATCTTTACGCTCAACAAGATATATCCATTGTGTTTTTATTATTGATGCTCTATAAACCACTCAACCAAAATCCTTATTTGACTTTACATAATTTCTGTGTTCTAATTGTATTTTAATCATCTTTAATTTTGCAAACCTTACATATTCGTATAGAATAGCAATACATATATCATCTTGTTACGTTCATAAAAAGACGCATCCGACACACATACATTCATCAACAATTTTGAAAGAAGTTGAAAATAATAGTTTATTTTGCTCGATAATATTTTTAAAGTTAAATATTATCATTTCATATGATGAAAAACATTTTCTATTTAATGCTATATTTATTTTCGTAATAATAATTATAGTTTATGACAAGACTCTTATGTTGCTTAAACTGTGGTAAGATTAGAAATTTTGTAATAAATTTTATAAATTCAAGGATATTTAAATAATAAATGTAAACCTTATAAAAACAGAAAATTAAAAAAATTTAACGAGACAACTATTCAGCTTAAATCATTCAACTTTTACAAATTAAATGTTATAACTGATCTATTTAAGGCTTGGAGAGGACTTTTTCTTCAATAGTATTTGGATTTGTGGATTACAAAAAGACTAATTGGAAATTACTTTTTAAATTTTTAAAAACATCTTCATGAGCCGAAATAAAAAAGCATTATGATATATAAAGCTGAAGGTGAATTATTAAATGCTTATTAATGAGATGTTTTATTTTAATAGAATTTTAAACACCGGATTTCTTGAAACCTTCTTTTACTTATAATTTATGTAATATTATATACTACTGTATTGATTGGAGCAAACCAATATTGCATTCAGATCAGAAATTGAATTTACTATAATTCGACACATGGGCAATTAGCATCTGTACTTATAGTTTATCTGAATCTATCCTATTAAATCTGATTTACGGTTTGTAATGATTCTAGTGATTAAAATGAGGAGTAATGGATTTTTATTATACAAATAACAGTATTTACTATTTCGATTTTGGCACATTTGATTAGATTTACCAAGTTTTTAAAATTTTATACCTTTTTGTGTAAACTCGATCATTTATAAAAATACTTATTGTTGTAGGAAAACCGTCTTCTAACTCAAAATTTACCAACGGTTTAAGATACTTGATATTAAATTAAAAACTATGGGAGTTTAATGCTATCTTTGTCACATAATAAACATAAGTTTTTTCCTCCTATTTAACCTTGAAATAATTTTTTTCTATTAAGGCTCAACGCTTCCAGCATGCAATGCATCGATGTGTACTATGTCTTTCAATCAACATGTTGAAAACTCCTTAATATTTCACCCTATAATTTACACAAGCTTATATCTGTCCGTATTATAATTCTAATGAAAAGTTTCATGACAAGTAGTCGCAACCGTACTCGTGACGTAAAAGGGTATTACCGTTACCTCGCGGCAAAAAAAACAAACGAACAAAAAAACAAAACCAAATTTCCAAGAATGCTCGTAAGCAAGCCTTTTTCGCAGACGAAGAGATGAGGTCCAAGGCCCAGGCCGAACAGTTTATGCTGCCGCGGGCAGGTAATCCCAGTGGCTTGCCGCCCCCAGTGCCAGGTTCCATGCTCAAGTCCCCAACGAGTCGGATCCCGAAGAAATTGGCTCCCCTGAAAAGGCATCGGAGTGAGAGCTCGTCCGGTCTGCCTCAAAGATCGGAGAGCTCTCTGGATAGGCTGACGAGAGGCTGGAAGAGTGGCGATTCGGAGCTGGAGGGTCGCTCAAGCAGCGCTCATTCTTCCCTCTCCTCCGACAGGATTTCCCGGGATTATACCAATCTTCGATTTCAGGACCCACAATTTTACGAGAGGCCCAAACTTCTCAATACAGGTATGATTGACAGAATTAGGACAGATTATTAAAGTATATTTATAATTAAATTGCAAAGATTGTAATATTGGATCGTAAAATAAAATCAATCTTATGGTTATATTATTTTAATTAAAATTTAAAAAATCACTAATAATTTTATGAATGTGTAGAATCAATTTTTGCAAACTGATTTATATTGATGAATATATAATGGAATATTTATATTTAATAACTCTTAAAAATAGTATTTAAAAATATGTTAAATCAATAAAAACACCTCAAAAAATAACATATTACTTAACTAAAAAAACTTGTAAATAATTTCTCTTTTCTTGCAAACAGGTACTGCATATTTGAAAAATGTATTAAAGCGATCGGAATCCTGCAGTCCTCGTCACGAACAGGACTGGAAACAATTGAGTACCCGATTTAACTCTGATGAGAATATCATCGACATAGATAATCTCAGTATTAAGTCTCTAGGATCAAATTCTAGGACACCTGACAGTCCAATGGATCCAAAAAAGTTACCGTTTTTTCCGGATGAGCATCAAATTCAACGTCAGAAACCTCCAAAGGAATTAACACTGAGTGGAGGAGGATCAATTTTTCTCAAGAGCAACAGGAGCAGAGATACGACGCCATGTCAGGACGATAAGAAGTCTTTTGATGAACTGAAAACAAAAGAAAATAGTCTAATTGATTCCAGTGGTTTGGTCGAGGATATGAGTACTTCAGTGGATGAAAGGCTAAAGTCTATTTTGAGAGAGAAGGCTAATGAAGAGGGTGAGATATTTTTATTTCATTTATTTTTATGATAAGGTAGACATTTTACAGACACTTTTGAACATATTTTATCATCATATTTTTGAAGAACTCGTATGAGAAGTTATACAATTGCAATTCTAAAATTAAATAAATTAACAAAATATTCGCTTAATATATATATTTTTAAGCTAATGAAATTTTAAAAGCTTATTGTGATTTTAAAGATTTTTGAAATATAAATAAAATTCATATTTGTGTACTACTAAGTTACACTAATTTACTATTATATATTATTATATGATATTATTATTATATGAAATGAATGTAAATTTTTTTTATTTGTAATTAGAAATATTTTATATGCTATTAGATGATAGACCAACGGATGAGGGTCGTAAAAGTGTAAGATTTGATCTAGAAAAAATAGCAATACGAAGTGCAGCAACTAGTTTTAACGAGAGTGGATCAGAAGATGAAGGACCTAATCCTAGCGAATCGAAAGAACGACTTCATGGAATCACATCTATTATGACAGCGAAACGCGCTTCTGCTATGTTAAACTTATCAGAATATCTTAATCGTCAATCAGATACTGATTACGAAGAAACTGGATCATTCATTAAAAAAGTTAATGTAGAACCTAAGAAATCAAAAATCGTCGGTAGTCGTTTTATCGTCGAGCATGTTTCTGAAACAGAGCATATACAGCAAGAGAAGGACAAATCAATCGATAAGGACGATGAGTTTTTATCGGGAAAATTTGAAAATATAAAGAATATTGACTTAATATCTAAAAGTGATTCTGAGAAAACTTCATTAAAAAGTAACAGTGATCCACACTCCAATTTTCTTGATGAGTTACTGAAAGATAAGGAGACTATACTAAATAACATGCGAAAGCTTGAACAAAGAAAAAAAAGCGATGAAGAAACCGATGGTAGAAAAGGTGCGACGTGTTCTCTTTGGTCAAACAAAATGTTACGAAGTTTGGAGCTACCTAAAGAAGGGAATAAAAATCTTTCCTTGGACGATCCAGTACGCAATTTAGAGATCTTGAAGACTAACATAACTAAAGATCAAGAAAAAGAATTAGAGCTATTTAAAGAGAGATTAGATATTAAGTTAGAGGAAACAAAAAAGAATTTAGAAGAGAAATTCACTAAAGAGAAACTGTCTTTAGAAGATAGCATGCAAAGTAGGCTGGATGAAATTAGGATAGAGATGCGTGAAAAGGAAGAAGAAGAGGTGCAAAAGTTAAAAGTTGACATGAATGAATCAAGAGCAGAGAATTTAAAAAAAATCCAAAGTGATTTAGAAATATGTTACGAAAAAGAGCGACAGGATATATTGACAAATCTCACGAGCGAACTTGATCAAAGGAAACGCGAATTGTTAGTGTTAAGATCACAAGAAATTTCCAAGTTAGAAAATCAACATGAGAAGGAATTGAGTGATCAAAAACAAGCGAAAGCTTGTGAAGTTGAAATTACAAAGCAACATAATGAGAAGATAGAAAATCTTAAAAAAGAATTGGAAAAAGAATTTGATAAAGTCAGATCAGATTTAAGAGTTCAGCAACGAGAAAAAATTATGAAGATCACGGAAGATCACGAGAAATGTTTGGCAGATATCCTAAGAGATTTCAAAGTAGATGTAAGTATTTATTTTAATAGATTGTACGCAATTATTATATTTAGCCATCCTTAATTCATATTCCATTTTCATTGATAAATGCTATTTTTATTTATTTAAAACATATACAAATACATTTTCGAAAAATTTAATATAATTAACAATAAAACTCAAATTAAAAAAATTTATACGTGTATATACAAAAACAGACTTAAAAAATAAATATGTTTGTGAATATAATTTTTATAGGAAGCAGTAGCAAGAAAAGTATACAAACAACGGCTAGATGAAATTCGCGCAGACTACTCAAAAGATGTTGAAAATGAAATAAAGAAACCCAACGAGACAATCATAAGGCAAGAAAGCGTGGACTTCGAAAAAGTTCGTTGCGAGAAACGATTACTCGAGGATAAGTACAATACTTTGAAAGAAAAGTATTTAAAATTGAAAAAGGATATGCGGGCTGCAAGTGAAAGACGAAAACTACGTAAAGAACAGGCGATGGCTGCTGCATCAGAAACTGAAATGTCCACTTCAACGCGAACAAAGACTGAACAGACGGAATCTACGGATCAAAAGTTAGTCTCCTTTATATTAGTTTATCTTTCAAATTTTTAATGTTATATTACCAATATTTTAATCACTAAAAGCAAATTTTTAAAAATGCCTTGCACTCATTCGATTTACATTTTTACACTATATTCCTACTTGGACCATGAAAATTCATCAAGATCAACTATTTCATTAAATATAGATTGTTACCTTATTGTAATACAAAAAGTTATTCCATTATTTTGTCAAAATATAGAAACCAACATTATATTATACTCATTAATATTGAATATTTTGATAACAAAACATTAGTATTAGTATATCAGATATTAAGATTCATTTCCGTTATTAGTTTTTTTTCTCATAATCATGCAGCTATAAAGTCTAGAATGTCAATCTAGAATTTAGATTTCTTTTTTACAATAAATTTCTTAT
Source organism: Sycobia sp. Sy_11 (assembly GCA_018907035.1). Classification (NCBI taxonomy): domain Eukaryota; kingdom Metazoa; phylum Arthropoda; class Insecta; order Hymenoptera; family Epichrysomallidae; genus Sycobia; species Sycobia sp. Sy_11. The sequence goes on from JACCIC010000040.1 coordinate 725,846, forward strand.
ACATTAAATATAACATAATAACATACAGTTCGTATGAATTAACAAACGTCAAGTGGAAATATTAAGTGTAAGAATTTACATATAATTGACGTACAGCATTTTTGATGAAATAAAAACTTCAATTACATTTAATATAAAAAATAATATACATTTATATTAATTCATTTTTTTCATAAAATTAATAATATATTAATAATATAATTATAAATACAAACGTAGTTTTTTAATGATTTAATATTTAAGTTGTAATTCTTAGAAAATTTATATTTTAGGGCACATAATATCATAATCGCAAATTAATTGAAGATAGTATATTAAATTTTTATATTGATTTTTTTATTTTGAAATTTATTAAAGAATCGTTTCCTATTTTCAATTAAATTGTTTAGATTTTCAATGTAAATATTTAAGATTAGTAGTTTTTCAAAGTAGTTTACTGTAATTCTAGGAATTAAGTTAGAAAACTTATTTTATTAAAGAACATAAATATTTAATTATTGTATATAAATAATAGATAAGTGTAGTACACAGTATGGAATCACCAATATGTATTTAATGCACCACCATTTTTTCGTTGTATAATCATGGTACTCTCACGGTTGCTAAAGCAATTTAATATTTTTTATAAAATATTTTATAAAACCGGTTGTTTTAAAATTGTATATAATTGCTTCATTTAAGATTAAATTAATTTATCCCAACGTAAATGTTTAGCTTTTGTTTAACATGTCAATATTATGTTCAATGTTAAAGTAATGCATGTTTGCTGTAATAATTCTTTTTGAAACTAATTTAACATACGTTTTAATTATGAGTCCATGTTGCGTCTTTATTATTTATAAATTACATTTTTCATTACTAGTCCTATCATTTGTTTAATTCATTGTATAATTATTGATTCCAGTACATATATTTCATTTGGCGTTATTTGAAATTTCTATATTCAGATTGAATATATCAATTAATACTCAAATTTAATCAATTATTCCATTATCTTTTATGTTTACGTTTGAATTACTACTTCTGCTTTACTATAGTCATCGTGGCTATCCTAAAAGTTTATACTTTTTCCATTATTGATATCAAGATGTCACTAAAGTTTTGAAGATTTTAAATTGTGACAATTTGGATATTACTGTACAGTGAATAAAAATAAGTACAATAAATTTCGAAATAATTTAGTTTTACTTCATAACAACCTATATGATAAATAAATATTATTTAATGCTCTAACTACATTTAGAGCTTAAATAATGTTAATACTTTAATCTGATATGTTTTCATAATTTAAATTAACCATTCTTGAACTATGACATTTATATAAGAATAGCAACCATTACATAATATTTTGTGACCATAAATATAGAACGTACATTAAATTTAATACCAATGATTCATAATTAATTAACTAACTGACGGCAAGTCACGTTGTTAACCAGAAGATGGAGTATGCTCTGCCGGAACAAATAAAAAAAGCGAAAACCGTGATGGTGCCTCTTTCATCTTCATACTATTTGTCCTAATACATGGCTATAGGCCTTAACTCGAAACACCACAGATCGCCGTTATCGAAAGCGAACACCACCTCGAACCTGAAGCCCAAGGAGGTTTCCAATGAAAATCCCAACATGGTGAAGGAGCAAATGGATTTGCATCATCATCAGCAGCAACGCAATGCAACGGCAAACAATGCAGCGGCAACTGGCCAATCTTCGAAGTCTCAAAAATTCGAGTCTGATGATACGACGACTTGCAGTGAGACTACATCGAACTTACTAATAATGAGCAACAAGAAAAAGATCCTGACGAAGAAGCCGAGCAACGGAACCAATAAACTGAACAATAATCGAGTTGAAAATCCTGTAGAAAATCTTAGAAAGCAACTAGAAAAGCTAGAGGATCTCGGTGATCAACTGCCAAGTAATGAAACAGCGTACACATTGCGCTATCCATTCCAAGATAAATGTACGTTTGTCAATTAATAAAGTATTTATTTTTTATTTAGTTGACATCAGTTTATGTTTAACACCTACCTTAAAAATCGAATGATTATTAAGGTTCTCTATTGTTTTGAGGAACGCTATATAATAATTTAAATATTTATATCCTTATTTCTGGTAAAATATAAATATTAAAAATCAAATTACTAATTTTAATTGTAAAAATGATTAAAAATGTGTATCAAGCAATCTATTATTAATAATATAGAAAACTTTTAAGGGAAGTTAAAGTATTTCATGAAAATGCAGTAATTTATTTATAAATGAAAATGGTATCATTTATATACAATTTGTTAATTCTAAACGAGATAAATTGGAAGCCAATTAGAAACATCGTATTATTATTTATTAATTAATTTTTTAAATTTCATAGCACCGACCAACGTATCTTCGGAGCTGGAATTTTTTAGGCATCGCATTCACGTTGAACGGGACTCTGTGAAAAGGGCTCGAGAGGCACTGAGGCAACAAAGAAGTGTTTTCCAAAGTAGACAGAGGGCTTGGAAACAACGAAGTACCAGAGCCACTTTGGAACAGTTAGTAAAGGTATGTGTGACCTCGACAAACTTTATATGCAAAATAAAGTACTTTCATCGACAAAACTGTGATGTGTACACTTGAAAGATTTCGATGGAGTATATTATGATTTTCAAACACAAAGATATAATGACAGTATAATAATAATTAATTACTTATAATTATTATCAGATACTGAATACAAAATTATTTATGAATCATAAATAACTCGAACTTCTTCTTGTATTAAATTTGTGATAGCTCCCAACTTAATCGTGATAGATTATTAAAGATATTCTTAAAGAAGAGTACGTCTGCTTTGTTTCTTGAAACATGTTATACCAGAATTGAGAATTCTTTTCTAAATACAATTTTTAGGAGGAACGCGAACTCTCCGATATGGAAGTGAGCTTACATCGTACTCGCAGTCTTCTTGGCGAAAAGATCATTCATCTACGTCACTTGGAGCAATCTTTGGAGCGTGTCGCCAATGCAAAACGCAACGACACCGAGCTCGCAATACCAATCGTTACAGCAGCGTCCAATAAGAGCGACGAGGTGACATTAAGCGATATGTCGAGTGCTAGCAGTGGCTTTAGCTCAACCGACTTGGGCACGGATACATTTATTGGTATATTTTCAAAGCTCTTTTTGAGATTTTAATTTTTTACATGACCAAAAAAATTAAACAGATAATTTAAAATATGCATAGCGATATGAAATTTAAAGTTCTATTGTGTCTTATTAAGAAAAATAAGTGTTAGAGGCGCGAGTCGTTTATATATAAATACTTGCTCTAAACGTTTAAGACAAATACTGTCATTATCAAGAATCGACGGAAATCATAGCAAGTCTGGAGAATCTTAACTCGGAAATCCGCGAGATTTGGGGTGTGTTGAACAAACGACAAGACAACAGCATTCCACCGCCGCCTACATTGATGTATACTGACCTTTCCTGGTTTCCATATCAGCATCTTACCACCCAACCTGCCAACATGCCAGGTTAGACATTATTAATACGGATGCATTGCTTAATAATCTTTTAATAAAAACGTCGTCTAATTTAACGTATTAATCTGTTACTCTCTTTAATTAATTACTACTTTATTGAATGCACGTAATTAAGAAAGGATATTTACCATTAAAGAGAAATTAATGGCGCGAGTTTTCTTTTATTTATTGGTATATATAATTAATTTATTTATGCCATTATCAAATACTGAATAAGACAGTTGTAATAAGTTAAATATATGTTGATCCATGAATACCCCATTATGTAGTGTTATTATTACAATCTGAAAGATGTATAGGTCTTACTGATAGATAAAGCATTTCTAACGAACATATTCGAAGCAAAAACTTTTGATAATCAGTCAGATTTTAAAAAAGTGGTTCTGCATATTGTCTCTACCCTTAATGCTTTTCTATAAAATGAATGCAACTCCGTGATCTGTTACATTCAAGGTTAAAGGTCAAGGTCAAAGCATAAATTTAGAACTACGATTATCGCCTTATTTGATTTTATCCATTTTATTCATTGATTTACCATTATTCCTCCTACCTCCGGGTGGATTTTTCACACTAGGTCTTTTGTATATGCACTCAAAAAGACAGGAAATCAAATTTTTATTTCTGTTTTTCAAATTTCAATTCATAAAACTATTAATTGTAAGATTAAAATCGAAAAATTAAATTACTCAATTTATTACAATACAAAATTAGAAATTTATTATTTTAAATTTGTATATGAAAATAAAAGCTTTAAATTATTTGACAATTTCTGTTTGCACGATATTGAAGATTGAATTCACAAATATATATATATATATATATATATATATATATATATATATATATATATTGGTTTTTTACGTGCACTTTATACTAACATTACAATGGCCATAAAATAAAAGCATCAAAATAAAAGCCCTTTATTTATTTTCAGCAGCATTCGGTACACCAAATATTCAATCTAATATTTTGTCACAATTAACGGCCGGCCATCCACCAGGAGCGACACAGAATATTATTGCCCAGTATGGACCAAGCAGTGGATATACAACGAGTGTAGGCACTGTGGACGGTGCAGCAAGTTCAACTCTTGCAGAGAGAACCAGAAATCTTAAAGACTGGCTTCGCCAGGCTCGGGTAGAGACATCCGATCTGATTAGTCCTGGCCAAGCAACTCTCTAAAGGAAGTTTTTTAATGAATTAAGAATTCATTTCTATTTCAACTATTTCCACCTTAATTGGTTAATAATTTTCTTATGCCTTCAACGACTGTGTTTACGAGCCAATGTGAACAATGAATTATGAAACAAAACAAAGCGGAGCACGTACATGTTTATGAACCCTGGCCTAAAGTGTACTTGACTATGTGCAATCAGTTTTTGTTAAAAATATGCTTTTTTAAATATTTGTATAGCGTAATCCTGTATGCAGACGTGATTGTTCGATGCGCAAGTATGTTTGCAATTGGGTTGTAGATGTAATAATGATGATTTGTGATACGTGATATTACATTATTGTTATCAAAAATATTGTACAAATGAACGATGAAATAGCAAAACGACAGAAATTTTATAGCTATCGTTTGTATTACTTCCTGTCATATACTACAATTTGTCAGATTGTTTTAAAAAATAATCTAGTTGAGCGTTTTATAAGTATATTAAAGTTTTTTATAAGAATAGATTTCTGTTTGTAATTTCATACAACCAATTTATTAATACACAATATATAAAAAAAAGTGTGAAACAAAATAATTGTAATAATTTGTTTCAATATAAATAATTTTTGTTGAATTGTTAACTTATGAAAAATTCCTTATTTCTTTCTACAGTATGTGCCAAAAGTATGAAAGCAAGTCACATAATGTTCATTTAGGTTGTAAATATACTATACTTGTTAGTTAATAGATTAGATAATCTATTAAAGAGTAACTTCTAAGTCTACTTTCTTAAGTTATTATTTATTTTAGATAAAAAATAATAAATTAATGTATTACTAGTCTCTACTTCAAACGAGTAGATATTAAATACAATATACTTGTTATTGGAATTTATTAATATATAAACTATTATGGTATTCATATTGTAAGATATAAAAGTTCAATAACTAATGGCGAGTCTCGCAACAATTTTTTATTATTTCATAAAAGCTGAATTTGTATTTGTAAATTCTTTCAAATCTAGTTTAAGCCATGAAAAAAACTATTATAGAATAATAAATTTTTTTCGCAAAACTATCTACAAATTACTGAATTATTCTAGCTTAAGATATTACTTATTATTAGTAATCACGTTTCACCTTTTGTACAGTGACCACTCTGTTAATTTAAATATATTTTATTGCACACATAGATGTATTTATACTCCAAAGTAATATAAGTAAACGATTTTAACAAATAAAATATACTAATATTATAGTATACTATTAGTAATTTAAATATACATGTTACATATAAAAAATAATCCTTGACAAATAAACATGGATAGCACTGATATTTATATAGCTAAGAATAACACTCAAGGCAAGAAGTAGAATATTATCTGAAATTAATTAACTAGTAGTGATATTATAATACACGTGCATCCTACTAAAAGGTAGATTATTTTGTTCGTATTACAAGATTGCTGTCTATACGTTAACTTTTTGTTGTTTTACTGATTAGGCGTACTTCCGGTATAAAAGCAATGTGACAATATTCTATAATATATATTATAGAATACTAATATAAACAAGTGGCAATTATGATGTGCATGTATATTATAAACATTGCTTGTTATTCTCATATCTTTATTTATATTGTAAAAAATAAATATTTTCAAATTGTAATTAAAAATACAATATTATTATATTTAATTTATTTCACTACAAAGATTTTTTCAAATTAAAAGTGATATAATATAATATGTTTGAAAAATAAAAAAATCATTTTGGACAAGTATAGCATGAATGGTTGTGAATTAATAATACCTATAAAATTTAAGGCCCAAATAGAAACTCATTGTTTTCTGTTATACTGAATCTTCAATGATCCAATTTATAACTCGTTTATATATTAATAAGGATTTTTTTAAATTAAACCGTGATGAACTCAAAAAATTTCTGTTACTTAATAATTCATAAAAATCGACAAGTATTGTTCGATTTTTTTAATGGAATTTTATATCGATATACATTTTATTAGATGGATATTGCTCTAATTATATATTGATAATATCTATAAGTTTAGTGGACGTTTACAAAAATATGACAAGACCAATACTATAACTATCGAGGATTCGAATTTTTTATTAAAAACTCTCTTCTCAGTATATGCTTTGAAATACATACCAACGATGTACCAAATAATTGAGAAAAACATTACAGGTTCACAAAATAAGTAACTGCATATTATTGGACAAAAGACTATGTATCAAATAAACGACTATTTCAGAGGTAAATAAAATACAGACAGATTTAAGAAAATTATTGCATTGGACAAAAATAAATGTACAAATCTAGATAAAAATGTTTTTATCAAATTTCATCCTTAAATTTCAGTTTTCAAACGTTAGACAATTTTCTAAACGGCTTGTAACTTGAATGAAAAAATATTTAAATCCTGTTAAAAATAAATAAAACAAAGGAGAATAATGTACATTACATCTACATTAATTACAAAAATAACATAGTATTAATTGACAACTATTTTCAAATATAGTTGAAATTTTAAAACGTGAAGAATAATTTAAATAGTAATTATACGTAGAATTTGAAATAGGAATACAATAATATTATAAGCGATATGAAGTTTCATTGTTAAATATTTTATCACGCGTATAGCATTATTCTTTTTATCGATTATTAAATTTTACTGATGCATACTATGATTAATCAATTTTTGATTGTTATATTTGATTAAGAAACATAGTGATAAAATTATAATGTTTAATATTGAGCTAAACTTCTTCTCACATATTTATGTTATATTCAGAACATTTAATTTACTTATTTGCCTCTGTTGATATTGTCTTTTGCGCACTAATTCGTCCTTATTGATTCATTGTAAATTTACAATTTATTGTTTAATCATTTAATGTGTTATTTTATGTTGTTTCTATAATTTATCATTTTTATTTTTGTTATATGTGCTTGAGAAATGATTTACTAATAAACAGAATTTGGAAGCGTGAATAATCGTGTTGTATTTGAATTTTTATTAAATTTCGAAATGAATTATTAAATTTAGTTTAAATTAATTAATTATGAAATTCAATACGAATAAGTATTTTTGAAATTATTATAAAATTAATAATCACTGGGTTACTGTCTATACCCGAATTAGTATCGATAATTAAATAAATAAATAAATAAATAATATATATATATAGTCTGAAAAATAGAATATTAAATCATTTATGATTTCTTATTTTCTATAAAATCGTTTATAAAATAAGCGATATTGTTTTATTTGTAATAGTTTAATTCATCTTATATCTTCTTTCATAATATATAAATAATTGACGTACGATGACGGAATATCGGTAGCATAAAATATTTTGAATTTAAAAAATGAATGTGATTTAAAATTAATTAAGAATTATCATTTTTCCGCGATAAAAAGTTAATAAAATACAATAATTTACACTTACTAAAAATTGTAAATAATATTGATTTTAATTTGATACAAACAGTATGCTGTTATAAAATATATATTGTTAAGTAATTTTTCTGTACATTTTTTTCTAAGGATTTTCATTGAAATTTTTGCTGACAAACATGATTTATACATTTGATTTTATTGTTTATAATCAACATGGAATCTTATAAACAAATAATACGTTAAATGTACAGAATGCAAATTTCATTATATGTATATAATCATTCAACTACATATATATTCATGTAAATATTTTAAGTACTTTATAAGATTTATATGTAATGTCGATTGTATCGTTATTTCATTTTATTTTCAGAAAATAAAAAGAATTTTATAGACAAATTTCATAATAATATTATACATCTATTGAATATAAAAATCTGTAACTATATCATACAAAAGTTGTAAAATATTAAATAGTGTTAAGCAACGTATTTTCCCATATGCGTAAAATTATACCTAAATCAATTTTTTATATGCACTTTTTTCAGATTTGGAATAAGTTTATTTTTATGACTTTACTATCGATTTGACTATCATTTGATATACACATTTTATTTTTTTAAATTAATGATAATTCTTTAAGAGTATAATCAATTATTTAAAAGAAAAGAAAAAATCCAGTAAACTACCAAATTCACAAAGTTTATATATTTAAATGATCTAAAGACGAAGTATTTAAACACTTAAATAATAAAAAGTTCACATTATAATTATATTTGGTTACAGCTTCAAATCTTTCAAGAAATTAAACTCTTGTAAAATAATAAATAAATAGAATTGTTACAAAAGAAAGAAAGAATTCTATATCAAATATAATAATAAATATATAGAATATGAAACTTTAAATGTTCTTATATTCAAACGTTTTTAAATTAAAATTTATATATTAAGTTCAAATTCAAATACTATTTTGAATTAAAATTAATAATAGCAATATGAGTAAAAAATATCAACTTTCTTGGATATAAATTTATAATACATATACTATTGTAATAAGATTATTTCTAAAGCAGATAACTATTTAATGATGAAAAATTACACTTATTATTCAAAATTATTAAGGATGCATTTAATACCATAAAATTACACAATATATAAATGAATAGCATAACTCATAATAATGTATGTTTCTTAAAGTATTATATGAATCACGAATACTGGCAAATATAATAGATTGTCTAAATAAGTTATAGTGATTGAAACATTTATAAATGTATAGGAATTATAATCATCATTCGCTGTCAGGGTTGCCAAGTGCGTCATAGTACCGTCCTTGTATTTAATATTTTTTCTGTAAACAATTATGGATTATGTTATTGTATTTACCGAGGGAGTGTATTCGTTGCACAATATTATATTAAAAATCATTTCTAAAGTTTTATCATCTAACGAGATGTCTCGCATATATTTTTGCTTTTATAAATAAAGGTATTCGTGCAGAAAATATTTTATTTTTTAATACATTTACTTCATAATTTTTATAAATGAAAAAAGTAGGATTCTTTGAAATATAAATGAAACTGTATACTCATAAATTATAAAAAAATAGAATGAAAAAGCAAATAAAATAGTTAACCATATTTTTTTAAATAAAGCCGACTCTGGACTTTACAATATGTGATAAAAAGTTCTTTAGCACTACATTAACTAATTATACTAAGGCTTCTACTATTTATATGTCGTAAGAAATCAAAATTCAGAATTGTCATCTCATCAGATTTGTTACTTAATACAATAAAACTACTCAAATTCATAAAATAGTACATTAGGCAGCGAATACATACAATCGGGTTTTCTTGTAACTAAGTGTACAAAACCTTCAAGTGAGCTCGATCAAATCGGCCAAAAAAAACACTCATCGAGAATGATATGTGATAAAACGTGTTCTTTTTCTCACCAATCCGTAAACTACACGCTTAAAAGATTAGAACAGAGTATATAAAATCAAATTTTACATACTTAATTCTGAAATAATTTACAACGCACTCCCTCTGTAATATTCAGAAGAAATTATATCATACATTATTTTATTATTAATAAGTATTTGTTTTCTGCTAAAAATAATGATAAGATTTTATTTTCTCATTGTGATGCAAATTTGAATATATGTAATGATTATTTAAGAAAATTGGATTAAAATTTATAAAGAAACATTAAATAAGACGTACTTTTAATTTATTTCAAAACCTATTTGTTTATTGAAATAATAATTTTAGATAATTATTAATTTGAATATAATTTAAAAAAATTTAAGTTATGTCCTGTAGGAATCGTCCACGATTTATCTAAGGTATTCCTCACAGGATTAAGTAGACATTAAAATTGCCACTCACGAAATGGTCATCAGAAATTTTTCAAAGCAAATCTTGGACTATTTGAAGCTTTTTATGTTTTCTAAAGCCCTATAATGATCCGGAATTCAACAACCTTTTGGCATCGTAGACAAGATCTAAGCTGAATTTTTTTATACAGATAGTCAGTAGAATATTGATTACCGAATTTTCAGGATTACGAAATTCGATACACCGTAATCGCAGTATATGATCACAAGATATTCGCAAAAAGGAATCAAAAACCCATTGTAAATTAATATGATTTGAAACTTACCTTCATTGTTTCATTATTTGTATAGTATTATATTTTAAAATAAAATGCCGTTAGTTAAAGCAATATCGACAGTTAAGGCTTCAGCTATCGAAGTTTTCAAGAAGCGATCAGAATTTCGCATAGCTGAGCGGAGCTGCGCGAATTCAAAATTCCGTCAACTGAAGCCTTACCTTCTCATATTGCTTTAATTAACAGCATTTTCTTTTAAAATATAGTATTATATATACAATGGAACAAGGCAGGTTTAAAATCAAATCAATGTATTTATTTCAAAAAAATAAAAAATAAAGCCGTGAATGCGCGCCCGCTTGGCTCTAGGGTGCTCAGGAATGTTACTTCAAGAATCCGCAAGTAGATATTCTAGAATCGTATATTTCTTTATGTAATGGTGTTTTGCATTGTAGAATCTGATTTTGACAAAGTAGCATAAGTTTTGGAATCTTAGATTAAGGTTTTTTTTAATAAAACTGAATTTACAGCCGTGCGTCGGTACTCACTTTGCTATGCAAATATTCAATAAATGTAAATTTAGTACGGAAAAATCATATAGAAGATGTGCAGGTAGTTTGCACAAGTGGTTTTTTGGATTTTTCATCCACTGTTATACTAAGAATTTAAGAAACTAATGTTAAACTATAGAAAAAATAGTCAAAGCACTTAGTTCATTTCTTAATAAAGAATATTCTGATACAGACAAAAGAAAAAAAACAAAAAGGTTATAACCAAACTACAAAAATATGGCAATAAAGGTTAGTTACGATAGAAACGTCATATTTTATTTGAAACAAGTATATGATATATATATATATATATATATATATATATATATATATATATATATGTATGTATAATGTCTTTAGTAGAGAATTATAATACATCGGGATATCACTCTCCCTTATTTATCAGAAATTAAACATTACAAATCTTGTAATTACTTGTTCTACTATATAATGATATCGATAATTAATATTAACGAATGAAATTTTGTTAGTCATATTGTAGTTTTGACTGCTCGCTGAATTTTCTATCACGTAAAGCATTATATTATGTCTTGGAATACCATAGGGTTGCTGATTTTTTTACAAGTTTTATTAGGTGACGTATTTATTTAACTTCATTATAGATATACAAACCTTTTAAACTGAATAATTTTCAGGATTTTATTTTAAAATAATTTTTTTCAGGAATTCATTTTTTAAGTAAAATTTAATTTTATAATAGTTTACGATACATATTGTTGTAGAAATAAATATTCTTTTATTACAATGCTTTGAAGAGACTTGATCTTCGCATTGTAAATTGTAATAAATTAAAATATTAAAGAACACACACGATATATTAAGTATATTGTATGAATTATAATTTCCAACTAGTAAACAAATGAAAATAGTATTTTTATTGAAATTTTTCAGTAAAATCGAATAAATAAAACAGACAACAAATATTTGTCTTCATAAGCCAAAAGAAAGTAAAAAAATTTTTAATATAATTATATATATATATACCAAAGTGATAGATCTAAAGTCATAGAGAAGGTCTGTACAAAGGCACGCGCACAAAACAAATTAGTGCAGACACGCTCGCGAGTTACGTGTGTCCGGTTTTATGAGAAATAAGAATGCGATGCACAATGGCTGGCGTCACGAGCAGCCAATACTCGTCCAAGATTGACTTGACCGGACTGATTGAACTCACCTGAGAATTCGCTTTCCTATGACAGTGTCCGTCCCTACGGTCTATTCTGGAAAAGACTTGGTCTTTTATACTTAAAAATTTCCTAAAAGTGCTGTATTGGTCTGGTTATTCCATCAGTTTTCAGTTTTTCCGTTTTAACGTTTAAAATTTTAACGTTAATTCTTTACGTTTGTGTTTATTTATCTATTATTGTGTGTATTTTTAGTTAGGTTATTCATAATTATGTACACATATCATTATAATAATCTTAAATACGAAGACACGACCCGCAGATTTGGTGTAGACTAGACTCAAGTGCAAAATACGTGCAACATGCTGATCTGATCAACAGGTGCACCTCATCTTCCTAGTACATAAGGTAAGTGTGCATTGTTTGTTTACCTTATATGACTCAAGCATCAGCTTCTTCACTGTCACAGTTGAAGATGATACATGTAACTCAGGATATGCTAAAACATATTTGTTTGTGTTGTATGATCTCTTGTAGCTTCTATCCTCCTTTCTTATTGCTTATTAAAACTCGCTTCATCATTTTCCCCTTTTTCTCTTTTGTTAATCTTTTTTTTCATCCTAGATAGATGTTGTTGTCACTGGAGCTGTTGCTGTCGTTGCCATTGCAGCTGATACTGTAGTTATTGTTTTAATTTTAAACATAATGTGCGAATTCGAGAATCTTAAGAAAATTATTGCTACTGGTAAGATTTCATATATATATATATATATATATATATATATATATATGTATATATATATATATATATATATATATATATATATATTAATTGTGATAAATACATAATGTACATAGTGTGAATTTTATATTTTGGCCTTGAAGATTTTCCACGGAAGTCAAACTTGTCTCCTTTTTAAGTGAAATAAATTTTTCGTAGAATTTTTCATTCAAAACATAAAATTATTTTAATTACTATAAATATTATAATGTATCAAATAATTTAAAAAGTATCAAAGAATATATAACGAATATAAGAAAAGTCATTCGAACCAGTCGAAAATGATAATTACATTGACCTATCGAATCAATGATTCATTCCAGTGAGCCCTTAAATACACATATGCATAAGCTAAATGTATATGAGGTAATATAAAAGCATAGGGAGATAATATTACATCAATATTTATAAGTCAATAAATCAAAAATCGCATCTCCTGACTTATTCATGCATTTAGATCAATAAGTATTTTATTATTTCTATTATTTTATCAACATCTGATTTATTAAATTCTGGGTAGAAAGAGAGAGAGAGAGAGAGAGAGAGAGAGAGAGAGAGAGAGAGAGAGAAAGAGTGAGAGAAAGAGTGAGAGAAAGAGAGGGGGAGGTAGGGACAAGTATTAACCATAGAGTAGCGCGTCACTTCTTCGCAAAAAAGAGGAAGCTCTAAGATGCAATAAGCAATATGTAATAAATGGATTATATATTTCATAGCACCCTGCGTAAACGATCGCATCAAGAAAGTAGTTTTACTGAGCTATCAGTGCAGAATTTAGTCCTGAAAGATAAACATGCTTGTATATTCTTTATTATACACCTTTTGTTTTTGAATGTAAGATTTTGATTTCCTGAGGAATATCCTATTGGAAATATTTTTTCCTCATTCTAAGCTCATAATCGCACCTTGGCTACTTGAATCCGATCCTCATGAGGGTATATATAGTACTAGTATTATTTATTACGAAAAAGCTTCTTTTACGAGACTTAGTACAACCCTCGGCTTCGCTTTCGGCCGCCAATCACTCGTCTCGCAAATAAAGCTGTTCCGTACCTGGCAAGAAATGTATTAATTTATCGCTTCCTTAGCCGGAAGTACATTCTTTTGGGTTCGCTTTTGGGCTAGAAAGTGCCAGTTTCGCGGCCAACTTTAGCTAAATATAAAATGATACTTAGGCATTCATTTTTTCTCTTCCATGAAACGAACCTGTAAACTTTCGGGCTCTCATTTGGGCTCCATTTCGCATTCAGGCACAAGCCAGAAAATATCATAACTTTTGTGGCCGCTTCGGCTAATGATATAATGACAATCAAATCTTAGAGGCCACCACGTACCGCATATCATGATTATATCTATCAGGGAAGGTGGTGAAATAGTTAAGTTGAGTTAAGTTAAATAGTTGAATTGTTCATAGTAAATATACACAAATTATAGCTGTATAAGTCTTTTTATAAGCTTGGGTAAGCTCAATAAAAAAAAAAAAAAAAAAAAAATATACACAAAAAAATGACATCTACAAATACGTACTTTATGAATAATTTTGATGACACAATTTAACAGCGTAATAGTACCGTATCAATAATTAACATTACAATGAGATCAATTATTACAGTTTTTTTATATATATAGCAAAAGCAGCAAAAAGTAAATAATATTTTTTCGTTACTTCTTTTACTGATTACATTGACTATATTTGTAGAAACTAATAATTTCATATAACAAGAGCCGTGAAAATATGTATGATTTATAATTTTAATATTCGATTGTTGTATATTTTATAAATTATATTGTTACTTTACTTATATTTATGATTTAATCTTCTTATTTAATTACTTTTTCTTTTTTAATGTGTATTTTTGTTTCTGATGCTCAAAACTATTAAAAAAATATTTTCAACTCAATAATTTTGATTAATTATTCATATAGTTGTACTTTCAAATAGGGAGAAACAATAATTGTATACGATACTGGATCAGAAAGTTTAATGCCCTAAAGTAGATATTTTTTTATTTGTGGAGACTTCGCTTCAGATGTCAAACCATGCACTCTATATTACCTACTATTCTTTACATTTTGAAAATGTTGTTTTTCGAGTACAAAACTTAGCTAAAATATTGTTCACAAATCGAAGATAACGTCAGAATCACCCATTTTGATCCAAGTGGATTTGCACATCTATATCGAATCATCAAAGTGTAGAAATTGTCGTTTCTAAACATTCTGAACCTATTGATTGAATAAGATTTTTCGTTAAAACGTTGATTTAATCTTCTCATCAGAATATACTATTATATTCTACAAATGCATTTATATGCTTGACGATATCATTTTCAGTAGTTATTAATTAAAGCAGTAAATGGTTTCTATGAACTATAGAATGAAGACTATTATGAGTGAATCAAGAAAATACATTTTTAAAGATATATACAATTTAAATTGTTAGTTTGTTTCAAAATTATATTCTCTCCACAGTTACACTGTAATCTAATATGTATATATAAAACAGCTGCTATAAAAGAATTTTTTTTTTATTTATACCCCTGCTTACTCTTTTCAAAGTTATTATTCATTCCTGACAAAAAACTGATGCTCTACGTTTACAGATCCTTTATCGCTCCTTTTAAAGAACAGAACCTTATTTATGAACTTTATTAATTCAAAGTATAAAACTAGAAACTAAACCCGTTTACATCAAACATTACCAATTAGTTAAAAAAAATTGAGAGTAGGTACAATAGGATTAAGATAAAGATAACATTAGTATTTTAGAATTATATAAATAAAACGTTTTTAATATAAAAAAGTGTAATATAAATATAAGATTAATAAAAGTATATGTTTGTAAGAATATATATGTTCATTTCGCATAATTACATATTAATTCAAAAATTTCTTGAATAGTCTTAACTATACATTTAATAGATTATTTGTAAAGTTAATAATGCTATTATTCAACAATGTGCGATAACGTATATATGAATTGTCGTTAAGACTGATGGAAGCTACGATAGTGGTGTTGGTTGAATTTCTCTCTCAAAATTGCTTTCTTTATAAATTCAATAATATACAATTGAGGCTTGATGATCGTACTTACATACCAATAATTGAAAAAAAAACTTCAAATAAAACTAACGTTTATTTTTAAAATGCATGGTGAAAAATACATACTCTTAAAGAAAAGTCTTTTTCTTCATGGAAACGTTGCCATATTGTATGCACAATGATATTCAATGTATCGAAATTTACTTAACAAAAATTAATATAACTGTAAAAATAAACATATCTTAACTTTCGAAACAATTAGGGTTCTATCGAGCGTTTGTTGTGTCCAGAAAGAAAAAAGTGGCTAATAATAGTTTTTTTTCACATTGTTAAGTATGACCTATCATTTTCAAAAGTCTGAAACAATTCAGGTAATACTTTGTATGAAAATAATCTTTTTCCAAAAAAAGTAGATCTGCAGGCACTCTGTTTACAGAACTCGAGCACATTGTTACTTCAAAAATTTTAATTGTGTTCATTTCTTGAAGCAGAAGATACTTGAGTGTATTTACCTCATAGGCAACTATGTCATAATGCTTATTGTTATTCTTGTTATAATCAAGATTGTTAAGTAGTCTGTTATTAATTTTAAATTATGAGATTAATATGCAAACATTCTTTTGGGATCCTTTACGAAATAGATGGAATTTTTATTATCTTTATATAATCTTTATATAATTATCAAATTATCTATAACTTACTATACTTACTATCTATACTTGCTATATAAAAATTAAAAACTGAAATCCAAAAATGTGTATATACTAATATTTTAGGGATTGTATCATCTGAAGCATTTACGAAACCTTTTTTCAGTAACTTATTTTATATAGAAGAAAAGGCGTTAAAGCAATAGTATTTAAGTATATTATTAAGTATGTATTTAAATAAATTTTTAAAAAATCCTTTGAAAATAATCAAATCTTAGGTACCTCTAATTTGAGCATCTGCGTAACATGCATAAGAGGTTCACATTTAATTCAATCCACATATAAACTCAATCTACATATACAGCTAAAAAATACACAGGAGATTTGAAAAAATATTGATATTTGAACAGTTTGCGAGTATTTGAATAAATTATTTCAATTTCACCTAAGATCTCGTACTTATTTGGTTATAAATAATGTGTTTGATAACTTATTAAATTTCGTGGCGAAGCTTTAACAAAAAAAATTTCCGTATTTTCGATAAGGGCTCGCATTTCATTCTTGTATAGAAGCATAATCATTAACCTCTTTTGTAAAATCTCAAGATTTTTGTGTAGTCACTATTTGACTACCTTATTTCTAAAATCATATAAAATCAGTTACTGGTAAAATCTTCGGCTTAACACGTCATTATGGATGTTGGTATTCCAGTGAATATCTCAGTTGTATCAAATGTGGTAGCCTATAACAAATTTTTGTTTCCAATGCTTACTTCAATAAAGAATTAATTTTCAATTTTCACTTTTAAATTCTTGTTCATATTACTTTATTGAACTTTAAAACAAAAAAATTGCTCAAAGAACAATAAAATATTAGTTTAATAACGAGTAAAGACTATCTTTGCTTCGATTCCGGACTCCGACGGGATCAATTGCTTATCTTTATTACCCAGGTGGTAGACGCTTTCGCGTCGTCCTGCTACTTATAGGTCTCGTTTGGCATTCCCTTAAACGGCCTCGTCGTTGGGCTCGAGTCTCGTCCGCCGTTCATTCTCGCTTTACTAATCTCTGCCTTTATAATCTACTTAACGTTAATTAAAAGGGACATCAGCTCACGACCATGAAAACGCATCCGAAACTGACGATCAACCGGACCACGTCAGCTCCCACCGCTAAGAAAATGCTCAGGCAACGTCCCAGTCCAGCTCCCGCGAGATTCGCCCGTCGCACACTTCCCGAAGTCGTAGGAGCTTGATAACACTTAATTTCAAGAACCCTCAACGGAAAAAATCTTGGATTAATCCCGGATAACGTTCAACATCGACTGCAAAATCGGATCGTTTCGCCAAGAAGATAATACTGTGTTTCGTGGGACCAGAGTAGTGTTGTGTATTACGAGTTGTTAAAACCCGGTGAAACAGTTAATAATGATCGCTACCGACCACAAATGAGCAATTTGAATTAAGCATTGATCGAAAACGGCCAGGATGGGCCAGTAGACATGGCAACATAATTTTGTTCCATAACGATGCACCTGTAAACAAAGCCACCGGTTCAGCGTATTCAGCATTCAAAGTACTTGGCTGGGATCTGCTATCCCACCCATCGTATTTCTCATACTTAGCTACTTTCAACTACCATTTGTTTTCATCAATAAGACACGTATTGGCTAAATAAATTCGATTCATGCGTGGAAGTAAAAAATTGGATGTCTGATTGATTGTCTTCAAAAAAGAAACAATTCTATTGGCGTAATTTCCACAAATTGCCAGAAAGGTGGCCAAAATGTGGAGAAAGCAAAAATCAATACTTTAAATATAATTTTTCAGTTTCCCATTAAAATCAGTGTTTTTTTTTACAAAAACATGCTTACTTCATTCCAGCACATCTGGTAAAATCTGATCCATTCAAAGTGTGTTATATAATTATAACGGGCAACGATATATGTCATTTATGACTTAGTTTTAATTTTTCCAAGCTAATAAAATAAGTTTTAATAGACTGCTCACTAAATATTATTTAATATCAATGCATTTAAATTTGTCTGACCATATCATTATCGAAACCTCAATTAATTTTATCTAGAAATGGTGATGGTGAATCCAGCTTACTTATTTAGTTTGTTATCATTTAGTTAAGCTATCACGTAATATATTACTGAATATTTTAGTATTAAGTATTTTTAATAATTACTGATATTCATTCCTATAGGTATACATACTTTAGATATTAAAAACAGACTTATCGGTGGAAGAGAGATAGAGATTTTTCAAGCACCACATCATGCATCTTTATTTATTAACGGGCATTTTATTGGCGGAGCAGTCTTAATTACACGAAACCATTTGCTCACTGCAGCTCAACATGTTGATACGATCATTAAGATACATCCTTCTACTATAATTGTTCACGTTCTTCTTGGATCTTCCAATCTAGTTCACGGAGTTTTTTTGACTGTTAAAAGAATTTCATATCATAGTGGATTCCGTAGGATCTCTCAGTATATCTTTCCTGATAATATTGCAGTCATTCATGTAAGCTTATTTCACAGATTCTTCAATATTTATAAATATTAGGTTATTAAATATCTCCCTTCCGCCTTTTTGTCTTATGAATTTCGCAGCTATGTGCAAAACGCTACAGAGCTCGCATCTGGTAATACTATAAATTTTTGAAAGGTCTTGATAAAACGTACAAAACGAGGCTATGCATAATTAGTTTGGATATTGCATTCAAAAGTTATAGACGTATAAATATGGAGTTCACTAACGCTCAAATTCGCGCTATTTTAAAGTTTTCTTTCGTCAAAGGCAAATCCGCTAGAAAAACGTTCCGTGAGATTAATGATGTTTTGGGAGATGGCACTCTATCATTTCGAACCACAGAGGTTTTGACGATTCAGAGCCGGTGAAAACGACAACATAAGTAAGCTAGCCCGCGGAAAACCTGTGGCGACGAGTACCGATCAAATCATGGAATTTATCGAGTTAGACCGACATGTGGCATCTCGTGACATCGCCCAGGAGACGAGCGTTAGTCACCAAACTATTTTAAAGCATTTGCAGAACGCTGAATACAAAAAATGCTTGATGTTTTATATTTGGTTGCCGCATGAT
Organism: Sycobia sp. Sy_11; assembly: GCA_018907035.1. Taxonomy (NCBI): domain Eukaryota; kingdom Metazoa; phylum Arthropoda; class Insecta; order Hymenoptera; family Epichrysomallidae; genus Sycobia; species Sycobia sp. Sy_11. The sequence continues at coordinate 745,851 of JACCIC010000040.1, forward strand.
TTGACGCAAAAAACCTTCTGGACCGAATTCACGCCTGCGATGTGCTGCTGAAACGGAACGAACTCGACCCATTTTTGAAGTGGATGGTGACTGGCGACGAAAAATGAATCACATGACAATTTCAAGCGAAACCGGTCGTGATCCAAGGCCGGTGGACCGTCCCAAACAGTGGCAAAGCCGGGATTGACGGCCAGGAAGGTTTTGCTGTGTGGAAGAGAATCATCCACTATGAGCTGCTCCTATATGGACAGACGCTTAATTCTACCATCTACTGTGAACAACTGGACCGCTTGAAGCAGGCTATCGACCAGAAGCGTTCATAATTGGCCAACAGGAAGGGTGTAGTGTTCCACCAGAACAACACCAGACCACACACTTCGTTGATGACTCGTCAGAAGCTACGGGAGTTCGGATGAGAGGTTCTATCGCATCCACCAAATAGCCTGGACATAGTGCCAAGTAATTACCACTTGTTACTGTCCATGTCGAACGCCCTTCATGGAGTAAAGTTGGAGTCAAAAGACGCTTATGAAAAGTGGCTGTCCGAGTTCTTCGCAAATAAGGAGAGGGGTTTCTACGATAGAGGTATTATGAAGTTACCGTCCAGATGTAAACAGATTATCGAACAAAACAGCGCATATTTGAAGTAAATCCTACCACTGTAACACTTTTTATAAAGCATTCAATGAAGACCAAAAAAGCGGAAAGGAGATACTTGACAACCTAATATATATCACCGTTAAAAATTAAAATCACTTTTGGATGAAATAGTACATTTCTTACTGGATACGGAAAGGCTTAACTGAAAAGCAAAGTTTACGGTGCAAGGCAAAGCCAAGGGTTGCAATCAGTCTCGTAAAATAAGCTTTTTTGTACCAGATAAGACAAATATATCCACATGTGGACCGGAGACAAGCGGCTAAAGTCGAATTTGAATGTTAGAATGAGGAAAAAAATGTAATGCTCAGTCAAACACTTAATCAACTTGTGAAATATACGTGCAAATGCTGTTCTTCATATTTTCGTTAGATAAGTACTTCTCGCATTTTAATTACCTTGATCAAATTTTAACTTATCATTTTAAATAAAAACAGTATAATATCGTTACTTCATAATAATTTATTCAATTAACTTTTTATTCATAAATAAAACTTATTCTAATTTAAAATTTTTTTTATATTGTATGATTTCTACAATATACGTGGAAGAGGCCTATGATGGCTCGATCGCTAGAGCGAAGAATTAGTAACTTGATGATCCGAGTTCAGATCTCGGTCTCGGACGATTGATACAAGCACCACTGTAAAAATTTACATGTGCTTTGTTTACAAACACGTCGTAGACCTCCGTCGCTGATTAGCACCGATATTTGGAAGCATAAATAGAGCGACGTTAAATAACATAAAAAAAATATATATACGTGGAACACTTTGTATACATAGCACATGAGGATCGAGTAAAAGTTATTATAATTAAGATTTGGTATGTATTTTACAAGGTTATAAATAACTGTTACATTATTTTTATCAATTAATAATGATTTAAATAATTTTTTTAAAAAGTAGTGAAAAGAAGTGTTCCTTTTTGTTATGCGTTTTGATTATAGATTCAAGGACTTTATAGGAATAGACTAAACACAATAATTGAGAAATTCAATTGAAATTGTTCATTTCTAGATGAAAATAAAAGCATTATTACTGTCAGATAAAAAAGTAACAAGAAAATAATAAATTTATTACATAGAAAATTTATAAAAAGAAGTAAATTACTTTATCCATTTTCTAATCGCAAAATCATACAGAAAATCCTTAAATAAAATAGTATTTAAACTAATTGTTTCGATCTACTCAATTAACAAATAATTATGTCTATTTTATAACAGCATTTTGAACGTATTCTTAATATATTATCATCTGCAAAACTATCTTTCTCTTTTGTAACAAATTAAGCTAGAAGTAGTTTGCGCTGGTAAAATACTTTTAGTTTAGTTTTGTTGAATTATACTGGAAAAAGCGTCTAAAGGAATCACAATTTGTTGTAATTACTAGTCTATATATACAACAATAATTCAACTGGTAGATCAAAGAGTATACCGATCGCCAATCACTAATCTGTAGTGGGATTTAAACAATAACGAACACAAATAAATTTAAACCAACGAGTGGTCTTAAGATTTTTCAGAAAAATATTTCAATTTAGCAGAATAAATAAAATAAAGTTACAGTTCCTTACGTTCAAGCTAAATCATAGAAGAACCCTATAAAGTTCTAAGACTTAACTCTGTCCTTTTCTCAAAATATTTTACTTGTACATTCCTATTTACAAATTAGTATCCTTCCTTCGCATTAAATTCTTCAGAATGGGCACCGCTAGTGCTTAAAATTTTACACGACTTATTTTAGTGGTAATCAAAGTTGCTTTCTTATTTTGAACCACATCTGTCACTATTGTTCAAATCAATTAATATGATCAGTTCCGTAGTAGAAATTAAAATAATTTTTTCTCATTCTAACCTACAGATCGCACCTTCACCGCTTGATTCCGGTTCTCATGAGGAAAAGTATAGTCCTTGCCTAGTACGAAAAAGCTTTTTTACGAACCTCGTAATGATCCTCGACTTCGCCTCGGGCCGCAAACCTCTCGTTTCGTATATAAAAATACGATTTTCTGCAGCTGTCTAGAGGGAGAAAAATACTACTTTTTCTCCCTAGGGAGAAAAAGTGTTTATGACCGCTTCCCGACCAATCAGAAAGCAGAATTTTACTTTTTCTCTCTTGGAAGGAACAGTGAACGAACGAAACAGTGTAGTCCGGTAGGATTCTCAGTTTTCCGTGCCTGCCTAACATTTGGTATTTACGATGTTTAGACTTATATATGCGCCACTCGATCGCAGGCTCGACCTTTTTTTGCACTTTGAGTTAGGTATTCGAGGTTTTAAAATAAAATGAGATTTATCTTCTATGTGAACTTTATTATAAAAATTTTTATAATGTTTTTTGAGTATTAAAAATTATCTATTTCTTTTTTTTATTTAGTTTCAATTTTAATTTCTATTTATTATTCTATTAAATTTTTTAAAATTTCAATTTAAGAGTAGATTATGAAAAAACTTATAATCTACAATTATATGTCGGAAAGCCTCTATATACGCTCGACCTCTAACATTAATTTTTTAGTTAGTTGATATGTGATACAAGGCACTAATGTGGCCACTTTGCACGGGACGTTGAAGATTCAAATCTAGTTAGTCTACAAGTTCATAGCTAATATTCTGATATGAATGGTTGTAAAATAAAATTTTTTTAGAAGGTAAATTTTTTAGTTATATGTAACTAAAAAATTCAGCAAAACTTATTTGATTAAGAATGAATGTAACCAAATCTATGACTATTTATTAATTTCATAATAAGATCAAGAATTTGATATCCCCAATCGAACTGGATGATTGCAATGAGAAAAATATACTTATTCCATTTTGTTTTTGATTCAATAATTACAAAATAATTGATAAACATTTTTGTATATTTTAGCTTAAAGAGTCAGCTAATGTCACTGATATGATTAAACCAATTCGGTTACCTCCTAATAATCTAGATTTACCGGCAGATAAAGAAGTTTATATTACTGGATATAAAAGCACTCACGCATTCCCTCCATCAATTTCGAGACTACATAGGATTCGACTGAAGACAGATAATTTGTCACTTTGTCAAACATACTTTAATAACACAGTGATTCAAGATACTAATTTTTGCAGTATTCCTCCTGCCCCACTTGGTTGTGATTTTGTAAGTATTAGTTTATCTTGAATATTTTTATTTCATATATTTATAATCAAAATTCTTTACTGTAATATTTGATTATATTAAACTGTAGTCAATTGTACTCATCGAATTTTTAAAATACTTTTCCTCTAGATCATTTCTAAGTAATTCGTAGAATGCAAAAATTGTAAAAAGAAACATTCCTTGTTCTGCGCAAGTATCGAAATTTCGCATTCATATACACGTTATATCGAGCTTATGATTTGATATTTCAAAAAAGAGATCTTTTCATTTATGCAGTAATTTAACTTTACAATTAAATTGAATAAATTAAAATAAAGTATCTTGTATATTTTATAGATCGATGCAGGTGGCCCTGTAACGGAAACCAGATTTAAAATTCTTGTAGGTATAATTTCAGATGGTAGTACTAACTGTGGAAAGGATAGACCAGAAATTTTCACTAAGGTTGCTAGTTACATTACTTATATTCATAGTGAAATAAATTATTTCTCAACGCCTACAGCAGAACGATACTCACATCCATCTATTAATTTCTATTAAAAGATCATACATGTATTTAAAATATTATTTTGTGAAATTAGTTTGAATATTAATATATCAATGATGTAAAACTATTCAATTTTTAAAAATTTTTTTTTTTAATTAACTCTAATTGTTCCTTCTACACAGTTAAAACTTTAAATATTACTGTCATAAACAATTTATATTCTAATAATTCTTCTCGTGAAAATAAATAAAAGAAAAGTTTATTGCCACATAAAATTAAAAAGTTAATTGTTTTTATTATATCTAATGAATTTTATCAATGGGAAGCAGTTAGTTCTTCGCTGACTGTAAATTATTCTTGTTAATTAAAAACTTTTAAAATAAACGTCATCTGCACTTAGCTCTTTCGTCTAAACTTTTGTAATATCATAATAAATTTTTATATATTTGTTATTTATTGAAATTACAACTAAATTGACTCAGTTATTTAAATAAATTTTATTTTATTTACCTTATCCCATTGATATGTCGAAATAAACTAATACCATGTTTCTATGGATCTGTTATTATTTTTTAATTTCTTGTGCCGCAAAATTACCGTCGAACTCTCATCAGCTTTTTCAATCGCTTATTTGCCTTCAACTCGAGAAAGCGCCTAGCCGATATGCAGAGCATATATTTATTGCACAGAAATTTGAAATTCATTACTTTTCGAACAAGCCCCTTTTGTCAAATATTTCATAATTTATGCCCGCAATGCAGGTTCATTTAAATAATAAATATTTAACTGTATCCTGTTTCTCGGCGTTATTTCTTAGATCAAGAGCCAGGGACCAGCCAGGACTAAGTAAAACTCGCTCTTGGTCGATGCTTTAACCCGGCTAAACACCTTAAGGCATCCAGGCCACAATACATAAGCGTGACCGCACACAGTTTAACTAAAGTGCAGTTTTTATCGTAAAATGATCAATTAAAAATTATAAATGAGAACATGTTTACAATATTTACATTAAATAAACATAAAATGATTTATAAGAGTTTTATGTACTATATTTTACGTTTATTATTAATTAATGTCGCTCTATTTATGCTTCCAAATACCAATGCTAATCCGCGAAGAAGGTCTACGATGTGTTTGAAAAGGAAGCACATTTAAATTATTATAACCATGTTGTATGAATCGGCCGAGACCGCGATTTTAACTCGGATCACCAAGTTACTAGTCCGTCGCTCGAGCGATCGAGCCATCGTAGGCCTCCAATATTTTACATAATAGATGTAGCACATTTCAATTTTTAATCTAAACAATGCTTATTAAACTTTTACTCTTTACAATAAATTATAAGTGTATTTTAATTTATAATAAGTTATATTATATTATTTATATAAGTTATTATTCTTTATAATAACTTTTATTAATTATACTTTAATTATTCATAATGTTTATGCATACGAACATGATGAAAAAAAAATTTGGTATTAATTATTGAATTTCTAGGGTATTTGATTTCTATTTGAAAATGCAATATTAAACTTGACAGAAAACTGAAATATTTCAGTTTTTTTATCAAATTTATTGACTCTGGAAGATTTTTACTAGCATTCTGTGATTTGTGTATTACATCTTATCTTTTATAAACTTTGTAACATACAAATCTCTTACATATAATTATTTCATTCAATGATTATCAAATGATAGATTAACTTTTCTGTATTAAAATGTCCCATCAATTAAATGGAAATAAATTTGTCATGTGTATATTATAGGAAACTAATTAGTAAATTATTTTCATAAACCATAAGTACGTTAATTTTAAAATATTCTATAACACAAGTTACCTGATTATAAAGAAAAGAAATTTATTATATTTAATTTAATTACAATATATTATCTAATAAATGATAACGGTAAAAATCCTTTTAATAAATAATCAGATGGATAGTCCAACCGAGTCTTCAGCAGAATATCTAGTCACTTGAATTTATTGAAGGGAGTAAATTTTATAACAAAATAAGGTTTACCTTAGCTGTATTGATAGCGGTCAACCAATGAATAAATAAATTAAATACATATACAGCATCAAAATATAGAATAATATATATGAATAAATATTTAAATGAAAACTATGAAAATTAAGTTTAAAATCGATACATAAAAAAAGTAATTAAGGTACTTTTGTGCTAATTAAAGGATGTTAAATTTTGACAGAGAGGTTGTTTTTCCAGCAATTGTGTATTCGAATGATTCATGCGCTCAACAAATTTGTAAGGTTGATCGGTAGACATCAGAGTTAACTTGTGAGTTGACTTCCTTTAGGCGGCAAATGCAAATTTTAAAAATCAGCTCACTGTATCCAATTATACTTGCCGATATTGTTTCGCTCGAGTTTCACATTTTCCTGAATCCTTCATTTCGACAGATCTTGGGAACTTGGTAATACCTCTATGATGAATTTTTATTTCGTTTGCAGCGGAAAGATTATCTGGGTCACAGTATGAGCTCGAAATTTCCAAGTTTTTTAAAGTAGAGTTAGTAATTTTCCTAATTTCTCCTGATCTTCCCATTTTTCCGATTAGGTATTGACCTCATATTGTTCGGGCGCATTGTTAGAGTTGTTCGTTTATCCTGGTTAAATATATGGACCTCTCTTTCTAGTCGATCTTTTTGCCATTGATTTGGTAGCGGATAGCTACAACCGATGTGAGGAACATTCTTAACTTATTCGTCTCTTCAGCGTAGGACATCTAATCTAGGTCTCTTGACTTAACTGTGAGGTGATCTTCTATATCATTTCAATCGATCTGCTCATTCCTCTGGACTAATACAATAGATGTAAAAGGTAGAGATAAAGATATAAGAAGCTTATCAGACGGTATGCACATAACGAGGGTTACGACTATAGTTTAAAAATATCGGTTCATTTTTGTCTTTGTATGCACTATGTTGTTAATGATGAAAGGAAATTCTTGGATGCTTAGGTCCTAATTGCGATGACTCTTTTTTATCAAGACAGGTTAATTTGCTTATCGGCATTCACGTGTGCATGGTAAGATGTGTCGAACGATTACACGATACCTCGTTTCTTTAATTTTTTTAAATCTGGCATTTCGAGAATTCTGTTCCATTACCTGTCCATAGATATTTAGTTTCCTATTGTAAAATCACTAAACCTTTAATACCTCGGAATAATGATGCTTGCTAATGTATTTCGTAATGATCTTATCTTCACAAGCTTTCCAAAAGAATTTATCAAGTATTACTACATATTATTATTAACTTGTATAAATAGTTAATGGGTTAATAACATTTGTTGCTTTGGTTATCTAAGGCTCTTCGAGAAAACGCTGGCCCATTAAACGTATCGGAGTCTTTTAAGAAACCCTACTTCTTTGCGAAAAGCTTCATGTAAACGGCGCATAACACTAACACTAAAATAATATTCCTTGTTAACGGTTTGGCCCTTCAGAAGAAATTTAAAATGCACCACACCACGATATTCGAAGAAAACATTAACATGTTAATGTTAATTAGCTTTATTATGTTAACATGACCTTCGTGTTTAAGCGACTTTGGCATGGTTTTTTCATCCTTGTCTCACTGTTGGTCCGATATTCGCTCGATTAATCGATTATTTTGGATTAATAGTAGATCCAAGTCTCATCTCCTGTAATGGTGATTTCATGACCGGCCGATAATCCCTAACCATCTCTTCGTAGATATTAACTCGACGCTCTTTTTGGTACCAATCGGTACTTGACTCTTCTGAGATCCAAAATGTCAGCCACAATGGTTTGAACTGATCCAAATGAAATTCACACAAAATCGGCAAGATCTCTCATCGATAGTCTACGATTTTAGAGTACAAGTTCTTTGACTTGTTTGACGTGATGATCATCAGGCGATGTTTTTGATTTGATACCACATTCTTCTGAACACTCTCGTGGCCCGCTTTAAATTCGTTGTACTAGTTGTAAAGAATTTTTGAAGAGTGTTTGATTCCTAAAAGCTTTTTACAGCATCCTCAATGCTTCCGCAGTCGAAATTTCATTCCGGAAACAAAATATAATGCAACTTCTCTGTTTTATAAATCCAGATATACTAAAACTATATTAGTATAAAACAAAATTATATAACTATACAAATATAATAATATTATATTAATATTATTATAAAATTATAATTATATAACTAAATATAATTATAAACTATATAACTATAGAATAAAATTATATAACTATATCAGTCTAAAACTATACTTCACATTTAGTACCTCACAACACGGAGGGTCCCTCAAACACTAATAAATATTTTGATGTAAAAGTTTGCACAGATGTCATTAATAGAAATATGTATTACAATCGGGAAAGTATTTGCTGTTATATTGATCCACCAAAGATCAGAGATATCTTAAGTAGAGATATCTTAAGAGATATCTTAAGCATCAAACCATGCCTCTTTATAGCAGAACACAAATTTTTTGCGTCATTAAGGGAGTTTTTTAAATTCAAAATGAATAAAAATAATTATGGATAGCTCAAATATCTATATGATTAACAAAATTCTTCATTACATATTAATAAAATTATAAAAAAGAATCCTCTCTCTTTATAAATAAAATTATTATTTTATTAATCTTTATATTACCTTATGTGATTTGCTATCGAAAAATTTACATAATGCCAAACTTACCAATACTTTTAATAATAAATAGAAGCTATATTTTTAATAAATTCATCGTTATTAAAAAATAATATCATATATGTACTTGCAAGACCCGTTCCAACAAAGTTTAAATGTGAACAAATTAAATATAGAACTTAAATATATATACTCTAAAGTCGAAAAGAAGATAACCATAATGAAAGCTGTTTATTTTTTTTAATTGTATACTTTAAATGAGAATTAATTTGGAATAGATTAGTCAAATCGTCAGAAAAAATACCTAAATATATATATATATATATATATATATATATATATATATATATATATACCACTTAATAAAGCAAATTCTCCACCATATTGTTTGTTGAAGTTTCTTTCAATGACAAAATAATATTTTTAAAAAGCGTTTCTAAAAGTTCTAGAACTTCTCTTTTACGTTATTAAAACAATTTCGTAAATATATAGAGTAGTTTGAACCCAGGCAATAAGCACACCTGATTGTTTATTATCGTTAAGTACCGGACTTTACTTGCCAAATTGAAGTTTGTGTATAGTCAAAGTTGAATTCCTGTCAGGTGAATTTTTAGTAATCTTTTTACAAAACAATATTTTCCTATTTCTTTCAGGGCGAACATTGTACTAATATATCGGTATCTTTAAATAAAAGGCTTATATAGTCTGTTTAAATAAATAAATAATATATTGTTATATATAATTGATACCTATAATTTACTTATAATAAATTATAAATCATATTTATTTATATTTTTGTCTGTTTAAAACATATCTAGTTACAAAATTCAAATTTATTTACCAATAACTTTTATTATGTTAAGCTCATTTATTCAAAATTGGCTATATAATGTAAAATTATTTCATGTAAAATTTATAATGTAAAAAACACTTTGTGGGAAGGGGTCTGACAAATTCAAATTTTTACTAATAACGAGTTATCAGAATAAATAGTAGAAAAACGTTCACCCAAGAACGTCGCTGATTCAACATAATTAATTCTTTTTTATGAGTCCACACAAGAATACTATTCATTTGCAAAATATCTTTTTGATAATTTTAGTAACAATTATATATAACCTAATCATGAAATATTTAAAAATGTAGATTTTGTTTGTCCTCTGCTTATTATAATTTGATACTAAGTGCTTACTCATTTTAATATCTATTATTTAGCTGCTTATTATACCTTTATTCACACTTAAAATCCACAAGGTATGTCATTTGTCCCGGATGTACAAATTGAGGTAGAAATGAATTCAGCTATTTCTAAATGATTTCATTACTTTTATAAGCTGATTTTTCAATAAACTATTTATTTATTAATGTGTTTCAGAATTTTAGATATATTATGATGTAAACTGCACTTACTATCATTTATAGAGATACATATGAAATGTATTTAACTATTTTTTAATGGTCCAGTTATTTAAGCTGTAATTACGTTTTCTATATAATTTATAATTTATTTTTTATTAATCTATTTCGAAATACTTTAAAAAAATATTTTGCATGAATATTGTTCTGGTATATGAACATTCTTTTTTTTTTAATATGAAAATATTTACAATATAATTATATATATTATTATGTTTATATTTTGTGTTCATATATTTCTGAACTTAAAAAAATATTTTGGATAAAGTTTTTATAAAATACATATAAGATTTATAAGTTGTCAATTTTTTAATACGTATGTTAAAACTATATATTATTATGTTTGCCTTCCTCCCAATCAGTAGAACATCTGAATATTTTTGCGAACTGATTTTTAATTTAACTATAAAATACTTTTTGTTAATAAAAATACAGAGGAAGATATATTTAGAGTTCTTACTTTGCTAAGAACACTTCAAACTCGCCTAACTCTATTACTTTTGTGAAAATAATATTAATGGGGCATTTATTTTCAAAAAATATTAAGTATAATATTCTATAGTATAGCTCCAGATATGTTCAGTGAAAGCAAGTACACAACAGGAAGTCAGTTCCTTAATGTTAGTGATAATACGAGAATAAGTAGTTCAATTATTACTACTACTCGAAAAGATATAGTTTGTTTATACCGATAAATTATAATAAGATTTAATTTAGTTTTCCACAGGAATCTAAAATAGTATCAACTCTAAATACTATTTCGAAAAATAATAAAAGTAGAGGAAATCATTCTTTTAGTATATAAAAGCTAATCAAGTGTAGAAAATAGAATCATTCTTTTACGAAATTGATATAGAGGCAAAGGATACGGATACAGTATAAATAAATATTTCAATCGACTTCCTTTTGATATGTTGAATACGAGTATTGTTTATTGTTATTAAATTTGATAAAATTTGCCTTTAATTTGCCTTTTCATTTACCTATGCACTTATTATTGAAACGTATAAGGAAAACGTTGAAAACAGTTCAAATATTCATTCTTCTGGTGTACGAACAATTAAGATAAAAAAATAGAATAAATTTGACAAATGGAAAAAAATCTGTTTAGTAAATGATAATACTACATATATCTGCTTCAAAACATAATTGCAGAAATCAATGTAAAGTTGCAAAAAAGCATATATATGCTCGATAGATTCAAATTTTGATTTAGAATTGGAAAATAATATAGAAAATATTTGATATTTTAAATGCATTTCCAAACGTTTACAGATACTATAAGATTGACGCCAAGCGAAGTAAATTAAAGAAGTTACTTAGAAATGTTAATAGATATATAATAAAATCGATAATACAACTTCTATTAGTGAATTAGTAATTACTATGAAATCTTGAACATTACTATTCAATAAAAATTTAGAAAGCAAAGTAAATGTAAACATTATAATTTTAAATTTATAGCTGATAAAATGTTAATGACTGAAATATAATATCGAAAAGAGTAGAAGAACATTATAAATGGCTTAATTTATTTAATAAGACTAAAGAAAAATTAATTAAATAATTTATGGAATCGTCATTCTAAAATGTAATAGAAAATGTAAATTAAATAATTCATGTCATTTTTAATATGAAATTTAGATGAAAAGAATATTGATAGCTATTTACAAGATTATTATAAGCACCTTATGCTCAAGATTTTGATAGATTCAAACATAGAAACTCCTATTACGTTTTGGTGATAACACAAGTTAATGTATTCAATCTTAACAAAATTTGCATTCAAAAACACCCACTAACTAAATTTTACCAATCACAATGTAACATTTTGCAAGTACATAATTAATGAGTTTTTGAAACAACCGAGTTTAAAGTAGTTATTCCCGAACGGTAGAACATAGAAGTTGTCCTCAGCTCTCTCTCTCTCTCTCTCTCTCTCTCTCTCTCTCTCTCTCTCTCTCTCTCTCTCTCTTTCTCTCTCTCTCGTACATATACATAATAAGGTTTATAAACGTAATTCATCAGAGATAGATTCATTTATTTTATTTAAAGACGCATCTGATTAACGTTGCATGTGCAGCATTCTTTAGACTCACACATTGTGAGCCTCTGCAAGAAACGTCAAGGCAGAAAAAAACCATGATCCAAGAAAATAACAAGGTAATTTATAATCAAATATGGATTCAAGCAAATAACACATCGAATATCAGCATAATACGCATAGAAAGCAAAGCACGGAAAAAAATCTGTAATTAATATGTAATACATAAATTTAACCTACCATTTTTAGTGGTACATAAGGAAGCACAGAAGACAACCTAAGTCAACAAAGGCAGATACAATGGACGGCTAAGACAACCATCTATTAGGTATTGATACATAAAATCATGAATTTCCTTGATCTCAGGATGATTTATTCAAAGCATCAACGGCTGTCGAGGTGAAGTAACAGTTAGCATCGGTCAAACACATCAAAAAGTTATCACTTATAATTCGGCATGCGATAATTATAGGTAAGCTCATGTTTTCATTTTCAAGTGATTCCTCGCGACAATTCAGTCAAGTATTCCTGTTAATGATTCAAATAGTATTGAAATTTGTATTATTAAATTAAATTGAAATATTAAATATTAATGTTAGTTTTAAGTTTAAATATTAAGAGAAATTGAATAACTAAATTGTTTTTAAGACTTTGTAGTTTTAATTTTAGGCTTCTAGATAATACTTTGTAATAAATATGAGATAATATTACGTATAGAATAGAATCGTTTCTTGAATCATATATAAAATTTCTAAAAATATATGTAAGTGTTGTCGATTCGTCGAGACGTTTTGTTTAATTTGAGAACTATACTTAGGCTACAAAGAATAATTAAATGATAGGGATTAGTTGAAAATAAGATACAATATCTTTTAGAGTTATTTAGTATAGTTCAGAAAGAGAACGTTATTCTTTCTTCATAAATTAATATTGTATCGGGTTTAAAAGTCATGTAATATTACATCTTAAATTTATGTCGAAATTCGAAACGTATGTAAAGAAATAAAGCAAATGATATTATACCAATTTATGTTAGCGAGCGATGTTGAGTTTATAGTTAAAGAAAAAATGTATACAATTTGACTCGGATATGAGACAAAAGCGGCTGCGAGATAGATAATCTTCTGAGAAATGAAACGCAATGTTTTGGTTTGTAAAGCAAAGACAAGAAAAGATAGATTTTGAAATGCTTAAATTTAAGAAAAATTGTATCTTACGAAGTGACTATAAAAATAGAAGTCGATGAAAAAGGCGTCTAAAAAGCGCGAGCAAACTCTCGTTATAGGCTGAACTACGTGTATAAATAAGGTACATATTTGAATGATTATCTCGTAAAATAGCTTATATACGGTTTCACAAATAGGTGGCCGAATACTTGCTATTGAGAAAATCTTGAGGTTTTTAAAAGAGGTTCAATGGTTTTGCTTCCTAAAAGGAGTGATCCGTGCTGTGACGGGAAATTCAGATATTTTCCAGAAAGCCTTTCTTAGACTTATATTGAAATAAGTCGTATTCTGACTTTCGGAAAATATCGAGAATTTCAAAATGAGGGGACGTGTATGGTTGGCCACCTTGGGCTCTCCGTCCGTCCGGCTGCACGAAGAGTTTGGGCTGCGATCGGCGCGAGCGGGGCTTGTCGCTTGTAATTGGACTCCTTTTCGAGGGGAGTGAAGATTCTATAAAATAGCGCCGTAAGAGCGTTTGAGTCATTGTTTTTCTCGTCTTTGCTACGGTACGCATAGTTTTGTATTTACTCTTTTTATATATTAAACTTATTTTATTGAAACCTTTGTTGTTGTTTTATACTCAATTTAATAAATCCCAGCATTTGTTTATTTGTAACAAAAATTGGTGCTGAAACCCGGGATTAATTTTCCGGAAAGCTGGGATTTGTGTGGTATAGTTAAACTAATTTTAATATATTGAATTTTTGTTCGTGTTTTGAAAAATTTCAACAATGTCATCGAGGAAACTCGTGCGGCAAACGCCGCCTCCCAAGCTGAGAGTATACCGAATGAGAAGCGACCAAGGATAACTAAGACGACATCACGAGCATCTGTGAGTGTGACGAGAGCGACGTCTACACCACGGTGGCATCTGAGGTGCCAATCGAATTGATGCAGCCTTCTACAGCGCAGAATTTTGTTGACGAGCTGCCTTTAGCATCAAGAGCTAGGCATGCCGCCAACACCACTGACGTGCAACAGCGAACATTTGTGTCTCGGTACGGCGACGGCGAGCAACCTGATGCAGCAGCGGCAAACAGAGTAGCGTTCAACGAGATTTCTATTGATCAAACCATGCCGGTGAGAGAATTCGAATTTACTCGCGTTCTTAATTATATAGATTCGGCTACGCGTCTCGCTAATGCGTTCGAACGAACTAATTGTAATTACAGCATTACAAAATTCATCTTTTAGCCAGAATAATTCGAGGTTCGTTAATCGTTTAACTACAGCAAAGAGTTTGCCGCAATTTTCCGGTAATCGATTAGAATGGTTTCAGTTTAAAGAAGCCTATGAACTCTCATCCGAACTTGGAGAGTATAGTGATCGCGAGAAGGTTGCGCATTTGCTGAGCGCTCTGAAAGGAAAAGCGCGTAAATTGGTGAGCACGTTGCTTGCTACTAGCCGCGATCCTATGAGTACCATGCGCACGTTAGAACTTCATTATTGAAATAAACGGGTTGTAGCAGAAAAAATTTTCTCCGATTTAAAGTCATTGCCTGATCTGGAGTCGCGAAAAATCACATTAGTTAAGTTTGCGACTAAATTACATAACGCAACTTCAGCTTTTACAATCTTTAAATTGACCGATTATTTATATAGTCCGGAATTGATAAAATGCATAGGAAATAAGTTACCATCCGCACAAATATGTATACAATCGAGAAGCCGCTATTGTGCCCGAGGATAAGTCCAACTTAGAGAAGCTGAGCGATTTCCTGTACAAACAAGCAGAACTTGCCTCCGCAGCTGGCCTTTTCGACCATGACATTTCTGCGACTGCGACTCGTAAAATTATACCTAGAAGAGAGGGGCACTCTTCTAAAAATATTTATTTAACTAATCATCAAGCTACGTATAAACATAAGCGTAATGAATTTGTTAAAAATAGTTGTGATATATACGAGCGCGGAGTACATTCGCCGTCGGAGTGTGCACTTTTTGCTCGAGAATCGGTGAGTAAAAGGTGGAATCTTGCTAAGAAATATAATTTGTGCTACATTTGTTTATTTCCTCGACATTCGCGTATTAATTGCAATAGCACAAAGTGTCCGCGATACGATCGAAATCATCACGCGCTATTACATAATGAGGGAATTGCAAACGCCAGCAATTCGCGATAAGCACCGCCGCAAAATAAAAAAGGTTTTGCAATCTCTGACGCACAAATAAATGTAATGCGAAACTGACTAGGAACGTCTGCCATCCTATTGAAAATATTACTGGTTCGGATAATAGGATGCAGACAGTCTTGAGATACTTTCGCGCTCTTGGACGAAGGATTGACGATTACATTCATTGACAAAAAATTTGCGAATGACAGAAGTTAGCGGCCCGTCTACATCTTTAACATTAAAGGGCATAAGTGGTGAAAAATTCAATCTGTAATCGTTGAAAATTAGTGTAGATACAATTTTTAAATACTAAAATGAGTACAAGAAAGCAAGAATTATATTGAAAGGTAGATGAGTTTTCAGGAATGGCGCATTGCGTAGATTCAGTCGTGCACCCGAGTTTGCCAGTGCAATTTACAAATCGAATGCATTGGAAAAGATTATTGATATCTCGATAATGAATGCACTAAAATTAATAATTTTTCATTCGTGGTATCCCAACGTCAGAAAACAAATAAATATTTCATGTCCTAGAAACTGGAGTTATCGGAGAACTAATCAAGCAATATTATATTTATACATTCGTCAGATATAAAAAGGTTTATTTCGAGTGGATCATGCTCTTTTTCATTTAACTTGCTGTATTATATATTAAATTAAATAATTTATTAATGTTTTCTGCTATTATAAATTTACTTTAAAAATCATTTCTCACACATTATGTTATTCATGCAAAAAATTCTTTTAGTTGACTTTATAATAATTTGTAATTATTTTTCGGTTGTATTTTCTACCTGCATATTCCAATGTCTATCAAGATACTATTGAGGATGTATAACATTTTGCTTCGTTTTTTCTGACTGAATGCGTGACATAGTAAACAAAAAATAGTAACTTGCAACTATGAGAAATAAGATTGAGTTATAGATACATTTTTTGAATATACGTTTATTTTCCTTTTATGCAATTATTTTAATCGTCGCCGATATATAACATGGAACTTCTAAGGCGCAGAAAATCAGTACGTATAAAGTTCATTTATTGCGTGAGAATAAGCATAAGTTTAAATAATCTATTTTTTAGTTGTAAAATAGAACTGTTTACAAATTAATCTGTCATCAGCACCAGTATTGATCTTTTTATCATTCTAAAAATTACATTTATTAACATATAGATTTTCAAAACCTTTTTTTAACAAACAAATTAATAATGTTACACTACCTTCTTTTAAAAAGTTCTGCAATTTTTTAACATGTCCACAAAATCTATTATATAGAGAATTTAATAAGCTAAAAATTCAGGAAATTATTTGTTTTTCGTTAGGTTTAAGAAAAAATATGAATAAGGAATTTACTGTTTTGTATGTGAGTAACTACATGAATGATTTGAATATGATACACTATTTTACCTTGTAATACATGATATTTTTATAAAATTGTAGTAGAAAGAAAAATAGTTCCTCGTATGTATGCTGATCTCAGTATTAAATTGTTAATATAAAAATATTATTTGATCATTTCTACAGTTAACAGTGTGTGCAAGATATGATAGAAAAATTATTCTTCATACGCTTTTGACCCATCTTGAAGCTGCAGGAAAATACATCTATCTAAAAATTAAATATAGTCCAGTTTAAAAATAAATGGCCATTATTATTATTATCTTAAGATTCAAATTATTTTACAGAAATAGAGCATATCCGTATGTTATTGAAAAATGTTACTTTGATGACATGCAATCATATTTAATTTGGAATTTAATTGAAATTACCGGAGGGAGAAACAGTACTTTGAAATATGAGCTATTATTTTATTTTTGAATGTGTATGAATAAATTCATTTTAATTTAATATGTTTGATAAGAAATTTATATAAGTAATCAACTAACTCTTCTTAAATTATACGTAATTCATATAAGTTAGAAAAAAATTTTATGTTATCAATATTCTTTTAGATAAGGTAAGTATTTTTTAAGTAAAAAGTACAAAAGGAATTAATTTAAAAGATAATATTATGTTATTACATAATTAAAAATATCATTAATTCTATTTCCGTAAACTGATATAAATCAAAATAAAAAAAATTTTTATCAATCTTATAATCTTTTTAACTAATATAATATTATTATTATGTCAGTCATACTGTTTTTATTTATAATTACTTCCGAAAAATCTAATAGAAGTAGAAAACCTAAAATATAAAAAGCAAAATGAATTTTATTAATAAAAAAAATCCTCTTCGCCAAAAATTATTTTCCCTATCTGAAGTTGTAGACCCGTTTGCGCTTGTTCGGCTCTTCTTCAGAGACTTTTCTTTGAAATTCATAAATTCCTAGAATACATAAAGTAGCAGCCCAACCACAAGAATATGAGTGACTTGACACAAACTTATATTCCTTATTTGCACAGAACTAGCCGGGAACTGTTATGCACAATAACTCAGGTTGGGCGATGGACCTTGCATAGTTATACACATTCATTCCAGTCAGTCAGACTGTTCTCATTTATAATTACTTCTGAAAAATCTAATAGAAGTAGAAAATCTAAAATATACAAAGCAAAATGAATTTTGATAATAAAAAAAAATACTCTTCACCAAAAATTGTTTTCCTTATCTGGAGTTGCACACCCGTTTTCGCTTGTTCGGCTCTTCTACAGAAACTTTTTTTTTAAATTCTTAAATGCATAGAATACATAAAGTAACAGACCCACCACAAGAATATGAGTGACTCGATACAAACTTATATTCCTTGTTTGCACAGAACTAGCCGGGAACTGTTATACACAATAACTCAGGTTGGTCGACGTTCCTTGCATGGTCATACACATTCCATTCGTACTAGAATTTTATTCATTCACGATTCTACAATATAAATATGGATTCACACAATTTTCCAGACATTCATCTACTAAGTTTAGTTCCTGAGGATAAACCGTAACGGTTCGAAACGACGGACAAGAAGGCGGTCCTAAATTTAAAGTGGTGGGGGCAGTCAGGTTGCCCTTTACTAACATAGAATAAGTACTTTTATTATTTTTTATTATTATTTTACTTATTATTGTATTTTTATTTTTATTTTTACTTTTCTGATATAATTTATTGTAGTAATAAGTTTTATTTCAGATTCTACGGGGGTGATCATAAACAAGGACAGTCTGACTATCATTATTTTAGCTAATATATGGTATTATAAAGACTGTAAGGCCGCTAAAAATATTTATTAATTTAATTCATTTACTCTTATGCTCCGAAATATATTCGTTACATGATATGTAGTTATCATAAGTTTAATTATGTGGTCTGATGTAACCGCTCCTATTATTCTCTCCAACCCCCATCGTAAGCCAGCACAGTGGTAATACATTAAAATCGTGTACCAAGCCCATTCGCAGTTCTTGCATTCTAATAGGCTCGCCTTTTTTATCCTCCATACGTACTTATGGAAGTACTCATGTCTAGGCAGAAATTGAATGAGGTAGAAATCTATCTCAGCATGTTTTCTATCCATACAGGGTCTGACCTTGTGTAGAGCCGTTTCGTCCACAGTCCTTGTTCATTCATTGTGCACCGTATATGCCAATATTCGAATGTGTCCGTCCGTTCTTCCATCGTAGCGTCTTCCCTCCGGATGATCGCACTTCGCTCGTAAATTCTTTTTCGTTCTCCCCCTAATAGGTCACTTGGAACTACGCCCACTATCATGAAAACCGCTTCTTGATATACGGTTCGATCCACGCACACAATGCTCAGTGCTCCTACCCTTTGAATACTTTGAATGATATTTTTCAGTTTCCTAATATTCGTCGAATCTGACATAAATACTTATCCAAAAAAGCGTCTAATTCCTCATCTTCAAAGCTTTTTGGCTTTCCGGAGCAATCCTTGTCTTCAACTTTAAAATTACCAATTTTAAACAGTTTGATCCACTCACGGCACATCGATTCACCAATAAATTCTGCCCTATAAGTTTCGGAAAGTAAACAATAGGCCTCAACCGTATTTTTACTCATATTAAAGAGTAGAAGCAGCGTTTGCTGCACATGACGTTTATTTGGCTGGAAATTTACCACAATTTTGCTCGATAAAATAATACATGAGGTCTAACATTTCTACACAGAATCCACTGATGATGCCATCTTTTGATAAACGCTGGAAACTTACTTGTACACTCGGTCCCGATAATCTAATCGACGATCCCAATAATTTACATAAGTTAGTAAATGACCTTTTCAATACAAGTATATAATGTCATAATTTAAAAGAAGCTTTTAATTTTTGCGCATGCTATATTTGTAAACACTCTGCTACGGAAAAAGCTTATTTATAGAATGCTTATTATTCAATGATATTCAATATCCTTTAAATGTTTTTATATAAGTAATTTTATTCAAGTTTTTGAATTAAAATATTTTTTCTGTGCTAATTAAGCAATACTAGTCGGCATTTTACAGTATAATTCGTTTTAAATTCGGTTCTATTCGGATCCTATCAGATATTTTTCAGTTTTTTTTCCTACAATAATTGTATAGCTTTTTAGAAATATATAATGTACTAAATGAGATTAAATAGAAACAAGTGTCTGAATCACTAAAAAATAAAATATGCACAGTATTGAAATTCGATTTTTGACTGTAACATGGAGGCAGAAAAGATTAATTAAATTTTGTATACATTAAAACTAAAAGCTATAAAACCAATAAATATTATATGAGTGTTACATAATATATTATACTAAAATAATGATCGCCAGACTGTCCTTGTTTATAATCACCTCCGAAGGATCTAAAATAGAAACTACTAAATGGATTTGGCTGAAATTGGTTCAGGTATCTCTGGTTACCTCTTCGATGACGTCTGCACAGTTTTAGGACCTAACGCTGTCCGTTCCCCAAGAAATCAATACTCCAGATTTAAAAATAATGTATTTAATTTTAAATCATATATTGATACAGGCTGCAGCTCTTAAAATATGGTTCTCATTCTAACTCATAGGCCTCTTTGAATTAAACACAAACTTTATATATGTATATATACATATATCATAAACTATAAGTGCAATATAGATTTATTTTTTCAGATAATATAATTTTATATAATTTATTATTTTATATAATATATTATTATAATATATTTTAATAATTACATTAGGATAAAAAATTAAATATTTATTGTGTTATTAGAAAAGCGTTGTGAACAATTGTATTAAAAATTATCTTTAAAAAAGTATTACAGTAAAAACACACAAAAAAATAGAAAAAAATTCTGTTTATTTGATTTGATTTTTTAAACAATTGTTTGTTTCTTTCCACTTTTACGCTTGTAATTTTTCTGCTATTAATATAGAATTAAATTTTTTTGGAATCATGAAGGCATGATTCCAAAAAAACCGTAGTATTAAAATGTCCAAAATTGACAGTCGAGAATCCGAAAAAATACGAGTATCCTTTAACCAATTGGAATATATTAATTCGAAGGACAAAATTCAAAAGGTTTCCAAATTTTTCACAATAATTATCTCGATAAGTAAACTAGACTTAACTGAAATTTTCAAAAGAATACAAATATTTTCGAATTCTTCAAGATTTATTCATAAATTTTTCAAAAATCCTATAAGCAACGTTGCATATATCATAAGAAACCGAATAATCTGTTTTACCACACTCAGAAATCATTGCATACATGTTTTCTAGTTCTTTTTGCAAAGTTCATTTTTACTATATAAAGTTAAATTACAAAAGTTTTTCTCGAAGACTGATTTTTATTGTTTTTAATTATTCTTTTATAATTCATGCTTACTTCGCGGCAGACATATATTATTTTCCTGAATATACAAAAGGCCTGCTGCATGTTCCCATTGCAGCAAAACATAGAAGAGTCAGCTAAATGATCAGAGGTAGCAAGCAGATAGTTGCCCATGCTTTGTGTATAATGGGATATTTTTAACTACTTAAATACTGCATGGCTCCTTGACAATAAATATGTATTAGCTTCTTCTTCAATTAATAAATTTATAGATTCTCCATTAAATAATTTTTACAATTTACGTTTTGGTAATAATCGAAGATTTAATTTTATTAGTTATAAAACACTTAGATTCAGTGTCGAATTATAAATATTTTGAAGTTAGCCTTAAATATGATAATACCTTGAGCGCACATTTTTTACAAAAGTATTGACTATTCATTATATAAGGTTTCTCAATTAGCGAATGTTTTTCAACTATTTCTAAAGTTATCAAATTTCAGATATCAAAATTTTTTCATCATCAATGTAAATGAATAAAGCTTCTCCATAAACAGATATTCTTGTGCATAACAAATTTCTTGTGCAGTAGATACAACAATTAAGAAATTTTCTATCTGCATTTATGGAAGTTTCAGTTTGCCACTGTATTAAAAATCAGGTCAAAATCAGAGTAATAATATGGAGATAGTTTTAAACTCATATATTTACCCAAACTGACGTAGAACGCAAATAATTGATGATCCTAGATAATACCCTTTTCGCAAGCCTTAAAAAAGGACAATAAGTTTTATTATAGATGAAAAAAGTGTTCAATATAATATTTTCTGGACATATGTATATCATAAATTATTTTTAATGTTTGTTCTAAAACTCTTCATATTTAATATGATGAAAGAGGATGAAACAATTCTCGTCAAGGACGTGAAATAAGAATAAGCAATATCTAAATTTGTGAATTTTCGATAGTTAATCATTTGTTTTCCACTCCAGGTTACTTTGAAACTATTACGTAGCTCCGTTAATCTTTTGAGTGACGAAAAGCGCCTAGAAGCATAAAAATTTTTACTTCTTATTTTTTAATTATTTTTCGATCCGATACATTTTTTGATGTAACGGATAAAGTAACTCAGATCTCGGTTTATGGTATCCTCTATAATGCTTATCAGTATATTTATCAGTATGTTTAGCAGTATTTTTAGCAAGCAATAATAATACAGAGTGACTTTATTTGATCAGATCAAACATAAATAAACTTAAAAATAAAAAATATAGTGCAATTAAACCTTCTTTGAAATATTTAAAATGTTAATAATTGGCTGTATCGTATCGGACCCAAACATGCTTCTAGGAGTAAGGGGAATCTCTAACTAAAATGACTTTCTAAAACTAAACTCACTCTCCAACTACTTCTTAGCTTGGCCACAAATTAAGTTTGAGCTTCGGCCACATTTTTATAGAAAAATGCGATTTGCAACTTTATCAAAATACCGCACTCTAAAGATTAATCATTCCTTTATTCGGCTAATGGAGATAGGTAATCATTAGCTGTCCAAACGTCGTAAATTCAACTACTTATTATTCCTATTTTATACCCTTTCTAAAGGCATACTTTGCTTTTATTTCAATTCTAATGTTTCAATTAATTTGCAATTAACTTTTAGGATTTTTAAAGAAAACTAAGCTTTCGAAGGTATAATGGATAAACAAGTGCTATTTATTTTTTTAATACTCTCAGTGTTGGTTACTTTTTCAAAAGGTAATTTTTCGAGTCCATATTGCCATATACGAAGATGTCCCGCTAATATGCATACTCTCTGCAAATTTTCCGTAAGTCTAATAATTAGCAGTAACAGTTTTAGAAAAATTTGTTTATAGTACATATTAAAAATATAAATGACCATACTTTTTCATATTTATAATTATATGTACAATGTTAATATGATGGTAAAAATCTCAACGTATTCTATTTCTTTTTTACAAGTTCTTTGCCTTTAAATAATTTTATACACAGTAAGCAACATTTTAAGTTCTTTATTTGTTTTTTAGATCTTTAATCCAGCACCACAATGTGGTATTGTTATTAGACTTGGCCTGCTTGTCGAGGAGGAGAAAAAAATTCTTGATTTACATAATAATTATAGACGATATGTTTACGCTGGGTATGAAGTTCGTGGAAATCCAGGACCGTTACCTAAGTCCATGTATTCTCAAGATTTAGTAAGTAATTTAAAAAACTAAGAATAATACATTTCATTATATTATTATTTAATAAATGTATAAATCTTAAACTGACTCATATTCTATAGTTTCAAATTCTTAGATAAATATAATAGTACGAAGTTGTATAATATTAGTTATTGAAAAATATGATTTTCCTACATATTATACTATATATTTCCCTTAACTATACTAAAAACATCGATGTATAAAACATTTAATCGTCTTTAACAAATCTATGAATTATATTAATTATAATGTTATTATTTATATTCAAATGATGTTTACTAATAAGTGGATATTATAAATGTAGTTTTAGTAACATTGTTGAAATAAAAGTGCTTTACAATTTCCACTGTTAGTGTAATCAGATTTCTATAATGTGCATGTGATATTTTTAAACTTTTTAAAATTCCCTGCTATTATAAATGATGACTAGACTGGTCTCACACTCAAGTATAATAAGTAAATATTATTTATTGAAAGTAATGCAATATTTTGATTATTTTAGAATTGGTCCTTATCAAGCACTGTGATTTACAATTTTATGTAGTAAAATTCAATGTACATTTATGTTCATTTGTTTAAATAATAGTGCTTAAATTTATTTGTTCGCGGCTTAATTATTCATTTTAATTTTAAAATAATTGTCGTCGGTAATAAATCAAGATTTATGAAACTAAGCAACCATGTTATTATTTTCTAACCTTTGCATTGTTAATATTTTAATATATTACACTAAGTGAATATTAAATTCATATTAACAGTGCTTTATAAGAATATTATTAAAAATGATTTAAACATTATACTATACTGTCAATAAATAACGTTCGCTTATTACACCCTGATATTGACACTACACAATTTATTTACTTGTTATAATGTACGAGTACACTGCCATTAGAATTTACAAATTGTTTATTTCTGCTATGGTATTATTTGTAAGCTTTATCGAATATGAACCAATTTAGTCGACATAATAATAATAATTAAAACCACTTTTAGTAGTTTAATTTAAATTTATCTGCTTTAGAGTTTTACCGATTAAGTCATCTCTGGTTCTCTCTAAAGTAAATAAGTGATATTAACGGGTTTATTATAATAGAGCACTAATATTAAATTTCTTATCAAATCAAATTTTGTATTAATTACTTACTCGACTACCCTCTACATCTAACTATATTGATGTAAACATTTCTTTACAAAATTGAATGAATTACTACGATGCCCATATGATCATTCTCTAGTCGCATTTGATACCAAAAGCTTCGAAATATCTCTTAATATAATAACCAAAATGAAAAGTCATTATTAAATGGATCAATGTGATTACAAAAAAATTCTCTAATTGAGTGAAGCATCTTACTATTAATCATTCCACAAAAATCAGGAAAAAAATTATAGTTTTAATTGAAATCTTCCTTGTCAAAATGTCCTAAAATATATTGTAATAGTGAAAATATATAAATAGTGCTGATCAATATTTTTCTTCATTATAAACAAACTGATTTTTTAACTGTACAGATTTATATCTATTTACAGCATTGGGATCACGAGTTAGCAATTATTGCTCAAGCATGGGCAGAACAATGCGCATTTTTACATGATGAATGTAGAAATGTCGGTAAGAATATTTTATAGTGGTATATTAAATATAGTCCTTTCAAATATTCTTCAACAAAGATTTCAAAGGTTTTGTCATTATACATATATTAGATTTACTATTAATTTTTAGAGCGTTGGGTTGTTGGTCAAAATTATGGGTACGAATCAACTTTGGGTAATGTGGAAGTCTTAACAGTTGATTTGATCATTAATAAATGGTATGAAGAAGTGAAACGGTTTAATAGAAGCATTATTTATGAGTACAAGTAAATTATTTATTTAAATAAAAAACAATTGTTTTGTTATAATTTATAATTATCTGTGCAATGATATAGACATTTTTACTTTATAGCCGATACGTAGCTGAAACAACGAAAACTCATCGTTTCTCTCAAATGATATGGCAATATACCAAAAGAATTGGTTGCGGTTCAATAAGATATTATGACGGATCGTTTAAAAGATTCTTTCTTGTGTGCAATTATGGCCATAAGGGCAACTTTGCTGGTAAACCAGTCTACCAAGTTTATAATTAAATTTGTGAAATGAATATATTAAACAGTAGTATTATACTTTTAATGTATTACATAGTTTATTGTACAATGTTAAATTTATTACAAATTTTAGTATGTATTTCAAACTAATTATCATTTATATGTCATTGTAGTAAAAAGTTTTTGCGAATGAATGCGTTCAAATCGCATCTCATCTAATATATTGAAAATCGAGAAGGCACGAGACTAGACAACGCAGATATCGCAAAATTAAAGTAAAAAATTAATATATATATATATATATATATATATATATATATATATATATATTACATATACTCAATTTTTATTTTATATTATGTTCAATAAATTCAAATATTTAAGAATAATATTGACTAAAGAAAATATAAAATAGTTATTAACCTTTTCATACTATAATCAGCTATTTTTAGAATAAGTTAAGGTTTATTGAATTTGAAAATATATGAAATATATCTAATTGGGTAAGTTATTATAAAAGTTATTATAAATTGATTAATATAATTATTAAAAGTAAAATTATACTCTATGTTCATTAATTTATACATATAAGGATTTGGAGACAGGAAATGAGCAATCAGGTGGTTAAGAAAAAACAAAATAATTCACGATAGAATTAATGCACTTGGTTCGCTGTAAAACCCCCTACGGAGCAAGGGGAAAAGCCAAACCAAGGATATTAATTTATTTATGCTCCTTACAAGCAAATTACACGGCAAACATTTACAATTACATTTACACAACACATCCAATTGTCAAAAAATCTAATCTAATCTAATCTCACGAAATTGATTGCGTCGATTCGCCACATATCGCACACGCATACATATATACATACATACTCACATACATATACCCAGCGACATTCCGTAATAAACTCGAGAATGAGTAGATAGGCTATGGGCATTCTAGCACATGGTCATTCTCGCACACTCTCCCCCCCCCTGAAATCTGTGCTTTGGCCCTGTGGGCATTCAAGCACACCTACCCCCCTTGAAAACTGTGCTGAGCCCTTCTGCATATTGTAATGTATAGAGAATGAGGTCACCTCCCAAAACGATGCCGCTCTCGCTATATTAGATAATGAGAGAGAGATGGGGAACAACTCGTTTCATCATTTTTTCATACATTAAAATTTAATATACGTGTGAGAAAAAGCGACCACCGTTGATGGTAGAGGAGAGCAGAGCATGACATACTTTACACGCGAGTATACTTTGGGTTCTCTACTAGAGGGCTGGGGGGGGGGCATGTCACACTTGACAGGTGAGTAGACTTTAGGTGTAGTAGAATACCTTTATGTGCCGTGATGCCTATAGCAAAGTCAACTACTTTTTTTATTTTTTTTATTTTTTATTTTTTTTCAGTTTTCTTCTTCTTTGAATTTAGCAATATTTAAATAACCTTTCTTACATCTCGACTGATGGGGTTATACTGAACTATGCGATCGTGCAAGATCAAGCAATAAGCTGTAGTATTGGCTGGAAAGTTCTCTTTAGCCTCAAATTCTAAACGTACATCTACAGGAGCGCTCCTTAGAGATTCATTTTGTCGTGAGCAATCAATCACTATGAGAGGTTCATTATCGAGAAACTGTTTCTTTGAAAGCAGTGGTTGAGGATCCCTTGTATAGTATATTTTTTGGAAATTTGCATACATATCATACAGTATTGCGTACTGATTATTTGATATGTCAAGGTTTAAATTATTGTATGGATAATATTGAGAATTTAAAAAAAGTCTCACGTTAGTAATATTGCAATGATCAAAACGACTGGCGTTTGCGGATGCTTGATATTTTTTCTTTGTATGTAAGCCGAGAATCACATAACGTGGTTTCTCCAATTGATTGGAAGTTTTGACTGTCCACACATGCTTATTGGCGCTTGGCAGAAGAGTATATTCAAATAGTTCCCATGAACGATAACACATTGTGATGGGATTATCTTTGCCAATGAAATTTAAAAGTTGGATTTTTTGTTTATCAGAAGCAATGACATAAGGCATTAACCATTCTATTTTTGTTATTTTTATGTTATACTCTTCATATGTAGTATTATTACCAACTATACTACCTTTCTGGATTATTCTTTTTATAGACTTTCAGTTAAAAAACGAAGACAAAGATGACCGCAAATGAATGAGTCGAAATTCTGATATCTTGTATAGTTGTATTTCACTTCTTTCACATTGAAATATTTCATAAGATCTATGGGAGGTTTGAGGTCACCAAAGCTATCAAAGTAGGTGACGTCAGATCCTCTCTTTCGATAACTGACCCAATGGGTACCTTTATTTTGCGAATCATCGAGATTAACAATGGCAGATTCGTTATTCCATGGTCCATTACGAGGAAGGCTATTTCTCATGAAAACACCTCGAAAATATGGAATTTGTAATATATGTGCATATTTTATAAGATCATAGTTTGTTAGTGGACGATTTGGCAAAATTAAATTGAAGTTTTTTTTTTTCTTTCAATTAGACCGTGTTCGACATGCGGTTTGAGAAATAATCCAATTCCACGTTTATATGGCTTCAGATAGAGACCTTTACCTAAAGCAATAGCTTCCATCGTCTTATTATGTCGCTTACTTTCTTGATAATCTCTCTGCACAGCTTTAGCATCATTTACTGCTTTAGCTATTCCAGCAGCACCTCCGGCTAAAGCACCAGTTGCACTTAGTCCTGCGAACAGTGGAATAAGGAAAGGAAGTACTCCGCCAATTTTAGACGGAAGGGGTATCAGACGTGGAATGAGAACTTTCTTCTTACAACCACTATTCTTAAGAGCTTGACGAGCACCTTTTAAGGCGGCCTGAATGACTTTGCGTGAATGTTTACCTGATTTCAATGATTTTTTCGCTGCTGTCACCAATTTGTTGAATTTCAGCCCCATTCCAGTTTTTGCCTTTAATTTCATAGCACTGGCAACCGCTAGAGCGGTTTTATGCTCAATCATCTTTGGCAGTCAAATTATAACTGATGATCGAAAATATAAAATCAACATTTATATATTTACTTCAGTTAATGAGAAACTAGACTTTGTCATATCAACATGGATTTCACTGAGCAGAACGTGAAACACCCTGTCGCCAACTAGATAGTATACGAGCAGTATTCTGCGGTCCATCAAACTGCGGAAAAACAAATAGCTTATTAGCTTTAATCACTCATCCCAATGGTCTTAGATTCGAGAATGTGTATGTTTATTCAAAATCGTTAAATCAACCAAAGTATCAATTTCTCAAAAAAGTCATAGAACCAGTCGAAGGCATCTCATATTTCCCGTTTAGTGAACATGAATCTGTAATATCACCGGATGAAGCATTACCCAATTCAATTATGATTTTTGATGATGTAGCTTGTGAGAAGCAAGATAACGTCAGAGCATTTTTCTGTATGGGGAGACATAAAAGTGTAGACTGCTTCTACCTATGCCAGTCATATGCTCATATACCAAAACATCTTATTAGAGATAATATTAATATGTTAGTAATTTATCGACAAGATATAGTGAATTTAAAACATATTTATGATGACCATGTCAATACTGATCTGTCTTTCAA
This sequence comes from Sycobia sp. Sy_11, assembly GCA_018907035.1. Lineage (NCBI taxonomy): Eukaryota > Metazoa > Arthropoda > Insecta > Hymenoptera > Epichrysomallidae > Sycobia > Sycobia sp. Sy_11. Next base: position 775,232 of record JACCIC010000040.1, read on the forward strand.
CGAGTTTCGTAATTTTTGTTCTGAATGCTGGAAAAATGATAAATATGGATTTGCTGTTATTGATAAAGATAGAACGATGGATGCTGGTAGATACAGAAAAGGTTTTGACTGTTTTGCAATAAAAAGAAATTTAAAAAATCTTAATCACTCAGTTCAATTTTACACAGCAACACGACACCATGTCGGACATTGAGAAAGAAAAGAGTATTCTTAGCGAGTTGATGCAAGCTCGTAAAGCTATTAAAAGAAAATCTGCAGTATTGAAACAGGAGAGAGAGAATCTCGAAAAAGTTGTAGGAGGTACATTGAAACCTGTCATTACACCACTTGAAAAGCTTGTCGAATCAAATAGTGTACAGTCTTCTAATCTCATTTCGAATGATCAGAGCATTAGAAAACCAAATAGATCCCGAAAAAAGTTGAGTTTTATGATAGATAATAATATTCGCTCAGCTTCCATGAAAGATTATGATTCCGATGATGATTTTGCCTCATTAGATAACTCAATGATGAATTCGACATTCAAATCTATGCATGAAGACAATGTTAAATCGAATATTTTAGATCAAAGCCGCAGTAAATTTGATAACATATATGGAGTAAGAAATATTGGAGTTATATACATGCTTGGCGATTCTGAAATTATATTTGATGATAATAAAATAAAAGTGAAAGATTTAACTTATCCTAAAAGTAATGGACTAATGGAGCTACTGATTAAAAAAGAACCAGACGACACATTAATAAGTGCAGCAGATCGTGAAAATTATCGCAGTATTCTAGAAGCAACAAGTGCTCACCGGAAAAAAAACATAGTAAACATGAATCTATACGCTCATCGAAGAGTAGAAAATATTTCAACATCATTGCACGAATGTTTCGCACCAGTCATACAAAAAAAAGAGGGGGAGGTCACCTACCTAAATATAAAATAGCAAAGAAAGATTCTTCAATAGAGTTAGTGTACTGGGATGATCCGAATGAGCTTGTTGAGAGACTAAGATTACTAATTGCCGAACAATCAGCTGGAAATAACAATCATGTCAATGAAATCCATTCAATTATTGAAGAACTGCGTGAAATAGGATATATATATATATATTAATACACATTCGTCTATTCTTCAATCAGTATCATCATGAGTCTCGACTTGTTTGGAAGAAATTTTAGAGACTCGAAAGGGAGTCGAGGTCCTCCAGGCATTGGATGCAATTTCACAACAGATGGCAATTTTGATATAGAAAATAAACGTCTTTGTAATGTTGGTGAAGCTATTGAAAGTACTGATGCAGTTTGTGTAAAAACGTTATATGTAATCTTGCAGAAGGAACTAAATACTGTATTTTCCAAAATTAATGAAATTCTAAAAGAAAATGAGAAATATCATGAACAAAATGGCTTGATAACAGAAGAGAAATTCAAAGATCTTTATTAAAAATATTATATACATAATGAAAATCGATTTAAATTGGAAGAAAGAATGAATAATTTCGATAAAAATCTTATGAAAACCAATCAGGATAAATCAGAACTGGAATTGAAACTGAAAACTCTTAGTGACTCACATACTCGTTTAAATGATACTGTGACAAAATCGGTTTAGAATTTTAATGCTATTATAATAGATATTAACAGGAAAACAAATGCACCGACAAGATCAGCAAAGGCAAATGCGTGCTTCTGCTCCATATCGGCCAGTAAATTTATTTACTAGCCGTACATCAACGTATCAGATTTTTAAAAGCTGATTGAACATCTCGCCATTCAACTTTAGCTGACTCGATAGGGATTAGACTACCTCCAATTGGCGCTGCACTATCAAGATAGAATCGAAATCCTGCTTGTAAACATGACAAATGAACAAGAGATGTTAAACATTTTTGATTTTCTGCTCGAGAGAGACCTTGTTTTTTTCCAAATTCTCTCAGCTCTAACAAAGCCTGTTCAGTTATTGTTGAATAATTCTCGAGTTCGATTACGTTCAATTCACTGACACGTTCGTAAATATCACGAAGTTGTTTCACTTGAAATTCGACAGACGAAAGATAAGCCATTTTACTTTTATTTTAACGTGAATTCATACAATATATTTAAAAAAATATTTAAAATATATCAGACTTCACTTAATATTGCGTCTTTATTCACTGTTACAATACAACACACTTGTATAACTGGCAATAGAAAAAATAAGAAAGATTAAATTGAACTTATTTAACTGTGGTGTAAAAACTGTGTTCCTCCAAGAAATTGTATCGCTTTTAAAGGAAAATGAAAAATAAGGAGAAGGGGAAACAGAAGTGGAAGCACAATGTCAAGCCTGCGATAGAAAACATTCAATAGCGTGTTAGAATGAGAAGAATATATGTAGACTAAAACCAATCAAAATATCATCCTTTCTCTTTGAACGTCCAATCATAAACGTGATTTCCTACGGGGGGGCGTGTAGAGTTTAGGACCATCTAAATATCTACCGTTACTTCCTTTCTCAACGTACAAATGCTTTTCTTCTCCCACGCCCGATCGTAAGTGACTTTCTCTAAGAATAGAGGGGATGAATTGACTTGTATCCAACCAAAAAAAGTCAATCTTCATCATCCAATCGAATCTATTTTATTTTTCTCAGCCAATTGTAGGACAGTTCTCATTTCACGAGGAGGGGGAGAATTATTATAAAAATGAATGCATAAGCATAGAACTTACATTCATAATCAAAACTTCTAACTATCGGTAAATAGAAATAAACTGAAAATGGCTAGAGTGAGGGAATACGAAGTGATATTTAGAAAAAATATTCTGAAGTGTTCAGAAGATAAAGTATTCTTCTGCGACCTGCAGGGTTTTCAGACAAGAGGCCCGCAAACTTTCATTTTAAAGGAATTTAGTTTATTAGGTATGGAAAGAGGTGCACTACCTACAGTATATATCTTTCAGCCACCATTTCCATGGACTGACTTGACATGGAATGAAAAAAAAACAGTTCACTGGTTGCAGCGTGATTACCATGGGCTTGAATGGGATACTGGTGACATTCCATACCATAGGCTTCAAAGAACATTAGAAATATGCTGTACTGGAGTAAAAAAATTATATGTGAAGGGACGAGAGAAGAAGGAATGGTTGACAATTATTCTGCCAAATATGTAAGTAATTTGCATAGTTATAATTATCTTTATATTTATTTCATGTATATATTTCAGAAAGTAATAAAAAATAAACTTTATGGAAAAGTATATTTTCATACAATGTTCATACATTGTTCATACTTTTTCATACTTTTTTATACTTTTTCATACTTTTTTTTTCTAATTCCAGAATTATATCTGATATGGAGCAGGAGCTGCATTGTCCATCATTGCAAACATTGCAGAGTGAAGGTCAAAATGTGATTTGCCACAACCATCCATTATGCAGCCGAAGTATACCAATGTGTGCGATACGGAATGTCACAATAATGCGTACGTGGTTGCAAAATTATTTGAGAAAAAAACTAAAAATATCATTATTGTAAAATGAAATTTGTAACAAAAATTATATCAATAAATACTATATATCTTGAAAAAAAATCAGATTTGTAATTTTTATTTCAATTATTAATATTATTGAATTATATAAATAATATAATATAAATTCTTATATTATATTATATTATTCCTACAATTTTTTAGTTTTTAAATAATTTTAAAAAAAATTAATAAATAAATAAATAAGTACAAAAAAATGATGAAGTAATTTAATAACATAACTAAATAGTAAATAAGTGTAAAAATTTTAAAAATGAATGAAAAAAACTTCATACTATCAAGTTTTTAAAAAAAATTATCGGAAATACACAATTTCCTAGAATTTTCACAAAATTCTTGGAAATTGTGCATTTCCAAGAAATATATCTCCAAAAAATTTTTTTGGAGACATCGGGCAAGACCCCCCCAAACCCCCTTCCCGTGCGTGGGGTGCTTCCCATTTATTCATCTGGGTGCTCCGTTGCGTGTTCGGCCTCACTTCCCAGTTGCCGCTTGCTCGCCTATTTTAGTACAATCCTTTTCAAGTAGATATAAGAAAAAAATCGTTCGTCTCCTGCTTTTACCTTCGGTAATTGCAAACATCTTTGAAATATTTCTGTTGATTTTTTGTTTCAAATTACATAAACATGATAATCTTAAATACAAAAACTGTTTCAATTAATTTTAATTAATAATATGAATGAAATAAAGGGTTTTCATTAATTATATTAATGATAATTAAATTATTTTATTTTTTATGAGACATAATAAAATTATTTATTATTAATTACTATTATTATATACTATCAATATATAATTATTATTATTGTTAATTAATTAAATTATTATTAATGTAATATTAATTTAATGTACTATACTTCTATGTGGAAAGGTAGGAATGATAAAAGATGGTAAAACGTCATAATTTTGTTTTTTTCTCATTTCTTTATTTATTTTTCTTTATTTTTTCATACATTTTTATATTTAGATTTATATTTTTATATTTAATTTTTTTTTTACATTTCATTCATTTTGTTATAAAATACAATATATATATTTTTTTATTTAATATTTTTTCATACATTTTTTATTTATGATATATTTATATATTTTATTTTTTTTACATTTCATTCATTTTGTTTATATTTTATACAATATTTTATACAAAGCATTTTTTATTTGAATTCAATTTAATTGCATTATTTTTCTAATCTTACATCTTGCAGTATCCTTGGCTGCGCTGGGGGAGGTTCGGCGTTGATTTCCTCAACGCTCGAGCAGCTTGAATATCGCATACTTGCGATGGATGGGCTGCGGCTGTGGTGCTGCGTCATCCTCGGTGTTCTCGGACGGCTTCGTTTTCTTTCCTTCCTCACCGAACCAAAATATTAAAACAAATTATTATTTTCCTTACCTCCATCTAACTTTTCGAAAAATTCCGCGAACTTGACCGCTTGACGGATGGCTTCCGTCATCTCGTGCGCTCTTCGATAGAGCGCTTTCCAATCGGTTGCGGTGCCTGGAAAGCTCCTTACCTCTTCTTCATGGCAGAGCGTTACAGCCCTTGTCAGCGAGGCTGCGATGATTGATATTGGCGTCGTCGACCGTGCATCCTCCTCCTCCTGCTCTTCCACCCCAAACAAATCCATGGTTTTCAAGTACTTCCCTCTGCTTCGGGGAGCCTTTTCCACAGCAGACAGCCGCTTCCCGGTGCTGATGCTGTTGCTGTTGTTGTTGCCGTTGCTTCTGCCGCTGCCTGCCGTGCTCACAGCTACCTTCATTTTTCCAATTTTTAATATTATTAATCTTTGAAATTTGAAGGCAGATTGTGATGGAAAAACTGACTGCGATTACGCTTTTATACAGTTTTCCAGCGCTGTCTTTCTATGAGAAAATGTTTCTATTGGTTAAAAAAAATAAAAAAGAAGAACCGCCTTCGTTACTATCTTATGGGAAGGATGGTTCACCCCTTCTACTTTGATGCAAGAAAATTTTCCTCATTGGTGCTGGAGCACAAGTTTTCTCCTCCCTCCTTGATAATTCATCCCCCTCCCACCACTTACTTGTATGGTGATCGGTTATACATTTCTGATGGACCTAATGAAAATTTTAACCTCCTGCCTCTCAGCCACGGCAAAGCGTATATTATTCCTCATTGGTGGAGGAACACAAATTTTCTCCTCCCTATGAGACTCGGTGAAACGTACGTTATTCGTCATTGGTGGAAATTGTATCACTCCATACGCAATAATGAGCTAAGCGTGCGCCTAGCAAAGACAAAATTTTTCCCCACAATCGCTCGCTATAATCTTTCTAATGACCTGTCTATCTCGTATGATCTATGATTTTAGGCGGTTTCACGTTCTTCTTTATTCGAGCGAGAAAGCGTAGCACTAATAAAGAAAAAATACCTCGCTTCCAGCATTTAATATGATCTCACCTGTTCCTTATAACAATACTCATCTATAACCATTAACGATAAGCGGATTCAACTATATGATCAGTCACCCTCGGTCAGTATATCGAGAGGCGCACGTGTTCGCCTCTCCTCCGACCTATTTTTCCATGTTCCTGCCAAGAAATAAACCATATGAAAATAGAACGCCTATATGCTGGTTTCCCACAGTCACTCCCTTGGATTTCCAATCGTATTGATATTGTATTCTACCGAAATCGTAAAGATTTAAAGCGAGGGAGTGATAAAGAAAAATAGAAACATGATCTTGCTTACAGTATATCGTATTGTCTCCCGTGTTTGCTATAACAATAGACATTTATAACCATAAACGGAAAGCGCATTATCCTAATTGATGAGTTAACCTCAGTCAGTCGGTCAAGAGGTGCACGTGCTCGCCTCTCGTCAGACCCGCTTTCACATGCTCCTTCCAAGCAGTGTACCTTTTACGAAAATAGAACTATATGTTGGTTTCCCGCAGTCACTCCCTTCTTTTCAATCGCAAGGATATTCTACTCGGTCGAAATCAACAAGATATAAATCTAGACAGTTACAAAGAAAAAGAAAATCATCTTGGTTATAGTTATCCTAATTGATGAGTTCACCTCGGTCTTGCACGTGCATCTACGGCAAGCGCATTAGAACAGGTAAGCGGATTATACTAATGAGGGTGCAGGGGGAGGGGGGCGTGAGCCCGGCAAAGAAAAATAAGTCGCTTTCAGTATTGGTGCACCTGTTTTCTATAACGATAGACATCCATAAGCCACCAACGCAAAGTGCATTATGACTTTAAGCAGATTATACTGATTGACAACGGTCTACCTCAGTTGCACTAGTGTTCGCCTCTATTCGGACCCTTTCCCATGCTTTTCCGAGAAGTGGGCCTCTTTCAAAACAGATACTTGTACTCCCGTTTTCCATACTCACTCCCTTTTACAAACGCATAGATATTATCCTCGATCGAAACTAAGAGAATGCAAGGTGTGGGAGCGGTAAAGAAAAATAACTCGCTTTCAGTATACAGTATATGGGCACTGCATTTTCTATAATAATAGATAACCATCAACGGTGTTTGCTTTTCTCACACGCATATTAAATTTTCATCGTGAAGAAACATCACTGGGCTCAAATGTAATGAATGGAAATGATGAAACGAGTCGTTCTCCATCTCCCTCTCTCTCTCTCTCTCTCTCTCTCTCTCTCTCTCTCTCTCTCTCTCTCTCTCTTTCTCTCTCATTATCTAATATAATATAGCGAGAGCGGCATCGTTTTGGGAGGTGACCTCATTCTCTATACATTACAATAAGCATGGGGGGCTCAACACAGTTTGCAAGAGGAGGAGGTGTGCTTGAATGCCCACAGGGCCAAAGCACAGATTTCAGGGGGGGGGAGAGTGTGCCAGAATGCCCATGTGCTAGAATGCCCATAGCCTATCTACTAGAATGGCTACCCACACCAGGGGAGCGCCTGAAAATTAAAACACATAGCCACGGGTACACACTAGCACGCGGGTGGTGGTCCATGCATGGGTGCGTAACGAAGAAGGTTACGTTTTTTCATTTTGAGCTTCGTGGCGGACCCTGGCGATGGTTGATATTCGTGCGCCGCTTTCCTCCGGAATTGGTAAGGTTCGAGCCGCCACCAGAGCTGGACGAACGTCCTCCTGTACGGACCGCTCTCATGTCCGACCTGTAGACTATAAACCGACAGATTCGAGACATTCCAAACAATAAGGCGAAAATTGACGAACGATTCGATGACTTTGTACTACTCAAATACTTGCGTTCGCGATAAAGTAGACTCCCCAAATCGCTTCTGCAACATTTTCAACGATTCCATTGGAAACACAAAATTTTCAGCAAGCTCGTTCATCAACTTTATTTTCTATAGTCAATATCGCCAGACAAAAATTTTGCATCGTAAACAAATATCTGACAAACACACACTAATGGAGATATGGCGCTCAAATTTCACACGGACATTAAGAAAGATTGTATATAGGGAATATAGGGAAATCAATAGAGGGAAAAAAATTTTACCAGTTCAGTTTACGTGCGGAGTTTCAATGCACCAGTCCAGGTCAAATATAATCATATGGTAAAGTTCAATATATTATAGATAGAATAAAAAATCCACAATTTTGTTTACAAAGCATGGGATAATGGTAAAACTGCTGCTAACATATCTTTTACAGATTATGAACTCAACATCCAACTTAGTTAATCATTTAGATAATAAAGCATTTTTTTAATTTTTTACGAGAATTCAGCTGTAGTTATTCGATATAATCTAGTATCCCAAATATTAGAATTCTGGCACAGAGGTTCGACCTTTTCGCACAAAAATTTTCGTATTAATTAAAAAACTAACAGACTTAGCCAATGAAAATTAATAGTTATTCTTAATAATAATAATGTCTCACGATCAATTGCAATCTGTTCAACTCCGTCTAACCATCGCGAAAATAGAGGCGGCACATTTCTTCATCGCAAAACAACTGATGCGGCGACAAGCTGTACCGCCGCCAACCCACCAACCCACAAATCCACTACCTAGGTACCCAGAAGACCAAGAATAAGCAGTAATGACATTTTTAATAATAATGTAAATTTGGTCCCCGGGCTATTAGTGAGACAAGAGGTACAACGAGAATTGTCCAGCGATCGTATTAAAAAAAGCAGGTATCTACCGCCCGAGCCGGCATCGAATTACTGGCCTCAGATCACAAAATTTAATGAGGATGGTTAGTTATGGATGGCATTTACATATGATCTAAAAACCACTTTTTATTTTGGGTTAGGGGTCACTCGGTAACGCCGGCGGATTAGGGACTGGTGATTTTAAATAAAGATAGTTCATGAAACCAGAACTGTGCAGTATATATTCTGCCACGATCACACAATAAGACAAATAAGTGTTAGGAAATGCGACAATGTCATCTACTGTAAACTTAGATCAAATGTACGGCAGGAAATTTGATAATATATATGCAGATATAATCTATATTTATATCATTCAACATGAATAAAAGCAGAAAATATTCTAAATCGCGTTTTAGTTATTATGTTTAATAAATATTTACCTCACGAACATATAATTATAATATCATTTCTATGGCAATTATAAATGTAATAATATGAACCAAACATAAAAATGCGGGAGCAGTGACTCATTTCAGTATGACTAAGTTAGAATAATTTTACCGTGTGAGTATGAGTGCACCCGTACTCAGTATGGCTGGATATAAGCTAAAAGAGGATAGAAATTATAATATTTTTACTAAAATCTAGTAAACTAGAATCTCTAGTAAATTAGAAAAAATTAGAACTCCTGTCATCTACTAGAGAGAATGAAGCACTACGTTATACCATACTCACATAGTAATGCCTACCAGCATGTTCGTAGCTAAACAGCACGTCAACAAGCCTAAGACTCACCTCTTTTGTAGCACAAAACTAGCTCCAATTGACCGGAAAACAGCCTAAATTATAAATCCAAATGCTAGAAAAAAGCTTTTCAATTATAGCTTTTGATCTCTCGTTTACGAAGTCGTTTCTTTCGAATGAAAATTTTATTTTCGAATATTCCATGTATACAGAACAAAAAATCAAAATTATGATTGTTGTAAATTTTTCAGGTATTTTGGCATGATAAACTCGTTAGAATTAATTTTGTCTATTAATCCAACTAGCAAAAATACGATAGTATACCAATTATTAAATTAACTGATGATATGTAGGTTTCTGAATTTATAGCTGATAATATGAAACCATACTTCTACTGCACTTTTCATAGAGTACCAATTAAAATATTTTTCTAGAGAAACGAATTCATAAACTAGAAGTCAAGAATTATAATTAAAAAAAACTTTAAAGTCGGATATAATTTGATAGGGGGTCACAACTTGAATCACTTTTTCGCGTTTGTCCTGTATGTGTCACCTTCTTTCGTATATGCGTTATGTTAATTATTTTAAGTAGCATACCTAGCGTCACAGTAGGTGCAAATCAAATCGCACCCGAGATGCAGGCGGTGAGCTTACCGATTACGTAGCCCAGGTGCTTTTTCGACGATCGTTTGCTATCAATAATAACACCTAAATATTATATATGACCTTAAAATATAGGTCCTGACCTCCTAAAGTTAGGTTCCAGCTCCTATTTTATTTGTATCTCTTAGTAAAAACAATAATCTCGATCTCCACCGGGTTGACGGAAAGACCGTTTTGCCTGTACCACTTCTCAGTATTCAGCACAACCTGCAAGGTCCTCATCAATAGGTCCAGGAAAGGTCTGTGGGCGATTACCATGATGTCATCAGCATAACCGATCACTATACAGCCAATGCTATTGAGCAACTTCAGGAGTTCATCCACAACGAGGGATCAGATTAGTGGAGAGAGGACTGCACGCTGTAAGCACCCCGACCCCACTCTGCCCCTCAGGATCGTGCCGCCTTTACTCTTCGAGAATCCGATGTCCCAATATATGATCGATTCATTCTTTTATGCAGAGGGGAATATCATGCTTGCGGATAGCATCCATTATAACTCCTCTTGTTGTGTGGGTAAAGGCCCCTTCGATATCCATAAGGATACCAACGAAAAACCCTTATCCTCCACTTGTTTCCGGATGACAGATACAGCCCTGTACAAAGCCGCTTCTGGGGACCTTCCGGATCGATATGCCTGCTGCTGCTTATGGATTTGTTATAATAGAATACGTTGTTCTGGATGTATCTATCGATAATCCTTATAACCGTCTTCAGAACAAAGGATGTCAGGCTTATGGATCGAAAATCCTTAGCGGATGTATAACAACTTCTGCCTGCTTTTGATATAAATACTACTCTGTCACTGATATAAATATATAAATAACTCTGTCCGAAGACACTATATGGTTCGTTAACATCCGGCATGTGCCAAATCTGCTGTACGCCGACCAGTACCCTTTGTCCAGAGATGTGCTATCTCTTTCTTCTGCGACGTTATCCGACCTGCAGAAAATAGGAAAGAATCCCAGAATGAGGCCTCGTCACAGGTATTTTTTTGCACTTTTAGGTTCGGATATCTACGAGATCGAGATTGATCAAGTAATTCTGAATTCAGATTCGGATTCAGCGCATCAAATTCCTTCGAATACACTAGATCCGGTCTATGAGTGAGCAATTACGTCGAATTTTGTCAGTGTGTAATTTCTATATTAATTCGATTTTTCGCCAGACTCGAAATATTTTCTGCTTTTAAATAATCCTCCGATTATTATTCCCTTTACGAATACATAATTTATAATATAAATATCTATTATAAATTATAATTACAACAGTCAATATTGTAACTATAAGGAGTAGAATTGAAAACAAATTTGTAGACAACCTGAAGGAGCCTAGGATATATCAAAGTCACCAAAGTTAATTAAAATTTTATTAAGATTTGTGTAAACTGGACATTACTTAAAACTAAAAACACATATTCTTTAGGATATGTACTCCAAAGCTGATACATTCAAATGAGCTGCGTAATATGCGTAACTTAATCTGAATACTTTCAGTAGATATTCGCCGAAATGTAACTCGAAATGTACTGACGGTTGGTCGAACTAAATGCTAAAAACGTCGAATATGTGTAGTACTACTTTATACTTCGCGCAAAATCTGCAGAATCACCTCCAAACCCATTTTATTATCCCCACCAAAGTACAATGCGCCGCTTCTAATATTGTGGGTGAATAGTTTTATTAATTAAAGTCAGATTATTTTCAACACAAAAAAAGTCTATGTCATTGTGAAGATAATATAGAATATATATTTAAAATTTTAAAGCAGTCGCTTCAATAACCTTTGGCTTTACGTGTACAAATAAAAACGCGCCTTGTCTTTATATTTTTTCATTATTCAGCAAATATTTCTAATTTTTAATATTATATTTTTGACTTATAATTAAAATTGAACTGTGAATATATGTTGCTTTGAATGTTATATAGAATATATTTACGTGCAGGAGGTATATATACTATAGATTTTTATTTCATTTATTTGAAATACATCATAAATGGCTATAAATTTGCCGATATGAAGTTATAATAGAAACGATATGATTTGTCATAAAATATTTGAAATACTTATCCCAGTTAACTTTCGCAACTGATCCATAACCCCAATAAAGAAACAAATAAAAACTTTAATCAAATTCAAAAGCATGGATATATTTACAATTTTTGTATTTTTCAATTACTGAAAATCAAAACAAAAGATAAAATTTAAACACGTGACAGATATATACGTGCGCGAGTATCATTGTATTATCAACCTTTTGAAAATGTTCATAAATGTTTATATATTTTTTAATGTGCAACATTTGATACATATCTATAACTAAAAAGAAATGCATAGAACTGAAAAGAAATTATCAAGAGAAACCTTTGAATAAAAATATTGTTTTATTATAATATACAGTATTATTTTGAATCAACTTATAAAGTAATTTATCTATGAAAAGGATATCCAGTATAATTTTATCATAATTTTTTGACATTAAATTGAAACTATTGAAAGGGTTTGAAATATTTAAATTTCATTCTCACAGATTTAACATAATAAAATCTTTTTGCTATATGCAAAATTATGACATTACTTCGTGATCAAAGAGTTACTCAAGCTATTGTGGTTTTTTGTTTTAAATATGGACAGGACTTTAATAGCGTTATTTATTTTATACTCAGTTCGAAGTATAAGGGTATATCGAGGAGGTGAGTCGAAGAGTCTTTGAAGTGAAGAACCGTCGCATCGGCGGGGGTCGTAATTGTTGCCCGTATATTCTGCGAAGCAGGAAAGTCGCAGCGAAACAGTATGAAACAAACTCCTTGTCGTCCTTTATTTTTGTGTCTTTTTTTAGACCATTTTTTTTTTAGATCTTTGTTAGATTCATCTGCAAAGAAATACTACCATTCTCTTTCGAAATAAAAGCGATTAATCATGAATATTTGATATAAAATCACACGGCTTCAATTTCAAATTTATTGTACGATTCAAGCAATAGGCAATCCTTTTTAGTATGCGATATTATATAACTTGGAAAACTAAAAACAACAAATATCAACGTAAATCTCATTCATAGAACATACATATACCGTTGTGCAAACGACTTACAGTTTGCATAACTAATAAGTATATAGAAGACGTATTCGAGCCTTATTATGAAAATCCTAATAATGCAACGATTCTTCAGAAAATTTTTCATAATGCTGAATATTTAATAAATCTTTTGAGAGCATGTGATATATTCTTTCTGGACAGAGGTTTTAAAAATATCACTGCTAGATTAAATAAACTGCTAGGTCAAAAGAAGCAATTACCAGGCTCCGAGGTAAATCAGTCACAATTCGTTTCTACAGTACATTCGGTAATTGATGAATTATATGGACTTATCAGTTATATGAACTATCAGTCAAAAAATTAAGCTTTTAATGTTAATACATGTGGCAAGAGTTTGATTTGTCTTTAGTATATAGTATAGTAATCCTCATATAAATAATCATACTCGTATAAATGGTCTTTATGAAACATACAAAAACTTGACGGCAAAATTATAATCTGCAAGATGGAGATGACAGAAATTTCAATTTAAGAAAGTTATGTTTTGTATTTTTTATGTTTTAGATTTTCCTGAAATTCCAGAACAAGATATGATTTTTTAAAGGAGAATATTTGAAGAATATTACACCTTTTTTAACATAAAAATATTACTTAGGAACAAGAAATTTCTGATTTAGTAATATTCATTGATAAGGAGAGACATGCGAAAATTCATTATCTAAAGGAATCACAAAGTATAATTACGATTGAAATTCGTTTTCGCGTAATATCTTCAAAACGAAATCCATATATACTACTGTGAGTGTCAACAGCATAAGAATTGTAATTTGTTCCTCACATGAAGCTGAAGTAGTTTATTTTTTTATCTCATGCTTGATATCTATCGAAAATTATAAAAACAGACAAAAAATTAACTAAAATTTTTGAAAAGCATCCCTGTTATTCATCCTGATAGAAACAAAGATTAAAATATATTTATTTAAATAACATATTAATAGAGCTATCACGGGATTATTACTAACGAAAAAATGTATAATAAAAGATTTCCATTACAGTTAAAAATCAATTAATTATGGAAAAAAGGAGAAAAAATAATAAAAACAATTAGTAATTTTTTCAATATTTTACGAATTTAAAAAATCCGGAAAAATTGAAAAAATAATACAATAACAAATGAAAAACATAAATGTTGTTCCAGTTCAGAATTGATTTTTATTTTCTTTTTACAGTAGTTGTAGTTGTAGTAAAATTTTAATATTTTGAACCGTTCTAAATATTTAAATTTGGCGCCAAAAAATTTGAAAAAAACTAGATGCTTTTTTTCAATTTTTTCCACCTAGTAGATTGTGCTAATTGTCTTACAAACTAAGATATACTAAATCAAAATTTTCAGATGTTGTTCGTTTATAGAGATCCTCTTACTAAATAGGAGACTAAAATGTTAGCTTTAATTAATATTTTTAAATACATTTTTGAAACGAAGAAATGTTCCATGGCTAGAGTAATTGAAAATTTTAATACTCTGTTTCTTAATGTTGTACTTATATGAACTGTGTCTTAACAAATATGAAATCGTTTTGTATGAAAGCACGAAATTCTTGAATTTGCTTAAATATGTTCTTGAACGTATTATTATGAAATATGTGGGATCGCCATCGGAAGAAAAAAACTCCTTTCCAAGAAAAAAATTCCGTAAAATGGAATATCGATTTACCTGTAATATTGTTCGAACCTGCTTCCACCTAGTTATGCAAGTCTTTGGATTAAAACCATTTCCGCAACAAAGAAAGAGAATTTTAATGCAGGGGCTATACCATTATTATATATAATAATGTTATTGTTTTCATTTTCAAAGAAACTTTCGAAAGCTTTAATGCGACGGAAGTTGCATTAAAAAATTTTTAAATCGACATAGCTTTGATTTAATATTTGTATGGTATTGATTTTTCCATATATCTTGATAGTAAAATTCTTTAATCCTCCATTTTCCTTCGATTATTACTTATGCAGTTTAATGTATAACTCTGTTTATACTCAATATATTGTAAATTAGTTACGAATTTTACGTAAGTTATCAGGACATCGATCATACATATCTATGCAGGAAACATTTTGAGATTGTTTTTATATCGAGTCTTCCTTGAATACATCAAATACTTTTGAGAGAATTTATAAGAAAAGACAGTACTCCTCTTGGATTTCCTGAACATGTGTTTGCCTCATTAAATATGATTTAGGTATGTTTTCTCTTGGAAACTAGAAAAATAGTAACCTCTAATACTGATATGTAATTTTCAATAGAAGTTTGTTTCACACATTCAACAATACTTTCAATTTAGTTCTATCACTTAAACTTTTTGGTAATATCTCCATAATAATCTTCCAATTTCACTAGAAATTTTTGAAGCATATATATTTGCTCATATACATTTTTCTAATATGAGAATGACAAAATCAGTAGATAATTTAGATATAGCCCAATAATTATCAAATTCTGTAACCTGGAAATATGTTTTGTATACATTAAAACTTCCATAAGTAAATAATTTTCTACCATAAATGTAAAACGGGGCTCTTTACAAAATTTATTTCGGATTATTATAAGATAGGCTGTATATTATATATATTCTATATATATACAGAACAATTCTTTACGAGATTGTATAGACATGATTATAGAGTAAGCGTATATATAGAGGGCATAATCGTAAAAGAAGTGTATATATCGGGGAGTACAGAAATACCAATTATATATTATTGTATGTACAGAATTTTTTATGTTTTCAATTTATAGGGCCCAAATATTGAAATACTCCTAATCGCCGAATCCAACGAGGTGTATAATAATATTCGAAAAGTAGATTAAGTAATATAAAAATACAGATTATCAGTTAAGTTCAATTCTGAGTTAAAATTTTTTAAACCCGTCTCAAATATCCATCTAGATACAATTCTTTTCCCTTACGGACTCTGGTCGCATATAATAAGTTAATTATTTGTAAGAAACTAAAGTAAGAATAAAATCTTACTTTTGAGTGAGGATGAATCATTATAGTTGAAGTTTTTATGCCGGAGTGAAACATATTATTCATCCGAAATTCATTATAAGACCTCGAAAGAGATGAACTTTTGGAATATAAATATAAATAAAAAATAATTTATTCTAATAGCTTATTTAAAATAAATTATTTAACTTAATTTATTTTAAATAAATTGACTTTTAAAAATTTTCTTGTAATAAATATAAATAGACTAGATTAGATTTATACTTTTTGAATTTAATAAAAATTAACTCAATTATTTATTAAATTTTCAAGTATTCATTGACATCCTCATATTTTAATTAATTTAGTGTATTCGTGTCCTTCGAATTCTATGGTATTTTAAGAAAAATTTATTTGTAAAACAAATAAACTGCAATATCAAAAATATGAATTTGAAACATTTACTAAAGCTTAGATGCTAATATCTTCCATTTTAACTATTATAGGACTTATGTGGTCACATTCGTCCCTACCGGAGAAGATTCAACTAAATAATTTGAATCTACACGAATAAATTAAACAGATCTACAATACTAATTTTGAACTGAAAAATACTCGCCCATGAAAGGTGAACAATAACACTAGGATAGTTGGCTAAAATATTTGAAGACTATATTATATAACAAGATTTATTCAGTATCATTAGTATCCATTATACTATAAAGTGTTATAAATATACATTCAAGGATTCTTTAATATGAGTCGTAAAAGAATTTAGTGATTCCTTTATGTATACCAACATAGTCCGGACACCTATCCAATCAGAATATTATATTGTTAAACATCTTAAAATATCTAAATAAGCAATGAATTGTATCAGTTTTTTTATTTATTTCATTGCTATTTTTAAAAACTTATCCAGTGATATCTATTATCATCACCTACTTTATATTTACGAGCCCTACAAGCCGCTTCAGTTATTCAATTTTTTAAAAAACTTTCTGTAGTGTAAGTTACTTTAAGTTAAATAACTTTCTGTGCTTATCTATTTAAATTATATTTATTAAAATCTCTATATATTTCTGTAACTATGGGAACACTACAAGTTTTAGAAATTTCTTAAATACAGTTGAAAAACAATATTATTAGGTCATAGTTTTCCGTTTGATATGTATGAAGGCATTCGTTTTAATTTAATATAAGCGATAAGAGCTTTATATAATTTCCAATTGATATATATATATATATATATATATATATATATATATATATATATATATAAAAGAGTTACAGAAAATCTATATTTTGTAAATCTTGAATAAGGTAAGTAAACTGTTTCCCAAATACTAAATAAAGAATATGTAAAATAATAATATTATTGTATTATTCATTATATCAATATATCCACAAATAATTATAATTTGAAAATGAATCATAATAAACTAAACATTATTAGTAGTATAAATAACAGTATAAATTGTAAATACAAATGTTTATTGATTTCTACTTGATTTTTATAATAACGGAGCACTTCGTAAAGTCGTTCTATTAAAAAGCTTAAATTTATTTATATAGAATATTTTACATGTATATCAAATTTCGAATCAATGATCTGATTATTTAGAGTCTATAAGACCTAATATAAAAAAGAAATAATAGAAACTTCATATAACAAAAGAATTATAAATAATAATATGACCAAACTGAATGTATTTTCCCTTATTACAACTAGAAAAAACATTAAAAATGAAACGTTAATTTTGTCTAGTTACTATGTGTATAACTAATATATCTACTATTATATAAGTACTGACGAGAATGAAGTAACTAACTTGCATATTCTGTGTATTACAAATCAGCTTTATATAACACATATATGCTGATCCTTCGGTCTTATATTTTATATTTTAATAGTTTTTATTTAAATTTATTTATCTCTTACATGGACACACTCAAAAGGATCCAGACTTAATTTATTTTCGGACAAATTTTTCACTTCTTACGCCTGTAAATATATATTAAGAAGATCGAGGTATTAGTTTATTCCTCAGAGCATTCAGCTTTTAATACATTAAACTTGTTGAACTAAAAAGAATGTATACATGACTTTCTTGAATTGCCTATTATGTTAAATTAATAATTACTTGATATCGAAAATCCACAATATTGACAGATACAATATTAGCAAATAATATATGATCATATCGCTGGAGCTTAATTAAAAATTTTTTAACTAATTTTATGTTTCCAGAAAATTTTATGTAACAAAAAATTTCATTCTCTTTCATTTAAATTATACAACGATTCTAATTTAAAATAATAACTTTCTAATATAAATTATGAAACAAATACATATTTTTATCTGTCTTATAGACTTTTTAACAAACTAATATAAGTAATTTTAATGAGAGTCGGGCTGATCTTATTTACAATCATCCCCGTAGTATCAAAAATATAAATCCTAACATATGAAACTCTAAATTAATTATACTAGTAAACAACAATCTGACTGCCCCTTCACTAAAAATTCTTTTCTACATCTGGAATATCGAACTTATCAAGCCGCCCCGGATCTTCTTCAGGACTGAAAAAAAAATTTATTAATAAAACTATATATCCATATCCCCTCTATCTATAATCTAGTTCCCCCTTTTTTCCTGTTTAATTTAATAAAGAAAAATAAATATTATCTAATTCACTGATTAAAATTACATTATTTTAATTTTTCAAAATTTTGAATATTCTCTCATTTATATTTATTTTGAATATCCTATTCCAATATATCTACATTTTCAAAATCAAAAAGACTTAGATAATTGAAACAATGTTCTCTTATCCTCTATGTAATATTTGAGTTTCGTAGATTATATTGATGTTCAAAAATTCTCTGTTTTACATATTTTCCTATCCGTCCCGTATAACATTGATTGCAGTCATTACAATTGTCATTCTTATCTTTACGAATATCAAATGGCTTCGTTAAACTATTATTATTTTTAAATAAATCTTTAAATCGATATATATATATATATATATATATATATATATATATATATATATATGGTGTCTTTAACACGCTTTATTTCCTCTCTGAATTGTGTATTGCTTGTTTATTAATTTCATTTTACTCATTCAATAGTTCTCTTGACATTATTATCTCTAAAATCTTTTTTCGACAGTTTTATTGCTTGACCAATGACCCTTCCTAATGCATCTATATTATTTCCGAATCGGAGGAGCGAATTAAAATTTAAAAGTACCAACCGATGTAGTTTTTTTACTTTTATTTTTTACTCGGTATTCAAACTCTAGTAACATTGATGTTCAAAAAGCTCATTTAATTATTAGAATGAACTTCTTTTATAATTTAAATTCTATTATGGATAGGATTAAAAACACCCACCATGTTATTCACAAAAACGAATGGATTCAAGAACAATTGTTAAGATGACATCAACATATCTTTTCTAAATGAATGGTTCAAAATTCAACCTAGGCGAAACAGTATTTTCTTAATTATTCTATTACTAAACTGTTAAACATATATGAAAGAGATAATCATATCCGACATACAAATAATGAATACATCACTAAAAAGCACCAAAATTAAAGCCCATAAATATGATCGTTTTTCGATTTTATTTTATACAATACAAAAAAATTCAAAAAATTGTTCTATCTTCTAAGACTTGTAATAATTACCCAGTATTTAATAACAACAGAGATATTTCTATAAAATGTTCAAATTTTCTTGCTTTAACTTGAATATGAATCAGATATAATGAGATAACATTTTATGAAAATTAATTTATTCAATTAACTATAAACTAAAAAATATCATTGTTGAAGATATCTAAGCGATGGGTGTAACAGACAACGCAGTATTATTCCTTTGCTTCCTATTTCCACTGCTGATTGTATGGTCCGAAGCTAATCCATACTGCAACATACGTAACTGCCTGAACAATACGCATACTCTCTGCAGATATCCTGTAAGTTTGGCAAGTTTTTTATAAATAGAAAAAATAATGAAAGGTATCTAAAAATGTATTTATATAAATATGGAAATTATCGCTCACACCAAACTTTTATAAAACTTTATTATTTTTATGTAAAAATCGTTATGCTATGGAATAATGTACTCCACTCATTGCTATAACGTTCTTACATAATTCTGTCTCTAAGAAGGCAGCAATTTAAGCAGACGGAATTTCAATAGATGAAAACTATTTTGTATTATTATTCACTCTGTAGAATAAAACTTATATTTAATTCTCATTTAAGCCTTTCTTTTTTTAGACTATTTCAGTGATTGTTAAAAATATAATTCATGTTGATTTAGTAAATTATTGACAAAAAAGCGTTTTTGATGATTGCCTATACAAAATTAAACTAAAATCAGTTCAATCTAAATAATGTCTCGAACAATAAAATTTAAAGAAAAAAAATGTATATAAAATTTATCAGAATGAAGAGTTGCAGTATTTACTTACGTTTAAATAGCATTCATATTTTTTCAAAATACAGATACTAATCTGCAAACTGAAATCAATTGATTTAAGTTTCAACGAAATTTTTCTCAATTCGTTCTCAATCGTCAGTTTTAGTTAAAACAACAACATGTGATCAAATTTGACTCGGACTGGTGCATTTGAACTCCGCACGTAAATTTTTGTGTTCCTATATTGGTACAAGCTTTCTTGATGTCCGTGTACTCTGGAGTGAAAATGAAAAGGATAGCGTTTATATATTTAAATTGAATACTGCAATTCAATCAAGATACTGCATTGGTACCTTTTCTGGCTGTTCGAACGTTATATCAGTTACCTGAACATGAAGAGCATAAAGCACCGCGTTTAAAACGAGATTTTTATGTAGATGACTTACTAACCGGTGCAAGCACTATTCAAAAGGCTAAAGAGTTGAAACGGCAATTCGTTATCTTTTACGATTAGGTGGTTTGAAATTACACAAATGAATTACACATCTTTTATATAACTAGATATACCACGTGATTAAATTTGACCCAGACTGACAAAATATATTTTTACATATTTTAATACAAATCTTTATTATCATCTTCAAAATAGGTTCCCTTCGAGTCAATACAAGCATGCCAACGCTTAATCCAAATTTCCACACACCTGTTGTAAGCCTCGCCTGGAATTGCCTTCAATTCCTTTAGCGAATTACTTTTTATGGCTTCAATTGACTCACGGTGTTCCTCGAAACAGATTTTTAAGTTTCGAAAAGAGGAAAAAATCAGAGAGAACAATATCTGGTCAATACGGTGTATGATACTGTACTGAGTACAGACCACAAAAGTCGCAATGATGTACAGATCTGCAACTAAAAGAAAAGCTTGAGCAATAATTATTCAAAAGATTCGGCAATAATTAATACAAAAATTCAGCAATAACAATAAAGTTAGGTGCGGTCGGATTTTTTTTTTTTTTTACCGAGCACAGACTGCTGGAATGTGCCGGCGCATTATCTTGGTGAAAAAACCATGAATTGTCTGCCAACAATCCGGTCCTTTACGACGAATTGCTTTACATAGACGCCTCAACACGGCCAAGTAGTACTCCTTATTAACCGTTTGACCTCCTGGAAGGAATTCATGATGAACCATGACATGGTAATCGAAAAAAACGACAAGCATCGCCTTGATTTTCGGTGGATGGGCGAGTTGCATGAGGCAAGTTTTCGACGACTTCACAACCTTCACTGAATGCTTTGTGCCACTCAAATAATTGCGATCGCGATAAAGTAGACTGCCCAAATCACTTCTGCAACATTTTCAACGATTTCGTAGCCGTAATTCCATTGGAAACACAAAAGTTCCAGCAAGCTCGTTGATCAACTTTATTTTCTATAGTCAATATCGCCAGACAAACTTTTTGCGTCGTAAACAAACAGCTGACAAACACGCACACTAATGGAGACATGGCGCTCAAATTTCACACGGATATCAAGAAAGGTTGTACCAATATAGGAAAAAAAATTTTTACCGGTTCAGTTTATATGCGGAGTTTCAATGCATCAGTCTGGGTCAAATTTGATCATATGGTAATAGTATATCTGGAAAATATTTTCGACCATGCGATTTATAAAATATTCAAATATAAAACTTAAAAACTATTTTCACTTTTAACATCAACATAAAAATAAATTAATTTTTAACGTTTTATTTCATATTCATCACAATATTAAAAGTTTTCGAAAAGTTGTTAATTTTGATTCATACTATTCATGTCGTATAACGTCAATTTTATTTCTATAAAATTTTCATATTGATGGTAATTCTTTGCTAGTTTCTAGATCAATATTTTTAAGTAGACAGCGATATTTGAAAGGTAATTGCCATTATAGTAATGTTAAGAGTTACAAGCTTAGTCAGAGCGTACCTAGAAAAATATTATTTAGATAAGCTTACAGAAAGCTTCTATAATCTTTGAATTATTTTTTATCAATTTTCCAAGAAAATGGAAATATTTTACAATTTGATCGAGGAGTACATTAAGCTTTTATTATATTCTTAATTAGAATGAGCAGGTATTTTATGAGGATCTAATTACTTGTTTCTTTTCTGAAAAATCTTATTGCATTTCCCAGCGCGACGTGGGACGATCTGATGTCACATAAAATATTTACTTATAGTTTCATGAAATGAATTTATTATATGCTCAAAACGTTTTTTAATGTATGTAGGAATGGCTATAACTCTTGCATATCATATAGAACTTACATATTTATTATTAGATAGATTTTCTTGTGTCGATTTTTTAAAATCTTTAATTGTTTACGGAAATACTAACAATTACATAGTATACTACAAAACATCAAAGATGTAATATTTTTTGTACATGTTTATTCAGATTAATTAGACAAATAAACATTGTTCAAATGATTATAATATAAATATGTTTTAATAGGTATCCTATTATGCTCTTCGTGTCTAGAGCCGAAAACAGATTATACCTACGTCTTTTATATTTTTATCGTACTTATGTCTTGTATCGCTGGTAAATTTCTAAGACTATTTATTAAGCTTACTTTCCGACAGATCTCAACTGAATTTAATTTTGCATTTAAGATATATTCCATGATTAAGTGTTCATTTACAATTATTTGAAAAACAACGAAAAAGTTGATTTCTTTATTGGATTTCGGTAGACATGCAACCGATCTTACTCCTTCAATATATCTTTTCTCAGAATTAGAAATCAACCTCCCGCATTTTTTTAGAATCTGCTAAATCTCACTTATCTGCTTGAAGACTTACTACTTCTAGCTTTATTATTAAAAAATTTCATTTTTCAAAGACTAGGAAGAACAGATACTGGTCGTTAATATAACCTGTTCATTATTCTACAAAAGTCAAAAGATGGCATTGCATATGTAAAAATAATAATAATGCATAAAATAAGTATGAAAATAAATAATTTAATATACACATGCATAGCTTCCATGCCGAATACTTACGATTGAGTAAGCTAAAAGCGAGAATCTCGTAGTGCAAGTGCTATACGTATTAATTATAGGGATTCATTACTAAGTTTTGTCAGCGAATAATAAAAACATAACGTTTATACGACAATTCGTAATAAAAAATGACAACATTTTGAAGCAAAAAAAATTATTTTTTTTAATGTTTTTGTAAACTCTACATGAAACATATATTATTTTACGAATCGGTGAAATACATGAATAGGTAAAATAAAACTGATAAAATGATGTGCCTATTACATAAAAGTTGTAAATAGTTCTTTTATTGCTTAGTTATTTAGACCAGCAAACGCGTGTCATATGGTTATAAGACATGGCTTGACTGACTACGAACAGGCAAGAATTCTTGAATTACATAATTTCTATAGAAGTTATGTATATTCTGGGCATGAAATTCGGGGAGATCCTGGACCATTACCTAAATCTACGTATATACAAAAATTAGTAAGTGGTGTTCAAAATACTTTTTTATATATTTTAAAGCTTGTTGAAAATTTAATGTATGCAATTCTTATTCTATTACTGGAGAATTGAAGGATCACTATAAATAATGAAATCTAGATTTTCATAAAAAAAATAATTCAAAATATTTTTAGATATAGCAGCAATTATTTAAAATTATACATGAAATATAATTTACGAAGAATCTAAACTGAAAAAAATATGATATTAAATCACGGTTTCTTAAAACTGTGAAAGATATAAGCAGATACTAACACTTAGTCTGTCGATCGTTACTCTGATAAATAGTTTTTTAATTTATTATGTAAGTTCATACTCATACTTCGGCGTTCTAATCAATAAAGGTAATACAATATAACCGTGGATAATGAGTTTCGACAATATTATCTACATTAATAATGAATAAATGCTAAGCTAACTCGCTATTATAATTTACGACTCTTTCATGCTAAAAAATAAGACAAAATAGGGTACTAATTAATAAATATTTTTTTATTGGTCTTACAGTCCAATCAATTCCATCCAAAAATAAAATAAAATAAGAAATAAAAAATAAAAAATAATAAAAATAAAAAAATAAAAAAAATAAATAAAAAAAAATATTTATTAATTTGTATATGGGCAGTCGACAGAAGTACAATTCAATTGTTTTAAAATAGGGTACTGTTTTTTACTTTTTGGATTGGTGTGCATTATTCTTAATTTAATTCGAATAATTTTTTTTTACAAATATATATGAAAATTTGCCATAAATTCATAAACAAAATCACTAATATTTCTTTTTATAGTTAGAAAATTAAGTTTTTCACGATACTCATCTATAAAATTGATTACAGAAATGGGATAATGAACTTGCAAATATTGCTCAGGCTTGGGCAGAACAATGCCAATTTGGACACGATGATTGTAGAAATGTTGGTGAGAATCTGTTTATTCTAATAAAAAAAATTTTTTCTAATTATTATGTTCTTAATCAAAATATTCGGCATTTATAATAATATGCACAGGTAGACTAAATTTATAATAAATATTCTAGACCGTTGGGTTGTTGGTCAAAACATAGGTTGGGAAACAACTTTTGGACCTGATGTAGAAGTATTAACAATTGATTTAATTGTTCGGAAATGGTATGAAGAAGTCGTGAGATTTGATAGAAGATATATTTATATGTACAAGTACTTATTTTCTTTTTTAACTATAAAAAATAGCGTCGAGGTAATTTAGAATTAACCGTATTACAGTAACATATCTTTACAGCCGAGAAGTATCAGAAATGACAAAAACTGAACGTTTCTCCCAAATGATCTGGCAATTTACTAGAAAAATCGGTTGTGGTTCGATGAGGTTTTTTGATGGTATAAATAAGAGATTTTTACTCGTATGTAATTATGGACATAAAGGAAACTTTTCTGGAAAAGCAGTATATCGAGTTAAACATTAGTTTACAAGACTACATAAAATTTAGAAAATGATTGGAACTAAAAAAACTATAATTTTAATGTATTTCATATTTTATTAATGAATTATTTTTTATTATACATGTACGAGAATGGCATTAAAGTATCGTGATAAAAATCGACTTATTTGTTTAATTTATAATTTCATCTTTTTTCAGTTGAACACAAATATAATCAAGATTATATCAATCACTTGCATACGTAACTTAAATTTGTAAATTTTTCACTTTTTCATTCGATCTCGCTTACAAGTACCAGAGATTATCGCTTACAAAAACTCATACGTTATACGAAAAACTCTATTTTCCGCATTTAAAGTGTTACCTCCAAGTCTATATTCTCTAAGCTTAAACTCTGAAGAAATATTACTTCTCTCGCTTATAGATCCATCATGAGTTTTCATACAATGCGACACAGATAGGAAATTACTTTATAACATTTTTATTTCCCTTGCACAGTAATAGTAGTTGGTTCATTATTTCACATAAAAATAGAAAACCAATTACAGCGATTCTATAAGTATAGAGATAGAAAATTTATATAGTAGACCATTATCTCTTTCTCTCTCTCTCTCTCTCTCTCTCTTACGCTGCAAACAAATTGTCCTACTGTTTTTAACACGGCATGCTGTCTTGAGATCTATTTGCTTTAGAAATTTTAATGTTTACGAAATGTAAAAAAATAATTATTAAGGAAAATAAATCAAAATAATAGTTATCTAAAATGGAAACGATTTTTCTGTCTCAATTGACACTACGAGCACGAAGATTAAGTAAGGAAAGAAAAGAGAGGTCAATCATCTGAGTGTGAATGCGTATTCATAAATAATCAGAATAACAGAAGGAGAGCTGATAAGTTTTTTACGCAATACGCTATGACCTTGCATATGAGGGTGGACCCAGCAGTACGTGGTCAGAGCTAGAGATGGCGGTAGTTGCTCAAAAAATACTACTGTATTAGAAAGTACACAATCTATAAAGCATATGTCTCAAGTTTGAAGACGCCATGATGTTTGACAGTATTCAATAGTGACGTTCTCAGTGAATTTGTAAACATGGGAAAAATTGGTCATCATTATATGATACAATACTTTTATTTGAAAGGGCTCAGCCCAACCAATATAAAATCTGAATTAGATTCTACTCTGGGTGAGACTGCTTCTTGGTTTGCAACAGTAAAATATTGAGTATCAGAGTTGAAGCGAGGGCGTACGAGCTGCCAAGACGAGCATCACAGTGATCGACCAAACGAGGTGACGACTTCAGAAATGTTGAAGAAAATTCACAAAATGGTACTGGATGATCGTCGACTGAAAGTGCGCAAGGTAGCAGACATGATAGGTATTTCAAAAAGTTCGGCACATCACATATTAACTGAAAATTTGGAGATGACAAAGCTGTGTGCAAGATGCGTGCCGCGTTTGCTCACAATGGAACAAAAACAGCGTCGTGAAGATGTTTCAGTTGAGTGTTTGGCAATGTTTCGCAAAAATACAGCCGAATTTTCGCGCCGTATCATAAACATGGATGAAACAAGGGCCCACTACTTCACACCCCGAACAAAAGAACACTCAAAAGAATGTACTCAAAATGGAGAACCGGCTCCAAAGACGGCAAAGACCGTCCATCTGCAAGCAAGATCATGGCTTTGATTTTTTTTGGGATGCGTGTGGGATAATGTTCATTGACTATCTTAAAAAAGGAAAAACTATCGACGGCGAGCATTATGTGAATTTATTGCAAAATTTGAACGAAAAAATCAACTGAAAACGGCGGTATTTTTGGCTAAGAAGAAAGTGTTGTTCCATTAAGACAATGCAGCAGCTCACACATCCCTTATTGCAATCGCCAAAATGAATGAATTAAAGTTTGAATTGCTACCTCATGCACCCTAATTCGACAGATTTAGTTTCCTCGGATTATTTTCTAGTCCCAGACTTGAAAAAATGGCTCGAAAGATTTTCATCAAAGATTTCGTCAATGATCTTCCAACAATGAAGAGGTTATTTCGGCAGTTAATGCCTA
This sequence comes from Sycobia sp. Sy_11, assembly GCA_018907035.1. Classification (NCBI taxonomy): domain Eukaryota; kingdom Metazoa; phylum Arthropoda; class Insecta; order Hymenoptera; family Epichrysomallidae; genus Sycobia; species Sycobia sp. Sy_11. The sequence continues at coordinate 802,715 of JACCIC010000040.1, forward strand.
TTATGAGGAGCTTGACAATTCTTATTATAAAAAAGATATCGAACTTATTGAACATCGCTGGGAAAAGTGTATAGAGCTAAAGGAGATAATATGTTGAAAAATAAATATATTTTTTTCCAAAATCTTTGAGTTTTATTTGCTGGGCCAAGTACTTCTGGGACCACCCTCGTATATTTAATACCTAGTAGTATTACGATTTTAGAAACATAATGTATTGAAACCTTATATTCAGTGCGAATATTTTATTTTCATAAATGTACTATTTGTAACATAATATTTATATATTTGTACTCTGTTAAAAAAACAGATTAAAAGCGTAAAGAAAAAATGTAATAGTAATTTAAAAAATACTTCATTATCGTGGTACTCGGAACGGACTTTTGGAGTTTTATATATACTCGGATGCATTAGAATTTATACTCGGTCATATTTTGTATATGCTTAACATTTAATACCTAACCTGAAATGAAAAATACCGTAATCTGAATTTAAAAATGAAGTTTTGGAATAAAAAACGAATACCAGATTTACCGGCATGAAGTTAGCATTTGTTTTTTGTGAAAATAAAAAAGTAATTTTAATGAGGAAGTGAAAAACATTTTATTCAAAGTATTGCTCATTATTGTTTCCACACTGTGACGACCTTTCTGAAAGAAAAAAAAGAATTGATTGTGTTTTGAAGCCAACCAGTCAGATACTAAATTTTGCACTTCCTCATAGGATTAGAAGTGCTGCATAGCCAATGCGTATCTCATTGATGAAAACAAATGTGACTCAGAAGGAGTCAAGTCTGGTTAATAGGGCGGGTGCATAGCAGCTCCTAAGTGCTTTAATTGTATCTTGAACCCTTTTTGCTTTGTGTGCAGGTGCATTGTCATAGAGCAAAATTACCTTACCATGTCTTTTGGCCCGTTTTGGTCGTTTTGCGATCAATTCATAATTCAAACTGATCATTTATTATCGGTAGCAAACAGTATTAACTAACCATATTTTAATAACTCGTAATACGCCACGTCATTTTGCTCCTACCAAGCACAAAACATTGCCTTCTTGCCGGATCGATTTGGTTTTGCAATCGATGTTGAAGTTTGTCCCGGCTTAACCCATGATTTTTTTCTACCTTACATTCAGTTTCATGTGGCAGTCATTTTCTACACGTTTGAATCTTTCCCATAGCTTTTAAAGGGTCAGAAATTCTTTCGTGTGCAACATTTCATATTTTTGCCAAAAGCCTTTAAAATTTTTTTAAAGGCTTATAATACTATAATAATGTACACACGTTTAATACCGTTGGGGTCTTAAAGGACAACAACTGAATCGAGAATTAGGAATGGAATTGTGAAAAAAAATTATGAAAACGTAATTGTGTTTACGAATCAAGTAAAAGATCTAGGCTATCGACTTTTAGAGGCAGGGAGCGCCCACGTAGGAGCCGTGACCGAAGCAATGTGCTGCGAAGCCGAAACTACTCTGGTTACTTGCTTAAGAAAGGAAATCAATACAAGCATCGGCGCGACAGCTATTGATCTAAATACGATCATAAACAAGGCGATACAAGAAGAAAGAGATCTTGTCGAGCATGAACTTATTAAGATATCTAAACCATAAACTTACGGCTCGAGGAAGGGGAACCGTAAAAAGGGGTACGTCTGTCAGCTAGATGAACCCACCATAGATGGACAAACAGAGGCGTCCACACGGTGCGTAGGTTCGGATACATAGCTTTTAAATGAATGTAGTGAACGTGGAACCAAGTGAAAAATGTCAATTATGCAATAAAGCATGACATACAGAAAATGTATGCAGCAACCATGTAATTTGCCAACTATGTAATTTGGCTGGCCACACTGCCAAAAAGTACCGAATGCTGTTTTTGCTGAAACGAGTCTCGACATAGGGCGACAACGTGCCCCTTGAATATCATACCTGGAGCTTAACAGCAAACCAATGCACCATGGCGATCTGCTTGTCGCAAATGTGATAGAATAGGATAGGGGGAATCATATTGCCTGTCCTTCAGAACTTGCGCGTATTGCAAGAATTGACGGCATAACATAGAAGAGTGCAAAAAACGGATGTACAACGAAAGGATGCGAGCGAAAACAGGAACGTTGCCTCCATGTCCAGGGCGTAACCAATGACATATTAGCTCAGCCAACGTAGAGACATTGGAAGAAGAAGTTTCCGAATTACAACCACTGTAAAAAGAAAGTTGCTGCGCTATCTTAATCTAAAATTTGGGACCGAGAAAATGTCATTCCAAGTAGATTCAGGATCTCACGGTAATATATTAAAATATGGGAAACTACCTAGTGAAATAGGAATAAATGCGAACGATGTAGTGAATTTGAGAGGAATTTCGGACACAATTAAATCTTTAGAAACCGCTGGAATAAGAGGGTTAGCAAACTTAATAAAAATCCACATCATAGATGAAAGTTTTAAGCTTCCATTGGATGGCATACTAGGGAGGAGTTTTCCAGTACAACAAAGAACAATAGCGGATTTTGAGAAAAATGTCTTGAAGATCGCAGAATACGAACTTGCACTAAGTGATAAAGTCAATCTTAAACCAACCAGTTCGAAGATAATTAATATTAATTTCGCCGGAAATCACAACACATTTCTATTTTCGGACTTCGAAATCGTATTAATCCTGATTGACACCAGATGCGAAGCGAGTGTTATAAAGGTAAAAATGTTGCCAACAATAGAGAAAATCGATACGACGCATGAAACCTATTTAAGAAAGAGCGACGGTCTACGGATAGCGACATTTGGTACAGCTCCTCTCAATGTTCTGGACATCGAAGTACGGGAAACAGTATTACCAAATGATACGGCCATACGCTACGACGCCATTTTGGGAATAGACTTTTTATATAAAGCCAGGAAAATGATTAATTCTGATGAAAAATTTATCCAAATAAACATAGAACAACAAAATTAGAATTTTTACGTGACAAAAAAGTGTTCTGTCGATATAGAGAAGGGGTTGAAACCAATGGAGGTAACAATCTAGGATTTGAAAATATCAAATCATTAATACAATTCAATAATACAAATCTCAAGGAATTCGTTTGAAGTCAAGGTGACTATAAAGGTCTATTCTTATCATTTGAACAAGGTGGAAATATTTAAATATATCGATCATTTAAAAAAGTTAATTGGCCTTACACAAATAGACAATTTAGACGGCCAGGAATACCAACAAGCACTTATTCTATTAAAACGTAATCTAGACCGATTTTTACTTACAACCATTAACGTAGCGGCTCATAAGATCTGGAAAACCGATGATGCTCCAGTGAGTACGTGATAAGAATAGCAATGGTTTACCCACTCCCCAACATCGTGGAAATACTTGACACTGTTAATGATGCTAAATACACCGTCATGGATTTTCACAAGCTAACGATGAGCCTGGAAGACATACATAATACTGCTTTTTCATCACCAGATAGACATTTTGAATTTTCCCGAATGCCTTTCCGCTTAACAAACGCAGGCGTGGAATATGAGCATGCAATGAACTTCACGCTCGAGGACCTCGTTAGCAATGGCGAGTTTGTCTATATGGATGACATTATAATCTATGTCAAGACTTTAGAGAAATACGAAAAACTGTTTAATAAAGTAATGGATAGATTACGCAAAGCAAACTGGGAAGTCGAACCCGAAATGTGCAAAATTCTGCAACGTAAAGAAGCAAATTTAGGAGATATTCTTAGTGAGAAAGAGTAACAAGAGACGAAATATTCCATGAAGAATAGTATAACTCTGCCATTAGTGATCATAGAACTGTCTCTAAAACATATAATCGTATTAGGCAAGAATATTATTGGGACAACCTAAAACCAGACGTGCAAAGATGCATTCATCAATCCATAGACTGTAAATTAAAAAAAAAACTTGTGCGTATAAAGACAAAACAACCTATGTTTATTACGGATACGCCTTACACGACGTTTGAGAAAATGGCTCTCGATATAGTAGGCCCAATTAGACGGAAGAAACTAGGCGACAGGTTCCGCGCCGTCTGCAGCGGCGCATGTCGAGTCCACGAAGGAGAGGAGTGCCTGCGGGAGCCGACGACTGTTGGTGTCGCGGGAATCGTGCAGGAGGCCCTGCAACTCCCGCCGTCGCCCAGCGCCTGCCGCGCTAGTGCACGCGTCCATATCGTATCTGCGCAGACGGTGTAGGTGGATCGCTACCGTCTGCTGCCGGTGTGTGTTCGCGTATACCGCCCTGCGCCTACGTCCGTACTCCTGGGGGACGCCCCCCGTGGGTACGAAAAGGTTAGTCCACGCGAGAGCGCCCTTGCGGGGCGCTCCGCCTGCGAGTGAACGAGAGCGTGTGTGTGAGAGAGAGAGAGAGAGCGAGAGTGAGTGAGAGAGCGTGAGCGCGTATTGTGGCTTGCGGGATTTCGCGGTCGTTACTGCAAGCGCGCGAGTCTTGCGTCTCTTAATTTGTGATCCGGTAGTTTGTCGTGCTGGAAATAAACTTTATAACTTTAAAGAACGTTCACGTTTATTTCTTTGTTCTTTCTCGCTGTCTCCACCTTCTCTGTTTTTCCCGCATCGCGTTAATATTGCGCGTAGTATTCACCCCCTCCGCGGGCACGGCGAAGTTCTTCCGCCGTGCGATCTGAGCTGGCCGCGGGAACTGACCTCCTTAGGGAAGGAGCCGCCTTCCTGCGGACGCGGTGCTCATTGTCAGAGCACCGCACACGAGACAAGTAAGTAGGCTCGCGCCTTCGCGAGTCGATTTTTTTTGTAACGGGCCGGCGCGCCGAGACTCTACCGCCGACGGGCGCTTATTTCCCGGATGGCGAAAAGAAGGAGTAACGTGGTTTGCGCACGGGCCATACAGGAGCGGCCGCGCGTCGATTTTCGAACCAGAGTTCGCCTAATCGAATCCACCCCGTTACAATATATATATATATTAGAGCGCTCTTAAAAAATTTGTGATCACGTGTGTGTGTGTGTGTGTGTGTGTGTGTGTGTGTGTGTGTGTGTGTGTGTGTGTGATATGTCTATCTATTATTGTATCATATAATATTTATTATTCGATAATTAGAACGCGGCAACTTTATTCACAGGCTTTTTCCTTCACTGAACGAGTGGAAGCGCTTTACGCCTCGATAGTTAAATAAAGCTAATTATCAATTAAAATTAATTGTTGGAATGTGTGTTCATTTATTCACTCTCGAACATACATTTTAATGTTTATAAAACTCATTAGTACTAATATTTTAATCTACTAACTCATTAATACTAATACTAATTAATAAACTATATAAAGTTAACATTTTTTGGTGCCTCGGGTGAGGATATGTGTTCGAATGTGAGTCCGTTAGAATTTTTTTATTTAGTAGTGCGTTAGAAGTTTCAGAATTGTTATTATAATTCAGTATGGTTAAAATATTTTCATATTTTTCTTTAATTTCTCTATTTTCTTAGGTATAATACGTATGTACGAGGGTCATTTGATCAGTCCGTGACTTTTCGAACGGTGGTGCTGTTAGCGTAAATATTTTACTACTCTAAGAGGCTATCATCTCATACAAGTAGGTATTCAAAATTTCAAGTCAATACGTTGGTTAGAAATTTTTTGTAGTGTTTTGAAGTTAGTGTTTCATTGTTTTTACAAAAGCATGGAAAAAACGAATTTCTAGTGGTTATTAAACATTACTTTCTGCGTGGAAAACAATTAAGGAAACTGAAGAAAAGCTTAAAAAATATTATAAGGACTCTGCTCCATCACATAGAATGGTTCACAAGTGGTTTACTGAATTTCGTTGTGGTAGAATGAATACAAGTGATGCTGAGCGTTCTAGCCGCCCAAAAGAGGTATCTAATCAAAATATGGCCAGTAAAATCCATGATATGATACTCGAAAATCGTCGATTAAACTGAACGTGTATTTCATATTTTGCATGAAATTTTGAATATGAGAAAAATATCTGCAGGATGGGTGCCGCGTTTGTTCATAGTTGACAATAAACGGTCACGCATTGATTGCATCTAAACAGTGTTCGAATAAGTTTCAGTGTAATCCAATTTGCGCCGTTATATTATTGTTGATGAAACATCGATTTATCACTATACGCCAGAAACGAAACGGCAGTCAAAAATATGGACTGTACATGGAAGGCCTGCTCCGAAAAAAACAAAAACTGTTCCATCAGCCGGTAAAGTCATGGCCCCAGTTTTTTGGGACTCACGGGGTATAATGTTTATCGATTACCTACAGAAGGGAAAAACAATTACAGGACAGAAACAATTACATACTGAATGAAAAGTGCATTTTTTTTCTTCATCTGGTGAAGAAAAAAATGCTCTTCCACCACGACAACGCACCAGCTCACACAAGTGCTATAGCAACAGTCGAATTAGCAGAATTACGTTACGAATTACTTCCTCACCCACCTTATTCTCCAGATTTAGCACCGTCCAATTATTTTCTATTTTTAAACATGAGAATCTGATTCGGTGGTAAAAGATTTTCATCGAATGAATAGATTATGACTGCCACGAATGATTATTTTGAGAATTTCGACAAAAGTGAGTTTTTGAAAGGCTTAGAAAAGGTTGAATACCGCTGGAATAAATGTATCCAGGTGGTAGGGGACTATATTGAAAAATAAAAAAAAATTGTTTAAATGTATTGTTTTTTCATTTGAAATTCACGGACTTATCAAACCATCCCCTTATATTAAATTGTGTGTTTAATTATAAGAAAGTTATTATAACCTTTGTCCACCTACAACGTTTAAATTACGTACTAATTCTAAGCAATTTTTTTCGAACGGCTTCTCGGTTCGCCGGATTTTTGTAGTGCGAATAGTAGCTAAACACGACCAAATACGTGACCAACATGAAACATGCAGCTTTGTGTAAGCTGATGGCTGCGCAAAGTGCACGTCTATCGGAGAAAACTTATTAAATTCGAGACTACGAGAAAACTCACGTGATAATTCGAATGCGAATATTATTTAAACAAGCATCAGCGCGATTAATGAGCTTTGGTCTGACGCCAGAAAAATGAATTCTAATGAATTCTATGGCAAAATGAAGCACAGACGGATCGTTATATGACGATTGATGTATTCGCACAATTATATATGAAGACTCACTTGACTTTTTTTTTATTTTGGCCGCGGACTTGGATAAGGAGAATCATGCTAATTCTGCTCTATCGTGGAATAGAAACGCCCAAGGTACGGTAACGCGACCAACTCAATTGCCGAAATTAGACCTCCGAAGCTTTTCGGAAAAATATGAAGACTGGGAAAGTTTTTATGTTCTGTTTGTTGCTCTCGAATTGCAATACCTCTAATCTTGTCTTTCAGTAAGAACAAGCCGCGATTTTAAGCTCTTCCCCTAATGATGTCGAATCAGAATTGCGAGTGTGTTTTCTAAGTTTTATCGAGTTGACTACTTTCCTTGAAAAACGTGCACATGCTTTTAGCATGATCAGTCCAGATAATAAAACGGATAAGAAAATACATATTGTATATAAGTCATTTCCGGGATCGCGAACGGGATTTCACACTAGCGCCAGACGACCTGTTAAAGGTAGCGTATCTAAGTGCTCCATATGTACAGGCGTACATTCGCTCGCGAAATACTCAGGATTTATTGCAAAGTAGCCGTATGAATAGTGCTCAGATATTTGTCATTCACGATTACGTTTTAATTGTTTCGGTCGGCATTTCTATCGCGACTGCACCTCGATCGGCCGATGTGCCAAATGCCACGATAAGCATCATACGCTTGTGTATATTGAAGGTAAAATACGGCCCTAAGATTCTCCATTTACATCGGAACACAAATTTAGATATGAAAAGATCGTAGACGATAAATACTCAAGTATAAATATACACGCCGTTAGCACACCTCCGCCTAAATAGCCGATCATCCTTGCCACCGCCGTGGTCATTATGGGAGGTCCCAATGATACGTATACACGAGCCCAAGCCTTACTAGACCAAGACTCGAAAGGCTCTTTTGTGAGCGAAGCTGTCGCATAGTTGCTCGGTCTTAAAAGAGAATTCGTAAATGTTCCCTTGTCGGTAGTAGGAAGTAGCACCGCTAGAATTGCACGTGCAAGGACTTCTTTTACGATATGCTCGCAATTGGATCGAGAAATTCATGTAGAAGCAGATACTCTCATCCTCCCGCGTCTAACGTCTAAATTACCTTCGCGTAATTTATTTGAGGTCAACCTTCGGCAATTTGAAAATATAAATTTAGTCGATTCCCAGTATGATATTCCCAACAAGGTCAACATTATATTAGGTGCCGAGGTTTTCGAGCGTTTATTCCATTCCAGATTACAGCGCTTTTCCCTGTCCCAAATTAAAGCCCAGAATACTTTTTTAGGGTGGGTTATTTCCGGCGCAAAATTAAATAACATGTTACGGTGGGCAGAACAGCTTCCGCAAGGTATCCTGCACGCACTGCATATTACGGCCGATGTTTATCTGAACAAAACGTTAGATCGGTTCTGGGAGCTTGAAGAATTACCACGAAGAAAAGGTATGCTTAAGTCCAATGATGAATTGTATGAGCGTCATTTCAAAAATGCGCACAAGTATACGGGAGATGGTCGGTATGAAATTTACCTGCCCACGAAAGGCATACTCCCCGAAATAGACATCGAAATGTGACGCATCGCGCTCGGCCCTTTAAAATATATGTACCGTCGGCTTCAATCCGATCCGCTTTAGCCGTAGCATTTAGAGATTTCATGAAAACATATAAAATACTAGGACATATGTCGCGAGTTCAGGACAATGAATGCCATAAGAAACGCTTGGTATTTACCATATCACTTAGTGTATAGTAACGGGAAAATTCGAGTTGTTTTTTTAACATCTCTCGTAAGTTTAGTAAAGTTTAAGTAAGTAGTAATAATTATTGTATACTTGAGCTAGTATTTTGTTGTGGGGCCTTGAGTTCAGCTACCACACGCGTCCCGTGGTTGCGGATAGGGGGACGACCACTCGCGGTCAGTCACGAAATCAGCACTTCTAAGAGTGACGAATAAGTGGCCGTGGACAAGAACTTCGAGCAAAAATAGTGGTATTCACCCGTCTACACACTCACTCATCATTCACACACCTACATATCTGTAAGATAGCCGTACTCGGACTGGGGAGTATATCAGGAACTCTGTAAACGTGTTTCCCACGAATGGTGGAGATGGAGACCCTATAAACGGGTAACTTCCAGGCGGGTTATGAATGAATGAGAGGCCATATAAACGAACATCTCTCACGTATGAATGTGACCAGTTTGACCGACGGTAAGGTCTTGCGGATGAAGTGATTACTTGTTGATTGGTGGGATTAGCTGCGAGGGAATCACTTCATGCTTATGTGCGTTCCCCTTCTGGAGGGTACAGTTGTAAAACCAGATGGCACTCCTGGGCCGCCATAAGTAGGGGGCCCAAACCCAGTCTAGCCAACATGGGAGGCTGCCCCACACAGTGGTAAGACGTCGTCAGACGTCAAATCTCGCTTCTCGTAGTAGTACCGTATGGCGTACGGATGGGACCCTGCTGCGAGTCGTGGGGGAGGAACCGCCGAGGTCACCGGAATGTAAGAGGGCTTCAGTATTGGGGAGATTCAGGACGCTGAACCTTCATCTCCAACAAGTGATCCTCCTGACCATCACAAATATAAAACATTTAACACAAGTTAATAATATAACCATGAAAGGTGATAAAAAAATTATAGCAGGCTCTCCAGTGCCGCCTGCAAGCGACTCAGTAGAGTCAGTGGAGCTTCCTGGCTCTCCTATCACACCAGTAGGCAACCTGGCTGGTGTGACAGAAAATGTTACAGGTAGCAGTATGAATGAAAGTGCGAATGTTTATAAATCGCCGGCAACTTGGGAAGCTGCTGAGTGTAAATTGCAGGAGCAATTTTACACAATAAGCAGAGTCCTAAATAAAATGATGAAAGGACTTGCATACAAAAAAATGTAAGTCAAATAATAAAAAACGGTCTGAGTGAGATCAATGAAGCAGTGGAAATCGGACAGTATGAACTGAAGCGAATGAGACTGCTCCGACAAAAACAGAAAGATAAAGGACGGAGTGAATGCGAGGAGGCAACTCCTCAAAAACGGAAAAGAGACCGTCAGACCCCTACTCCGGAGCAGGCGGCCGCACAACAGCGGACGACCGAGACCGAAACATGGGCGACGGTGGTCTCAAAATATAAAAAATCGAAAACGACCGAGACGGACAACAAATCGACAAAAGAGCAGACAAAAGCGACAGTCCAAGGTCGCAAGTTTGATCACTCTAACCTCAAAGGCAGGGGAGGAGCGATCATGATCAAGCCGGCTGGGGGACAGACGTACGTAGACGTGGTACGAACAATACCGCAAAAGGTGGACCCTGACAAGTGTAATACTCAAGTCAGAACAATAAGAAAGACAAAATACGACGCGGTACTTTTACAGCTCTCCAGACAGAACAACGAGACGGAGTTCCGACAGGTTCTTCAAGACGTTGTCGGAGAGACTGGACGCGTAAAAGATTTGACCTCCAGGGTGACACTGGAATTCCTAGACTTGGACTGTGTCACGACCGACGAGGACATCGCGAACGCGTTAAATCGGGAAACGGGACGGACTGCCGACCGTCGGCCCCATGTTTTCGACGTTAACAGTCGAGGACAGAGAATGGCGGTCTGCGATTTTGACGTAGAAGAGGCTACCGACCTTTTAAGGAAAGGGCGTATTAAAATCGGGTGGGTTATATCAAGAATAAGAGCAAGGATACGCGTCTCGCGATGCTATAGATACCTCGGGTTCGGTCATGTACGGAAAGACTGTAAAGGACTGGACAGACGAAGCTGCTGCTGGCGATGCGGCCTCGAGGGTCATTCCCACAGGGACTGCAAGAGTCGTGGGGAGTGTTTCCTGTGCACTGGGGATAATATCCGAGACAGGGAACACTTACCCGGCTCGTCCTCTTGTGCCGCGTTCAGGATAGCACTAACATAACTGAAGACAAAGACAGTCACACAATGACGATGACGAGTGGGGAATACCCTTGACCAACAGACGGGGAAGACTGCTGCTGGAGATGGCCGCAAGGCCGGACCTAGCAGTAGTCAACGAAGGAACGATAGCGACGTACAGATGACCGGGGTATGGTAACTCCATACCAGACGTGACTCTGACCTCGGACAGAATTCGGACTAGGATAGGGGCGTGGCGGGTGATCAAGGACTATACGGCCAGTGATCACCAGTACATTGCCTTCAAACTGACAGACGCGACGAGACAGACGAGGAGACGGGGCACAAGATCTACGGGGTGGAACCCCAAACGCCTAGACATAGACGAACTCGAAAGGTATCTGCAAAATGCAGAACCTCCCTTGCGAGAGGTGCCTCAAGAGTTGACGAACCGGGACAGGGTGGAGGCGTTAGCGACGGCAACAACTGGCTTCTCCAGCGCCTATGCGATGCCACCATGCCCAGGAAACAGAAAGTACGAAACAGACGACAAACATACTGGTGGACAGCCGAGGTCGCGGATCTCAGAAGCAATTGTTTGAAACTGAGACGGAAAGCTCAACGAGCCCGAAGTCGAGGCGTAGTGGGACTATACTCTACGGTGTATAGTCGAGCCAGACAGCTACTTAGATACGCGATCAATGATAGTAAGAAACGGTGTTATTAAGTACAAAACTAATCGACGAGGTGGACTCGGATCCCTGGGGCAACGGTTATAAAATTGTAACATGCGCCCTGGGAGGTCGGGGTCCGCCGGAACTACGAGACGCGAAAGTGATGGAGCGGATAGTTGAGAGACTTTTCCCAACCTATCCCAACAGAACGGACGCGACAAATGAATTGACAGATATAGAGATCCCTCTCTTCACGCAGGAAGAGCTCCGCAGAGCTTCGAATGCGTTGAAGCCTAACAAGGCCCCGGGTCCCGATGGCATACCTAGTGAGGTGTTACGGGTGGTCGCTTCGCGCCGCCGTGACGTGACGAACATCTTTCACGCGGCGAACAGGGGCTGTCATGCAACCAGACCACTGGTTCTGTTGGTGACCCTGGACGTTCGTAACGCCTTTAACTCTGGGGAAAAGGTTCTAATGGTAGGAAGAGGGACAGAAATTTCATTCTGGAAAGAACATGAGGAGGGGGAAACCCTAGGGCAACTTACTTCCCTTATTTCTCGACCAGTATTACAAGAAATTGTAAATAGATCAGAAGAAAGGAACGTATTACGAGCTTCTCTGAAATGTTTCCTCTTCTCCTATGTTATACCGAGAAACTCTAGTACAGAGGTAATGAGATATCCGCTCCTATACCAGAGGGAATGGAGAACGATGAGGAAGAATTCCCACCCTCCACCAATATGAGAGAAAAGAACAGAAAAACTTACAATCCTAGAAGACACATCATCCTGGATGACGCCGTCTCGATCGGGGATCCCGATTACAGCCCAATTCGCAAACCAAGTTATACGGTTCCACAGATACTAAAGAACCAGGAGCGAGGCGACTCACATATCCCTTCAAGAGGACTTAGAAAGCTGTGAGATTTATAGCGTCCATCAATCTGGTCTCTCGACAACTATATTCTGGTGACCGAGATTCGTCGGGATATCCTCCAGGACATCATCAAGGAAGAGATTAGGCTCAAATTGGAGAGGAGATTTAGGGGACCACTACGTTTGATGGCAGAGCAGTCACGCCCATTCTAGGTGTCCAAACCGGGACAAGCAGAAGGCTAATTTAGTCTTCTGCTTTAATTGTAGGAGGAGGTTCCGCACTTTGTGGAACTGCGAGCGGTGGAGGGATGCTCATGACGTTCACCGTCAGAAAGAAGGGCTCTCTGACTCTCTAACATTACCGAAGAGAGTCTCGTGCTACTCAAATTCCTCCCTCCTTCCCCGGAAGAGAACTCACCCAAACATGGGCGGCGATATGGGAGTCGACGGTAACAGGCCTCACCGCCCGCTGTTAACCCGGCGCCTGCAGTATATAGGTCGTCCCACACAGCGTCAGATCCGGTAGGCGCAATTTTGGAGCTGGCCTCTAGGGTTACCGAGCCACGATTACGGGACTAGCTTCTGAATTGCGTTATTACACACCACCAAAGGTCGACGTCATGAAGAGGTCCGCTAGCGAGAAAATCGATAGAGTAGAGAGAGAAGAGAGAGGAGATTAAACGAGTAGAGAGGGAGAGAAAGAGAGAGCGAGATAAACGGAGTGTCAAGAAGTAAAAAGACTTGATAAGAGATGATAATAGAAATAGATATATATAGTATGATTAAGATTTATATTGTAATATATTGTAAAATTTGCGTGACAGTGTCCCTCAATTCTAATTTTTTTTGAGGTCGAGGCTTCATCCCTATGCGGGATTCGCATTCTAGGGAAAGGCAATGCGACGGGGCATTAGTCGTTTTAGAATTTTCAGAGTAGGATGGTCTCTCTCACGCAACTTGCTTGCTGCTTTTGTTGTGTGCATATGTGTGTGTAAGAGTGTGAGTGCCTAAAGATGTAAGCATCAGCGAGTCATCGATGTATTTGTTTACAAAATCGGTGATTGCTGTTCCTGCGTTTTATTGGTGTGTATTAAGAGCGACGATGAGTAGGGAGAAAGGGGAGAGCGCTGAAGGACCTGTGTAAAGAAAACGCGCGGGCCACAAGATCTTTCGCCCTTTGGACGTCGTCACGATCAGTAATCTCGTGCACTTTCAAAACTAATAGAAAGTTTTCGCTAAAGAATCTTATCCATCGAAAAGTTGTCTTGGTACGTGAGTCTTCTCGTCATTGCATTGTCAGTGAAGAGAAATCTTATTGCTAGAGAGAATATTGAAGGAGATGAGTAGATTACTGAAGTAAACGATTACAAAGTAATAAGAACTAAAACAAGAAGTGCAGTAAGGCTATATTTTATATTATAAAATTATTATTAGTCATTTGTCGAAGCAACATTATAATTGAAATCTAGTAATTTGTTTTTAATCGAAAACTTGGTTGAGTGTAAATTAGTTATTAATAAAAGATAATATTAGTATATATATATATATATATATATATATATATATATATATATATTCATTGCTCATTATTGTGTTTTTAATTTATTTGTAATTGATCCAATAATATTATGAAATATTCCTATAAAATATAACATCCTGTGCCGTTTGAATTTTCTTTAACCTTGTTTTAATTGTCTCGGGAATCATAAAAACAACGGTTCCCCCTCCACTTACCGGTGTAAGCTGTGCAAAGAAAATCACCACTCGCTGCTTCATTACCATCGTTCGTTCAAACAGGATGACGTGGTGGCAAACAGGAATATAGTAAATAAAAATAAGTCAATTTCCACGTCGAAAGACCGTATGCATATAATTGAAAGAGATGCGAATTCAAATGCTATCAATAGCACCGATTTTGGTATTCTCAATGGCAATGGCTCCATTCTGCTCGCGACACGGCGGACGATATCCTGTAATCAATGGTCAATTTAAACTTTGCAATGTAAATGATTTACACCATTTGAGTGAAGCGATTCAACGGTTTGGGACATTGGTGTCAGGAGGTGTCGGGAGCAAAACACTGCGACTGGCAGACGAGAATTGCGAACGATTTTTCGAGGCCACTCATATGCGAGATGCTGATGGACCTCTTAAGGTACATCTACCGATAACAGCTGAGCCGTCGTGCACCGCAATTGAAACGCAAAAAATGACCCTGGGCTCTCTCATGCACTAAGAGCTGTGATTTGCGAGCGAGAATCAATTAGCACGAGACTATCAGGAGTTTATGGAAACTTATTTGAAACGCGGTCACTTGACTCTGGTTCTTTCTGCAGAACTTCAAAACGCGCGTTCGAGGTACTTTCCGCACCATACTCTGGTTACTGATACGCCTCACAATTCTAAACTCCGTGTCGTATTTGATGGCTCTCGTAAAACGTCCGACAAACATTGTTTGAATAATTTTCTTTTATCGGCCTCAACACTACAATGCGACCTCTCACTAGTGCTTTCAAACTGGCATCAGTATCGATACATGCTCACGGCCGGCATTCTTAAAATGTGCGAGCAGATCCATGTAGCCAACGAATATCTGGATCTGCAACGAATTATGTGGTCACCATCCACGGATGTGCTGACTACTGATTATCGATGAACAACGGATACTTGTGGCACGGCATGTGCTTTTTATCACGCAGTACGTACGCTTATAAAGTTAGCGCGCGATAAAAGGGCGTGATTTCCGCTCGGAGCGGAATAAGATATTATTTTATAAAGGATAATATGTTTATCGAGTCCAATGACTTAACGAGTGAATTGCATAAACGAAATGAGCTCATACAAATTCTTAGGTCGGCCGGCATCGACTTTAATAAATGAGTAAGCAATCATCCCGACTTACTTTCCGCGTGTACACAGCCGAATGAAAAGAGCATTTGTAAGGCTCTCAACGGTAATAATGCTGTAAAAACACATGATGTTCATTAGGACCCATTGTCGAATGAAATTTAGTTTTATCAATTGTATGAACTTGATTGCGAATACGGGAAAGTTGACGAAACGTTCGATATATTCAGAAGTCGTCCGTTTATTCAATCCATTGGAATGGCTTTCTCCAATTACTGTTATTGCGAAATTGATCATGCAAGATTTATGGATTGCAAAATGCGAACGGGATGATGTTTTGTCGGTAGAAATCCGTGAAAAATGGCGACACTATTGCCAATCTCTTTCTGTTCTTTTCTCGTTATTGATCGTTCGTTTGCTTGGTTTATCGCCGAATGATTCATTCGAACTTCACAGATTTTGCAATGTTTCATTTTGCGTGTACGTGGCTGCAGTGTACTTCAGAATCGACACCGGTAACGGGAGCTTTCGCGATTCGTTACTCGCTGCTAAGATTAATGTCATGCCAAGAAAGACCGCAAGTATTTCCAATCTGGAGATCTGCGGGGCCACTATTTTAGTTAAGCTAATCATCCATCTACAGAAGATTGAATTCTTATGCGATTCGCCATTCCGCCTATGGTCGAATAGTCAAATCGTGCTCACTTGACTGAAAAAGTATCCATGTCATTGGAAGGTATTTGTAGCTAATCGAGTATCCTTAATTCAAACTGATTTAGTGTTAGTACGTTAACTCCCAGAAGCACTCACCACGACCGATCTCGACTATGCACGAATCGCGCTTATCAAACTAACTCAAATCCACCCATTTTCGAAAGAAATTAATTTATTGCGAATAAGTAAGGCCCTGCGTAAGTATAACTTTACGTAAACTGAGCCCAATAGTCGATAATAACGGTATTATAAAAGTCGGAGGGCGCTTGAGTAATGCGCATCTACCACGGCATATACAATATCCGACTATACTACCTCGCTTTTCTGCCCTTAGCAAGTTATACGTGCGATACGTACTGCATGGTGGACCTACGCTTACAATACAGTTATTACTAGATTTTGCTTGGAACATAGGTATGCGTCCTCATGTAAAATCTGTAATATATACGTGTCTTAGATGCCAAAAATATGAGCCGCGCTGAGTCCACGAAACGACGAGCGACCTTTCCGTGGAGCGTATTAGTCCTACTCGACTATTAATGACAATAGGCCTTCATTACGCTGGCCCTGTTCATGTACGAACATCCGAGGGCCGCGGTGAACGATCATACAAGGGTTAAATCGCACTTTTTGTCTGTTTTACGACAAAGGTCATCCATTTAGTAGTGAGTGATTTGTTCACGGAAACATTTATCGCTGCATATCGACGATTGGTCAGCCGTACAGGTCTATGTAAAGAACTATTTAGCGACAATGCAACAACATACAGAGGTGCTGACACTGAGCTTCTAGCGATGTTCAAGGCTGCATTTGCTTTTTACAAAGACGTCGCTAAGTTGCTTGCCGACGAAGGGACTTCATGGTCATTTATGAAACTGGGTGTGATATCAGCAAAAATCTTAGTGAAAAAGACGATTGGAGTCATACCCTAACATTTGAAGAGCTCTCTACCATCTTGGCCGAGGATGAAGCATGCCTCAATTCACGGCCGTTATGACGAAAATGGAGGGAGCCCACGAAGAATTTGGAAATCGAACAACTCATTTTATTGAGAGACAGTCGCTTTCCAGCTTCCAAGTGGCCAGTAGGACGAGTGCTTGAACTTCATCCTGGCCAAGATAGACTGATCCAAATCGATACGGTAAAAATCGCTATAAACATGCTTCGTTGACACATCGCGTGCCTCGCATCATTGTAGTTGGATCATCATAAGATACAGTCATGCAGGAAGAACCAGCTGCTAAAGATACAACTTAAGTTTTTGTCCGAAGGACGAAAGTGGGTGGTATGTTCGCGAATCTTTTCTCTGTGTGTGAGTCAGAGTGTAGAGTGCGAGCGAGAGAGGGAGAGAGAGAGAGAGAGACGGAGAGCGCGTGAGTGAGAAAATTCGAAAGAGAGAGAGAGACAGCACGCGTAAGAAAGAAAAAGCGTGCGAGTGGGAGAGACCACGTAAGTGAGAGAGAAACCAGGTGTGCGAAAGAGAGAGAGAGAGAGAGAGAGAGAGAGCGTGTGAGTGTGAGAAAGCGCGCAAACGGGAGAGAGAGAGAGAGAGAGAGAGAGGGAGTGCACTGAACTTTGCATTTATTCCACCACGCCATTCAGAACACGTGATCGACAATGTTTTGGGGATTTTCCATGCCGAGACGAAAGGTACAGTAAAGTCTCAGGTAACGGAGTACGCGTGTGAAAATGAAGAATCCGCGCGGACAGTACGAAATTTAGTACTAATTCGTTTGTTAGATTGAACATAGCTGCAATATCATGTATTTTTATAGGTTGCAGGCCTTCTAATGGAATCTCGAAGATGCAACATTTTTTGAAGCAAGAATGCCTCACAAATTTGCTAAAGGCCTAGGAACAGATACGTAGAAGGTAGTTGCTTAAAGTTCATCCCGCTTGGTCGATACTTTTCCCCCGCAAAAATATATACACCGTGCGATACTTGTTAGTGTAATTTTTTCTTTCATATTTTCTTCCCTTTCATATCCCTTCTTCAAGGGAATATCCATTGAGCTATTTCAGGCGCTCCTCAAGGCCATTCGCGCCTCAAGGTGTTGCTATCCTTTTCTGTCTTTGATCGGTGACCCACAACATCGCGACGTCTCCGAGACGTTGGACCTGCGGTGTTCGTGTGTGTATGTGCGTATGTTTGTGGTGGATAACACCATCTTCTCGTTCCTTGTGATCTTTGTGTGCAAGCTGGTAAGAATTTTGTGCTTTTTTTGAATGGTCATTCGTCTATTGTATTTCACTATAAGTGCCACCTGGACATATTTTACTCGTTTTCTATATTCTAAGTTGTAGTATCTATAGCGATACGCTTGTATCGAGACATTCTAATTTAGTATTGTATAACTTCAGTTTCATTGTAATTATTATTAAAGGTTATACACATTTACGGCTTCTCCCCCACCTGCAACTGGGATTTTTATGCCTTCGATATGTTACCTCAGTTCTTAATTAAAGGTTATTATTTCATTTATATTCTGATTTTTCATTTACACTCTACGCACATTCCCTTATAATTTCAACTCATCAAATTGTATATTATATTTGTCTTTATTTTAAACAAGAAAATGATGTCATTTTGATTATTTTTGAAGCTTTTTATTGTCAATTCTAAATACTATAAAAGAGTTTCATCATTTCTGTTAATAATATTTTAACAAATTTCATTAATTCTGGTAAAAGGGTGCGACACTCAGATTTATCTTTTTTTTGTTTCTTCCAAAACAGTTAATTATCGTGTACATAATTAAACAGATTATCTGATGAATTTTGCTTGTTGAAATTTTTATGTTGTGCTTCAATATAATTTTAATAAAATTCATTATTATCAGTATTCTTATACGAGTTAAGTATTCAGATTCTCGTATAAGTTATTCAGATTTCAGTATTTTAACTGTAAAAACAATTCGTGTAAAATGAACTATTTTAACTAAAAACACCTTAAACATTATATTGACGGTCTTAATATACTGATATCTAATTTATATAATAATGATGAATTGTAGAAATAATTATTAGAAGATATTTGCCGAAAAACAATAATGATTATCGATCATTCTTATTTATCAGAAGGCGTGAATAGCATTGATTTATAAAGTATAATATTTTTATGAATTTTAAATAAAAATTTTTAAAGTAATCTAATTAAAGTTTATAATAATTTTATATCAAGTATGTTCTCATTTTTAACATATATTATTCGATTAATGCTTATTATAACTTATTAACAGTTTTAGAGAAATACAATAAGTATGCTAGTTGTCCTGAACGTAAATACATGTAATGTTGGAATGAACATCTCTATTAGTAAATGATCCCATTAAATTTTAAAGCTGTAAATTAATGAAAACTATTTATTTTTTCATGTATTTGGGAATTTGAAATATATTTTCTTGTAAAGTACATGATTATATTTATTGGGATAAATGTGAAATATACTTAACCGTATTGGCTAATGCTCTCATTAATTTCAGCTCCAATTTCATAATTTCGTTAGATAATTACACATTCTGACACATTCCGATCGTGCACACGATGTCAGCGTTATCTGTAGGTTGTTTATTGTTTATTTTGAAATCATTAAATATTTTTCAAACTTTTTCCAACAAAAACTGTAGATTATAGATAATATTTACATATACCTTTTTTTCTCTATATTTTTTCGAAATTATAGGATTTCATCAGGAAATCAATTTCTAACCAGGTCAAAATAATTGATTGTGCATCAATTTTTCTCGAAATTATTTCTTTTTATGAATATGAAGAAATAGAATTTTTAAATTATTTTATTTATTCGTGCAAATTGTTAAATTTCTACTAATATCAATATATTTAATTATTGGTACAAGATATTTATTCATTTTTTTGATTTTCAGCAATGGATCGGGAATATAAATTAATAAGGCATGTCTGCTTTTATAAGTTTACCAAATTGTAAATTGTAAACGCGTACAATTAAAAAGAATTTAATATAATATATATATATATATATATATATATATATATATATATATATATATATATATATATAATTAAAACACACCAGCCGAATCAGCAGTGAATTAATTAAAGCTAGTTTGTGATATAATATAAATAGTTATTATTGCATCATGCATTGTTAAACGTTCGTTTAATATTATACTTTGATAGAATCTTTTCAATTTCGATATAATACAATATTTAGTTTTCTTGTAATTCAGATTATGAAACCTTTATATTGGAGTAGCTGTTCCATTTGTGGAATGTACAATATTAATTCTAAGTATATATTAAAATTATCAGATTATTTTCAACTTACAATGACAGATATTGACTACCAAAATCTTTCCAAGAAATTTTTATTCCTACTATTTATTATTCCACGAATTTTTCTTCTGAAAGATATATTCGAGAAAAATCGATGCAAAGGCAATTGTTTTGACCTGGCTATAAATTGGTTTTTTGATTAAATTCACTTTAATCGAAAAAATGCAGAAAAGAAAAAATGTACTTTAACGTAATCTATTATTGTTTTTTGAAACACATCGTAAAATTTTTAATATTTTCAAAATCAAAACACATTTCTTGTATGCACAATTCAAAAGTGCCAGTAGAGAAAACAATTTTCGTCGATAAAAGTTAATTCTTTTTATTGGAATCTATCCTCGAGTCCAAATATTCTGTTCAGCTAGGGCAGTTACCTCCCCCCTTGATGGCACAGCGATATCCGAGGTCTTTGCTTTTAGTACAGAAAGCTTTCTTTTCTTAATTCGACAAAAGTATTTTTCATTAGTTCAACCTTAAAATCCAGTAAATGTCTTAATCAGTAAAATATATACTTCAAGAAAAGTGTGCAAATTAATTACTTAGCACGTTCAGTTTTTTCATAGATATGTTATATTCTATGGAAAATAATTATAATATCTCTCACAAATGGATTTACCTTCATCGGTTAAAATAATATTCCCTTAAAAACAAATATTCATTTCATCTTCAGAAGTAATCGACCATTAATTCATCGTGGTCATTGAAAATCTACAAAAATGCGTTTAGATAATTTGAATATTCATACTGATCAAATTATCCAAATGAAGATATAATTCGCATATATTGAATTTCAGACTTGAATCTATTTGAACCAAAGATTCAAAATATTCGAAGAGTTAAAAGTATATTCTAACTGTTCCTAATTTCTTGTTTAAGTAAGTAGGAAATTTAACTTCTGCTAATCTCTTGTTTCAGTAAGTAAGAAGTTTTCTAAACCCTTTTTCAATGAAATTAGAAAAGAAAATTCAATTGACTTATGCAAACTCGAGATGTTAAGCATTATATTGGGCTTAAATTCTCCTAATTTTCTCTTTAAAAAAATTTAAATTAAAGTTTTGTGGGTTTCTAATTAGTTCAGAATAGTAGCCAAAAATATATTAACAAAATTACTCTAATTGTACGAAATAAACTCTGGCAAATGAAAAATGTTTATTACTGTCCATAACTATATATGTAGGGATAAAAATATATGCCGCAACCTCAAAATTAACTAAAAAGTTTATTCAGCTTAAACTATAGCGAAAATTTGAACCGAAATTGCGAACTTTTTAACGTGATTTATTCATGTTTATCGTGATTTCAGACGGCTTATAAATATTGAATATAATTAAAGTTCAATAGATTTATACTTAAAGCTGTAAGAAGTAATATTTAATTTAAAATAATATATATATATATTTGAATGAAAAATATTGCCTTGAAATATATATTACAATTCTATTCCCAATACGTGTGAATAAAATTAGTTTAATTTATCTTTTATACTAAGAATTTTATATTAGCAATATAACTTCAGTTAATAAAATATATTTTTCTAAAAAAAAATTATAACGTACAAATTATGAAGGCTGTTCCTTGATCAACAAGCACGTAAATTTCTAATATAACAAATAAATAATTTATTTTAACATAAAAAAAAAAAATTCGAAATTGTGAACAATATTATAACCTGATAGAGTTAATAAAATTTACAATTAATAATTATAACATCATCAGTCTTAGAATAAGAAGCTGCATTCATATTTTTGTCGTACTATTTTGAAATTTAAATGAGCCTCTAACTATATTCTATTATTTAAGATGAAAAGATTAATTTGTTCTCTTATCATATATTTTCTAGCAGATTATGCACAGAAACCTAGTATAAAATAATAAGTTTTGAAATATTCATTCATATCTTACATTGTAACTTGTAAAGGTAGTCCGAACAAAGATCTGAGGTGAGATATATATATATATATTTTTTTTACACATTTATATAATTTATAATCTTAAATCTATTTTTCGATTGCAATATTTTAGAAATTCTAAAACATAAACCATACGTTTTAGCTTTAATCATTCACGCTTTTATCAAGACTATAGAGATATAAAACTTAGAGACCAATAAATACTTTGTGATTTTATAGGATCTTTCGTATAATTACCGTAATGGAAAGCAAGATGCTTTCATGTTTTAAAAGTAAAAATTTTTATGCTACATTCCTTAACATATTTATTTAAACTTGCATGGCATGCCTTAAAAATTTTTTGTTAATTTGAAGCACTTAAATCACTATTAAGAATTTTTACAACAGAGTCTAATTGTCCTTTACTTATTTCGAATGTAATTTACGAGCGTTTGCTTAATGTAACTAGCCTATAAATTTCATGATATACAATGAATTTTAACAATGATTCTATTATTTGACTAACGGAGCTAAAATAGTTTTATAATAAATTACGGCTTAAGGGATAAACTGTGAAAAAATATATAAACAATCGTTAATGTAATATACTATCGATTATATAATAGTGTAACTTACTAAAAACTTTTAAAAACTTTGGAACCTTAATATTATATTAAGAAGGTAAATGCAGATGTATAATAATTTTTTTACCAATTAAAAAAAGATCATACAAAATTTCATAAGCATGTTAACTTCCACCGCTCAGGAGTGAGAAACTCAAATTTTGAAATTGGCTATAATTCCTTGTGTTAAAATGGAAAGATGTCGAGCATTACAAACAAATTTAAATATGCTACATTCCTAGTCATTTTTTAAACAAATTTTATTTTGTCATATTATTGTATGTAACACTGAAAATCTTAATTTATATTCGCCTAATTTTATAGCAGTCGTAATAATCATAATCCTCGAGTTATCAAATTTTTCCTCTCACATGTACGTAAAATTCATATTAACTTACAAGAAGAAATGCATCCTACCAGGTTACAACCGAGAACCGAATCAATTTTTACCAATCCATGAATAATGTATTTAATATAACAATGAAATAAATAAGTATTTTTTTTTTATTAAAATGTTCGTTTTATACTATAACTTTTATACGATTAATATATTAAAAAGCATTTTCCATTTTAAATATCCTTATTCTCGTATTTAATTCTAATACATCTTCAACATTTCGATATTATATATATATATATATATATATATATATATATATATATATATTTCTTTTTAATGTAATATATTCCCTATTTATTAATGAATAGAATGATGATAATTAAAATGATGATACTGCGGAGTATTATTTGGCTGTACATAATTAGAGAATTTTTTATTCCTCCTAATGAAAAAAGTATCAGTATATTGCTTCGTCGATTAATCACTGTTCACAAATTTAAATATGTATAACACGCAATTATATAAATAATCAATAAAATAGCAATTCCATGTCAATCGGGTTACCTAAATACCTCAAAAACGGGTGTTTTTATTTTATCCAAATTGGATACCGAATTATCTTTGGTATAAATATTTTGATCACAGAAAAATATATTTTTACATATTTTTCAGAGATACCGTCTACAAAATAATAAAAATTTATTATTAACAACAGATTTTTCTCGAGTTTGATTTTTTAAATATAATATTAAAATGTTAAAGTTCCAAATAGATGCCAATTTTTTCAATTAAATAATGAACGTGACATAAAATTTAAAAATGAGCAGCCAGTTTGTTATTTAATATATTAATAGTATATTCATCTCTAGTAACGGTAAAATTATCAAAATAATATTTCAAAAACAGTATAGTTCAAGAGAATATAAAAACAATGTCTCTTGAGATATTTTCACTCTCCATTTTGAAACAAGAAAATAAGTAATTCTGAAAAAATTTGACTTGAAAAAAAAAATATATATATATATATATATATATAAAATATATGTATATAAGATAATTTATACGAAATTGGGTTTAAATATCATAAAATAACAAAAGTAATATTTTTAGTATAGTAGTTGTTGCATAAAGTCCATGTCAATAGGAGAAGATTTATTCATTTTTTTATAATGTTAAATTTATTTTTAGTGCTGAAATTTGGTTCTCTGGTGGACGAATATTTCCTTATTTGTAAGATTTTAGTGAAAAATTCATTAGAAATCGCAATCAGGCCGTCCCATATTGACATATAAAAATTTAGTCGCATTGCTAATTTTTCATTATAGTTGTCCAATTGATTTACACTATTTATTGTATACAAATATTAATTTTATTATATATCTATTATTATCTATCTATATATTCTCTTTATCCCAAAATTTTATCTAATATTTATCTTTCAATACTCCGATTTTTATCTTTATCTTGAATGAAAACATAGTTTTGTTAATTCACAAACAACAATATTTTATTTGGTCTGCGTTAACATTATTTTTCGAAGTTCTTTTGACTATATGAACTACATTACAAGGTTGATACTCTAGCACAAGGATGAATATGATTATTGCCAAATTACACGTGAAACTTTTCATTTATACTTAAGATTGGTACTATTATTTCACATTATTCAAGTATGTCAATGAACTAGATATACGTTACCATATTTATTTTTCTATTCTCTTAAAAAAACTTATTAATTCTTCTTATCGTCTTTTTGTATAAATTATTATTCGTATTATTTATTGTTTTTTTGGTCTACGGATATAATTTCAAATGATTATATAAATCATTTTATAAATGATATAATTATATATTTAATATTATAATATATTTTTAATTTTCATCTATTAGACAACTATGCTTTTTTCATAATTGGCTTTATACTTTCTTATAATATCATAATACTTGTATTTACAGCCAATAGTTTTACTACAATTTTTTAATATGAAAATGATTTGCGCTTGCATGTAACTATTTCATCTAAACCTGCTTCATAAGTCACATATGCATTTTGACTGACTATCCAAGATTATTATTTCGTAAAAAAATTACTTTACCCCTACTCTTTTCATCTTTTGAAGATAGGTAGTAATACGAAAAATAATTTTATAAATAATATTATATATAAAAAAAGACCATAATATTTTAGTGATTTTATTCACATTGAGCGCAGTAACTCTAATTACTTCCAAAACGAACCCTGTAATGTTTTAATTCCTAACCTTTCACATTCTTAAGATATCTACTTTCATACTTGTAAAAAGCTCTAATGAATATTTTTTTGCAAATATGTGATTTCTGAGTTAGAGTCAATAGAAATTTGTTTAGACTTACACACGGTAGCATATTATTCCCTAATGCTCGTAAAATCAACTGATCATAGGTTAGTTAAAACATTTTATACTTTATTTTCTCTTAAAAGCCACTAATAAAAATAAGGATTTTCATCAAAAAGATTAAATAGTATATCTAGTTTAGAGTTGAGTAACTATTGTAAGTAAAAACATCAGTTCTTCAGAATGGTTGAACTTTAAATCCTAAAACAGGATTTTTTGTGAACGTAATTACAATTAATCTATACCAAACCTGTCACTAAAAAATATACATAATCAATCTATATAAAAGCCATCACGAAAATATCATAGTGTCTCCCTGTCAGTGCATTTTTTGCCTCTATTAACTGTGTCTTCTGTTAAAAATATAAAAGAAAGTGAATTTCAAAATATACGTAAAAGACATTAATACCAATTGTAAAAAAAGTAAATTGTCTTTCATTAAACTTCTGGCGAAAGTGCTTGATCTAAGTATTTTTCATAAAGTCAGCGTATGTCCTAAAATTACGAATAAATCAGGATGAGGAGTTGAACTTAATCAAGTAAAATCTATTTAACATTATTTTCCAATATATTAAGTCCAAATATCAAATAAGAAAAAAAAAATTTAATTTAATTGATGAAGTAATTATTCAATATTAAAATTGTCTCGTAATCTAACCCGGAATTTTTATCTTTGTTTTGCGACATGATGACGCCAGTCATTATTATGAGCACCACTGAGAAATTGAATTATTAAATATATTTCAATCTAGTATAAATATTACGATCATAATCTATGTCAAGATGGTTGAGTAATAACTCGAGCTTCTATTTTTATTTATAAATAGTATTTTTTTCAATTTACTTTTATTATGAAATTCAATATATAATATTATATTTACATATTATATTTACAATAAAGATTGAAAACACATTTTTAAGGTCAAATTTTAAACTCTATTAAGACAGGTTATTTCAAATTTAAAATATATTTAAAATTAGAAGTATAAACTATATCTCTATATGGATACATAAGCTTTCGGTTTATTAAGGCTCAATATATTATTGAAGCGTGTTAACTTGTAGCACGCTTTTCATAATGCAATGGTATTTCATTATTACAATGGTCATAATACTTCTCATGAAATAAATCGACTTCTTTCTGATGCAAAAATGTCATTGAGGCACGAAAAAAAGATTCAAATTTAGGGTTACTTTCTACACTTCGCAAAAAAAATTATTATATTATAAAGACACATAATAAAAATAATGTAAATTTTCTTTTTTCATCATAAACTGCGGTTTTAAAATAAAATTGAAAGAGTTCAACTCCGCATTATGTACTTTTTCATTTATATCATTCTGTAGTGGATACAAGTTATACTCATTAGAAAAATTGGTATTTGAAAAAAAGCGACAGATATTTATTTATTGATAATAAATTTGCTTCAACCAATTTCCGAAT
Organism: Sycobia sp. Sy_11; assembly: GCA_018907035.1. Classification (NCBI taxonomy): domain Eukaryota; kingdom Metazoa; phylum Arthropoda; class Insecta; order Hymenoptera; family Epichrysomallidae; genus Sycobia; species Sycobia sp. Sy_11. Next base: position 829,792 of record JACCIC010000040.1, read on the forward strand.
ATATATATTATCTTCTATCTATTTCCTAGATACAGTCTAAAACATTTGTTAAGATTTCTACACAAAATATGTATACAGCTAAAAAACATGCAAATTTAAAAACAAATTTAAAAACAAATTTTTGTGATTATAAACAAATGAATTTTAATTGTTATTCGAAGGTTTGTTAATTTCGTCAAATTATATGGATAGAAGTTTTAAGTCCACAGATATAATTAATTTTGGAATTCGTTAGTAGAGCATTGATCTCATTTCATGAATAAAAGACATTCCTTGGAATCGAAACAGCATACGCAAACTCTTTCGATTTAAAATTTCAGATAAATAGTTGAAAGTAAATATAAAGTTGAGGAGAAAAGATCTATAAAAGACCAGGCACCGTGCGATCTTTGTCATTATCTTTCGGTTCATAAATACGTCGAATTTATTCCCGCAAGCCACGGTACATTCCATACAGCAATTAATATTTTATTTTCATAATCAAATTATCGATTTCATTAATTCAGTCAAATATTGAATAAAATATACTACTATTTTAGAAATTTAAACTAACGACATAATGGGCAAACAACTACAGTTCGTATTTTTGTTACTCTCAGTGCTGATTGGCTTTTCAGAATGTAATTCTTACTGCCATATACGCAACTGCGCAAATAATACGCACACTCTCTGCAAATATCCCGTAAGTATCTAATAATTATTTTTGTACAATTAAAAAAATAGTCCACCAATGCTTAAATTTTGACAAAATTATTGCTTAAATTTCATAATGTTTTAAATTTATACGTATGTTATCATAATTTCTTAAAATTGTCAAGTCAATTTAGATATATAAGTTTAAGTAAAAATAAAAGTACTTTAATACTAAATAAAAAAAGTATATGAATCAATTCAAGATTAAACAATACTTGCATGTAGAAACTTAAAAATACATTAAACAAAAAGAGTTCTTAATTCTTTCGAGCAATCAATTTACTTATTAGGTATATCATCCAGGAAGACAATGCGGTTATGTTATAAGAAATGGTATAACTGAATATGAAGAAAATCGAATTCTCGCATTACACAATCAATTTAGAGATTATGTATATTCTGGATATGAAATACGTGCACGAGGCGGACCGCTGCCACCTTCCCGCTACAAAACATACTTGGTAAGTCAATGCGAAAAATTATTCTTTTCTTCAATTCATAGAAATAAGGATTTTTTGTTTATAATAATGAATAGGAACGTCTTCATTATTATTCACTTAAAATGCAATAGTTTGTCCATAAACATTTACTATTGTTATATACGCATACTATTTTCCTATACGAGAGAGCTTTCTCTTCTTTTAAGGGCTGCGCAAAAAATTGGAAGTAACGGAATGAAAAATGTCAATTTTTCCCTGATTAGTTACGCTTGTACAGATCGAGCAGGTATACTATAATATCTAACGATCCGGAACACGATCGCTCCAAAATAATGTTGCTCTATCATAAAATTTTATCCTTTGGACTTGAAAAAATGTAGTATTATTGGTTTTCTCTGAAGGTTATATTTGAAACTAATTTGAACCTCGTAACATTTAATTAAATGATTATCTTGTAATTTGAAATTGATATAATATGTTAAGGAGAGATCTAAGATCATTTTACAAAGTATTATAAGCTTTCATAATTACTGTATAGCCATTTTTTATCACTTAAATAGTTAAAATTTACATATATTTCTAGACTTGCAAGATCAGACAGATATAAATAACTGATTTTGTTGAATAGAATGAATTATCTCTAATTACTCAAATAGGCTAATTTATAACTTAAAATAAATACTTTATACTATATAATTAAAGTAATTATAATTTATAGTCGGATGAATTTTTTAATGGAAATTTTTACTTTTCACGTTGCATTCAAAGAAAGAATAACTTTTCGATAAAAATTCCTAATACATATATTTACTCAAATACATAGTTTCTCAGTTTTTCTAATTGACGATTGACTAAATGTATACGTTTGATCGGATAATTGCTTGCCTATGCTAGCATATGTCAATTCATCTAAACTTTGATGGATAATAACTGAAAAGCTGTAAATTTATGAGTATGGGTTCGTTAGAAATGTTTTGTTTGAAAAGCTATTCTATCTTAAAATCCGACGAACGAAAGTAGGTGGTTTCTTCTCGGCTTTCTTTTCAAAATTACTCTGACTATAAAATATTCCTAATTTAATTATAAGAAAGTGTTTATTTTATTTTAAGTTATAGAGTATCACATCTTAGAAATGGAAGAGCGATGCTGAAATCCTAAGAGGCTTATTTTAAAATTAATTAAAATTATCTTACTCAATCTGGACCAAATTCATCACTTATATCTGATAGCTTCTCCTGTTTGTGAATTAGATATATATAATATATACACTCACGCAAGCATATACATACTAACTTAAGGCAGTATTCTACTTTAGACCCTCGAAAAGAACGCTATTTTTGTGAAATTTTTCTGAGAATGCTATTGAAAATATGGGTATAGGATTTGAAATGCTTAATAAATACACTCTTGAAGTACATAAAAAATTGTTTTTCTATTTATTTTATGCATTTTTTATACATGTAAAGTATGGTCAAAGCCAACACCTCAAAAAGTAGGTAACCTTGTCGTGGTCGTAAAAACTTGCCGACGGATATATACAAATAGTTATATAGATAGGATAGATACAAATAGTTGTATGGCGGCTAAAATACGAAAGAAAAAAATTGCTTTTTTCCATCTTTTTTTGCAATAAAAATATAGTTAGAATTAAAATTTTAAGTTGATTGTAGTTAGGACGGTTGATACAAATATATAGAATATGTGTTCAAAATTTCATAAGGATCGATTCAATAGTTTTTGGGTTTTCACGACCACGGTACTTGAAAACGCTGTTTTGAGAAAAACGCGTTTAAAGTTTTTGTAAGTGAAAAATCGTAGAAAAAATTATCTTACGCTCAATCAGCGATGCCTGGGCCATACAATATGCCTTCAACTTGTTCCAGGCGAGTATTTTTATTGTATTGATACACTGCATGGCAGTTTGGCCGATTTTCAGGCCCATAATTTCCATTATTTTCAAAAGTGGGCTGAATCCTTCATTAAAAATGCAGGTAGCAGTGAGGCATGCAATTTTAACGACTTTTTTCCATTACAGACATGCTTTGATGCCATAGCCCAAACTGTTGAGTTGAAATTTTGTTATTTTGTTATTATTTGTTGTTATTTTGTTATTTTGAGTGTTTCTGCTCAAACATCTCTCCAGCAATTTCGTTTTTGTTAGATCCTCGTAGATCGGTTTCAGCACCTCTTGTACGTCACTAGCAAGAGCAGGAGGATGTTTATAATTTTTTAAAGCGTTGTTTCCTTCGGCCTTCTTATACTTGCACCAGCTGTCTGAACAGGATGTACGCTGTGGTTTAGAGTCTGTTGAGATTTTGTGGTAATAGCCGGCCCAGATCTCGTTTCGCATGCCTTCTACTGAATTTAAATTCCTTTCAATTGAAAAACTGTAGTTTTTAGATAACGCCTTCATTAATTTCATACTTAGATCAGCAGTCTTCACTTGTTTAATCACGACTTTTGGTTTCTTCACAAATTCTTCGGTGCAGTTACTTTATTCGTTTTTTTTTCTCCGGCCTTCAATTTTGCAGTCTCATAAAAGGGAAGGTAATATTGAGAAGCAAAGATGTATATATTTTGATGAGAATATATATTGTGTAATGATTTACAATAGAGGAACAGCTGTGGCAGCGAACAAGGCCAGGTAGATGGCTAATCCGGCGCGCGCGCTGGACGGGTCGGAATAGCGCGCTCAGGTAAGTGCGTTCGAAAGGTGAAAAAGTATAGTTAGACTACTTGAATCTTTCTAAAATGTTGAGCTAACATTCTTGAATATATTTACTTTCAAAAAATGTAAAAAAAACATTTTTTTCAATGTTGTAAAGTAGGATACTGCCTTAAGCCAAAAAAAAAATAGACGTTATTACCAAAATGTTTCTATCCAGCTCAGCAGACAAAGATTTTCCAATTTCCTAGTTAACATATTTTTCTTATATAATTATCAAAATTTGTAGCAATTTAAGTAACCATAATTTTAATATGATAAATATGAAAATAATATTTGCAAATCGTTACTTAAAAACACAAAGACTGATGGTGATTAAAACCTGGTATTTATAAGGTATCGAGTTTATACTATAATATAATTTATATTGTTCAAATAGGTCATTCTTTAAGAACGTGAATATTTGGGGATATACTATAAAATGTATTGATTATAGTAGCATATAGAGTGTTACATTAATCTAAAATCTAAAGTATTATTTAATATCCCTAACAGTGAAAAATTAGATAAACAAGAAAGTATTAAAGTTTTTAGAACCACTTATAAAGTATAAAAAATTACAATTGCTATGACTAAGTTCGAGAGTTTACTGTTATTGCTAAACGTACGAAGTTTATTATTTAGTTATCTCTTTCTCCTCTTAAATATTACTTTTGACTGTGCATATAGTACAACTACATATGCTTAAACACGCATATTTATACTACGCACTTATTCAACTTCTATAATCAGAACAGCTGTTTTAAATGTAATACACAAATTTAAATATTATCGAAACTTTAAAACAAATACGATTTTGTAACCTCAATTAATATATTATTTAATAATTATATTTTACCAGGTTTAAAGTGACTTATTAATTAGAAAAAAAATACTAATGTAAGTCGAGAATAATTTTTTTTTTACGAAAATGATTTTAATTATAATCGAATAATAATAATTTAAACAGTCCGTTTTCAATTCTGTGTATTAAGTTTAAATTATTCCAATAACTGTGATTAAAATAACTATATATTCGCATAGAACTGGTTCTAAAATAAAATGGCGGAATACCCAATTAACTCATATATTAATAACAAAATATTTTCCAATATTCCACAAATATTCATTTATTGCATAATAATGACTGTTTGTCTAAATTTTTTTATTAATATTGTAATTAATTTAATCTACTATTGTAGTTTTTATAATTTCCTAATTTTTAATTGATTATAAGTCTTCTTTAAGCTTAATAACTTAAAATAGGTATTAACTTAATTCCATTTGTATTTTATTTTAGCATATTTTTTAACATTATTTATAATTTAATTATAACTTTTAAATACTTATTATATAGCTAATAAATTAAATACTTAACTATAAAGATTCATAAATCTATTTACAGACATGGGATACAGAACTTGCAGATATTGCTCAAGCATGGGCGGAACAATGTATATTTTCAAATGATCAGTGCAGAAATGTTGGTAAGAATAAAATCTATTTTTTCTCTGTTTTACTTTACTATTTATTAGAAATAAGTTTATTATAAATAGTTTTTTGGTTTAATGATATACTTGTAGTAAGGCTGCATTGCGAGAGCCTTGTTGACAATGCAACGATACCTTCAGGTTCATAAATGCACATGATCTTATTTTACAATAAAGCTATGAAACATTGTTTAAGTGTCAGTGCGCATTAATTTCAAGGCTTTCTTGATAGGGGTGACGTAATCATCCCGTCTCACGACCCTTAAGTACTGTATGCGGGCATTTTCGAATTTCTAATGAAATATTCAGCATAACAATAATTCAAAAGTGCTAGCAACAGATTCTCGGAAAATCTTTTACCAGATCTCAGTGGTATATTTTTGAAAGAACCTAAGACCATGTAAAATCTTATTAATTTTTTGTGAGCTTAGTAATGTTTTGTCTGAATGAAAGATTCATACCAAACAGAACTACGAGACTCGAGACAATATCAGACAAATGCACTGTTATTCCATTCTTAACTCAACCCTTAGTGATTTTTTCACTTGAATTTTGGAGTTAAGTATTCTTACTGCTATAAGTTCGAACACTAAAAAGTGTTCGTACCACTCCAATTTTCTCCATAGGGTTATAAATAGAAATGAATTATTGAATTTGATTATAATTAAAAATTGTACTTATTTCGACTGTTCTGAATTAAATTAATAAATATTTTTATCGGTCTTACAGTCTTTATAATATCATACATTAGCTATAATAATGACAGTCAGACTGTCTTTGTTTATGATCACCCCAGTAGAATCTGAAATAAAACTTATTAATACAATATTTATTAATAAAGTATCAGAAAATTAAAACTAAAAATAAAATAAAATTAATAATAAAATAAAAATAAAAATAAAAATATAATAATGATTAAAAGTACTATTTTATGTTAGTAAAGGACAGCATGACTGGCCTCACCACCTTAAATTTAGAATTACTTTCTTGTCCGACCTTCCGGACATAGGGGGGTCCTATAAATCTTATACTAATAAATGTAGAGTGGGGATGGGGTATATAAAGTAGCTAGTTCGTGAGGATGAACCGTAACGGTTCGAAACGTCGGACAAGAAGGTGATCCTAAATTTACAGTGGTGGGAGCAGTCAGGTTGTCCTTTACTAACATAGAATATTGTTTTGATTATTTTTATTTTATTTATTATTTTTATTTTATAATAATATAGATATCGCAAATATTTTAAAAAGATAATGTAATCATGTTTCTATTGAAATTTTATCGATTTCTTTTCTTAGAAACCAACCTATATACATCGTCGATACCGCCGTGCGATATTGATATCCTCCAATTAAACTTGGTGTTTATAAACGGTTGCGCACTTGTGTGTCGCTAATCACGTTTTTTCACTATGTCATATGACAAAAATCATGAATACTGCTACTTTTGTCCATTCTACATTTCTGATCACTCTCAATCAGTATTCTGCTATTTCTTTTACTACTCAAATAAGGTATAAACAAAGTTATATTTGAATTTATTCATGTTTTCGACTTCAATGCTGGTATGGGGTTTAAAAATTCTACTCATGATTTTTTATCTCAATTGCTTAAAAGCTCATGTGTAGAATTTAACAATCATAATGTTTTCCATTCTATAACTTTAGTTGGCCAGGTAGAACTCTGAATAACATAATGCTAAAAATAAAATAAAATAGTGTAATTGAACGTTTTCTTGAACTTTGGAAAATTGTAACATTTTGCCTTATCTTATCGGGCCAGGATAAACCTCTAGACATAAAGTGTCTGAATTACCAATATCTTCTTAAATTGACTCTAACATAGGTTTGACGTTAAACCACATTTAAAAAAGTGCAATTTGCAAATTTTTCACAACTTCGGCACTCTAAATATTGACTAGAAAATAAATATAATTGATTTTTTCTTTTAATACTCTGTCTTTCTGCCTTGTCGAAAGTCCCTAGGCAACTGAAAGCAAGACCAGTGGCAAGTCAATCCAAGACTACTCTGATTTCGAATCTTTTAGTCATTTGCAGCATAATTATGGTTGCGGCATAATTCTGACCAATAATTATGGTTCTATCCCTAATTCGGTCATGATCCTTTTATTTATAGTTAGTTAAGCCTTGACTTATCAAGTAAAATCTGACCTTTTTTGTGACGACTATTCGCAGTTACTAATACTTCCCGATTACGAAACCCTTTTACCTCTCATAAATCCCGTACCTTAGAACGGTCGTTTTGTATTATACTTTTTTGCTCTCACATTTACCAAATCTCTATTTTCGATGCTGCTATTATAACACTTAGCCTATATCTCAATCAGAACCATGTAGAACTTAATTTTGTTATCCTATTGATAGTACAATTTCTTACATTTTAAATCTCTTTCACTTTTGTAATCTATTGATTTTCTGAGAAGATAACGTATGTAGGCGTTAAAATATTTAACAGAGTATGACTTAATGTATTAATATAAGGATAATCATTAAGGATTTCTAAAATTTCATTAAAAGTAAACTTTTTTAAAATTATAAAAAACACCGTCATAATAAGTATAAAAAGTAAAAATTTTGAATTTCATATACAAATAATATTTTAAACTCAATCATACTATTACTTTATTTTACTATGATATATAGAAACAGAGCTTATTTATTTGTTACTAAATATCTCAATAACTATTAAACCAATCATTTTCATTTTTTTATTAGATTCCTTATTATACCCGGAATAATATTGGCTATATTTTATGTAAAAATATTCTTACTTTTAGCAAATTAACAATCTTATTTCAATTAAAATCTTACAAGTCAAAATGAATCAGTCACCAAATTATTAGTGCATTACGCCATGAAGAGCGGTGGAATAAAACTGAGTTCGGTGGTCGATTCGAATTATGTGCATATTTACTTAGAAGTAAAGCAGAGTCCAATTCAAACTTTTAAGCGTTCAAGCAGTTGTTCCTCCGTCTGCCAGTAGGTGGCAATTCGTATTTTCTATGAACTGTCTAATCAAATTAACTAGTTGAAATTATTAATACCATGTAACTTATTTAAAGAACATCATACAACTTATAGAAGACATATCTAACTTCGGCATGAATATCCTAAACGAGTTGTGGTTCTAGTGAGTGGATACTTTTTTGTTCTGCAGATGAAACTGCCATTAATTGTACTCCATGAATATTGTTCGTATATATTCTACTTTTTTGTAAAATGTAGAAAAAAATGCATTGATCGTTCAAAAAATAAGCGATATTGATTTTAAAAAATTCCTACCCTCAAATTTACATTCTGAAGAAAATGTATAAGAAAAGTATTTTTTATCCGGAGTCGTATTGTTGAAAACGGACAAATTTTCTATACGAAGACTATAAATATTTTAAGCAAAACTGAAACAAAAGTATCTCGTGTACCATGCTTCTAGCATAGAAAAATGTATGTAAGTATATATGTATGCGCGCTCAGTCGACAGAGAGGATAGCCAATGAAGAAATAATATATATTTTTCGTTTCCGATATTACTGAATATAGATAGGCAATTTTTATTTTCTTTTATAATTTTGATTTCATGACATTAATAACGCTCTTTTCTTTTCTTTTGATAAATATCTATAAGGATAATTTTTTTTAATGTTCAAATCTCAATTCCCTTGCTTGGAGAACCTGGTAAATCAGATAAGCACTTGACTGGTCAGGTACTGACGTAAACTCAGCCGTCGCTTGAACACCTCAAGCGGAAGTCACTTATTAAATTTCATATATATCATAAGAAATAGCTAATCTTATATTTATATATTATTTTTTCTAAGAATATTTTTTTCCCAAAAAGATACTAAATTTACTGTTAACTTTCATAGATCGTTGGGTTGTCGGTCAAAATTATGGTTATGAAATAGGATTGGCAATCGCTCTACAAGGTCTAACGGTTGATTCGATCGTCCACAAATGGTATGAAGAAGTCCTAAGATTTAATAGCAGCAATATCATTGTATTCAAGTACTTATTTTCATTATTTAAATCCAAAAATATCATCAAAATAATATAAAAATTACTATAGAATAATATTAACTGTTACAGTCAACGCTATTCTAGAGCAACGTATACTGATCGTTTCTCTCAAATGATTTGGCAAAATACCAGAAAAATTGGCTGTGGTGCAATGAGATATTTTACAGGTTATTATGCAACGCTTTTACTAGTCTGCAATTATGGTCCAAAGGGTAACTATGGCGGTAACCCGGTCTATTATATAACTTAGTCGTAATTTTACGTAATAAAATATTATTTTAATAGACCATTATAGTAAAAAATTTGTTTAATATATACTATTAATATTATAAATACCTAGAATTTATATATTGGAATAAATAAACTAAGAAACTAAAATACTAAATCTTTTACTATAAAGTTGGACTAATTCATTATATATTATATCCAATAAGACATAGGTTCTTTGATACATTAGGGATCCTTCAATTATATTTATGATCCACATTATGTAGGTTTCTGAGAAAGGACGTGTTTTGCGTTATTAAAAATTTATTAAAAATTATTAAAAAGAATTGGTAAAATATTTCGTAAAATACTAGAAGAATTGTCTGTGTCGCAATGAGATATTTTAATGGATGTTATGCAACACTTCTCTACTAGTCTACATTTATGGTCCGAAGGGTAACTAGCGTAGTGATTCAATCTACTGTATAAGTTACTAGTATTTCTATATAGTAAAATGTTATTTTAATAGACCATTATATTATACATTTTTTAAATATATTTTACTAATGTTAGAAATACATAGAATTTAGATATTGCAATAAATAATCTAAAAAACTAAACTTAATAAATCATAAATGATCTGTATTAAGAAAATAAATCTGTAATTACTTAAAATAATTAGAAATTTATACTATAAATCTTAATAATAATACACTTTGGCAAACGTTGGTGATTGGTAAAGAAACAAATTACAAGTGAAGTTTATGACATTGTAAGTTTAAGCTGCAACAATATGCAAATAAGAAGTTATAAAATAGTTAGCACAAATGAACAGCTACAGATGGTACGCCACATGTCGTTAGATTAGATTCAGATTCTCTAAGCTTATATCAAGCACACTTCGGGTTCGCCGACAACCAGTTCGTCGATACTGGAATAGCTTATTTCAAGTCTCATATTCTAGAAGCTTTACCCAACTTAACTCCGGAATCCGCTGCATTGAAGTTACAACTGGGACTTGAAGATGTCAGGCAGAGATTTAACGTCGGTGTTATATACAGAAACGTTCTCATGGGAGCGGCATCTTTTCTTCACCCCATCACAGATAAAACCATTAATAAATTATTAAACGATGGACGGCCAGAAACCAAAGAGATACGTGAATTATACACAGCGTATATTAAATTTAGCGTTTTGTTAAGCAAATCATCCAATGAAGAATTTAAGTACTTTATATCGCATAGGAGTTAGATACATACTTTGTTAAATACGTTAGAATTAATTGAAATTTATTCACACGATATTATCTATGACGAATATATAACTATATGTTCTTTTGATGTGAGGTCGTCATGTAGATGGATCTGTATGGTTCTGAATGGTATTGACGATACCTCTTCCTTATCTCTAGCTCCTATGTCAGGGAAAATGTACCATACGCTCTACTCTATTGGACGAGGATTTAGGCCGATTTTGGTGCTTACGGTGCTTGATTCAAATTCTCATAAACATGTAGCTTTATCTGCATCTGTCCGAAACGTGATGGCCATATATGGTGGCAGGTTGATCCCATGGGGCATTTATCAGTTTGTACTTAAAAATGATATCACACATGCCTAGACATGACCCCTATTCCATGGGAATCGTCGGCACTCTACGCTTAACACCGTCTAGTCTTATAGACTTGAGGGTAATCGCAACCAACGATATTCAGTTGTGTTGTGAAACGCGGTTATGGCGCGAAAGTCCAGAAGCGACGAAGATTTTAAATGGTTCGGAACTGTACAGTTAGCAAAAATGAATATTATAATATAATGATACCATTTTTATTATTATTGTTATTCTTATTATTTTCTAATAATTATAAATTGAGTTTTGATACGGTTGTTCATTTCAATGTGATTAATTAGCTTGTGTTTAGGTATTCAAGGTCTAGAATAAGCATACTACATGTATGCTTATTAGTTGCGTAGTGCCCAATGTTCTTTAAAAATGTTCATATTTTACTTTTAAGTTTACAAACTAGTAGTATTATATCAAATAAATTCCAATTATAAGAGTGCACCCGGACTATATATAATACAAGTCTAATTTTTTATGTGACCACGATGGTTGCTCACAGTGGTATGAACCCAGAGTCACCTTTATATGAATTTAGGCGTTTCGTCCAAGTCTACCAGCATGGACTCCTGAGTAAAGCACAGTAGATTTTCCTTAGATATTCAATGGCAGATGGTCTTACGGCTATATTAATTGTCAAAATTTAATTTTTGTATGTAGAGAAAACAGAATGAATAATTTACCCCTAGCGGGAAAACCACTAATTAAAGGCACATAATTTTTAGATGCGTACAACCAATTGAAAATAAGAAGTTTAAACACCCGTCAGTATATTATTATATAAAATAAATTAACAAATAAAAGAATTCGCGCATATGCGCTGGGACACAATCTAGGTTGCGTGAAACCAAATTTAAAAAAAAATTAAATTTGTACAAATAGAGCATAATAAAGGATATAAAAATAAACGCTATATTACTTATTGAAACATATGTAAATAATACATTGAATTTTAAAAATCATTTGTCTAGTTTCATAAAGCAACGTTTTAACATTGATAATGGTCTTCCATGTAATTAAACCAAATATTAAGTTTTTATTTTATCAGAAATATGCGACGAAAAATATATTTGAAAAATGAAATTAAACTTTTAACAAAATTTAACTGAACAGAAAACAACTCATTTTGTACGCTTCGTCCTAGACCATCTACTGGGCTTGACAAAGAAAACTTATTGATAGAGATATATTATAGGAGAAAATAGTGTGAATGTCGGAAACAGTAACATTTACTAAATTATATCTCTCTCCAATACATTTTCAAGCAGAAAGATTATATTTCCAATCATCTAGATAAATTGTAAATGATTTATAATTTTCTATTAATGAATTCTATTCAATTAATTTTGCGTATAAATGATAAATTTTTATTATTGCTTTTGAAGTATAGCTAGTAAAACCAAAATATTAAAAAAAAAGTTACAATTTGTTTATTTACGAAATTTTTAAATCAAAGATTCTGTTAGTGAAAAAACTTTGAAAAAGCCATTTTGATTAGGTCTATTTATTTAAATATTTATTGAAAAAATCAATAATTATCAAACTTGAGATAAAAGTAAAGTAATTGTAAAATAATATACAATTTATGTTAAAAGTAAATAATCATTAGTCAAAATAATCAAAAATTAATAATTAGATTGTCCATGGATTTATAAACCAAAGATATCCAAATTATATGAAATTTAAGAGTGCTCCATACCGCGATCCCAGCGCCACGATGAACTATTAAAACGGAAATGAAAATGTGTAAATCGTAGATTTCGTTTTGCGTCCTCATTTTACGTTTTACAATGTTGAAACAAATTTTATACGAATCTTTGAAAAATTCTACAACTGGGGGTGTCCCTTACTGCTTTAATTATATGTTTCAAAGTTCGTTTAAAAAAATAAGAAAATGTTTCTCTAACTGTCGTCTGCACTATAGACCTCGCCGCTTTGCAGTAACATCAAATAACAACAAATATTATAAATTTTATACGTATAGTACAGATAAAACTTGGATAGCCCCGGATGTAGAATTGAATAATGAATCGAATGAACTTTGTTTCATCTTTCTATTCAAAGAATTGAGGGAGTAAAACGAAATATAAGATTTTATTACGGTTATAATGCAAGTTGTCAATTCTGTAGATAAAAAAGTGAGAACTTTAATTTCTGATTTTTTGAATAGGTGGCGCTGAAGAAAATATTCAATGCCGTACAAATCAAATAAAGAATTATGAAGCCTTGTGCAGAAATATATATATATATATATATATATATATATATATATATATATATGCACATAAATACACACATGCATACATCTATGCATGCAAACACATTGCAAACATAGTAATGTGATTCGGAAATTTCAGATTACAGAGAGGTGCGAGATATACAAGCTTGAGCCAATAAATATATATGAAAATATAATAGGAAAGTAATTGTTCTTTTCCTAACCTAAAGTATATATAATATTTATCTAGGCAAAAATGTTATTATTGCCTACGCAGATTTAATATTTATATACATCCTAACAATTTTTTATTAAATAAATCGTTTCTTATGACAACTAAAGCTCATAAGAAATTCCCAAAATTTCAAAAATGTTTATTTTTTTTACAGGATAGTCTTTTAGCTACAATAAAAACTCATAATTTTAGGAGGAAATGAGTTTTGAGTGTTCACAGCCTGTAATTGATGCATTTGAGTTATTACTTCGATATCCACCCCTATTAGATAAAACGAATAAGAAAAAGTAACATGAAAAGAATATATAATTTTTAATTCAAATGTAAAATATCATAAAACCATCATTATTTTGGAATGTAGAAGTGTATGATTGTGTATTTATAGTACTGAATTTTGTATAAGGAGTAAGTACAGCTCCTAAATTAATATATTATATTATAAATATTTAAATATATAGTTATTTATATAAAGCAATTTTTTAATTTAATCTTATATTACACATCATTATACTGTTATTGGCACTTTGTATAATTTATACAATTATGTAATAACAGCTTTTATAGAAACTTTTTGTAAGAAAACTGTTACAAATTTAAATATTAAAATAATTTTTAATGAAGTAACACTATTATAAAAAAGACTATTATACAAAATATAAAAAATATATTTTTCAGATCCGATATAAAAAATGGACACAATTCTTTTAATGAATAATAAGACTATTTGTATCATTGTGGCTAATATTAACGGATATATACATGTATTACGTTATATACGTATACAAAATTATAAAAAGAATATTTAACACAACAGGTATTTTTCTAAAAATTTGATAAATTGATACATTTTGACAATAGCACTTATATATTAGAAATTACTTTCTTTTTCAATAAGTATTTTTTCAATAGTTTCATTACTATCTATTCAATGGGTAATTATAAAAATTTTATTTTAAAATATATTCTTGTATGGTCAAAGTTTCCTTTAGTATTTCATACATTGTAATTTTTTGGAATAAATATGTCAGATTAAATAAAGTCAATATGCAAAATTCAAAAAATTATACATATATTGCAGCCAAAAATATCACGATGTATAATATAGAAATATTTTTTGTAAAAACATATATATATATATATATATATATATATATATATATATATATATATATTGTATTTAAATAATTATAATGTAGAGTATAATATGCCATTATATTTAGAAGCTGTACTTGCTCCATATGTAAAATCCAATCCTATTAAATATACAATCATACTGTTCTGCTTACTTTCTCAGAAACTGGTGATTTCATACTTTTCATTTAAAGTAAAAATTATATATTCTTCCCACTCTAATTTTTCATTATTTTGTATATTAGAGACCTAACATAATAGCTATCTTGATTGCATTAACATCAGATTATATCTATAATATTAATATTATTACTTACGAACAATGAAACCGCCCCCTTCAAAACTTTAATTTATCATTATTTTTTTCATGATTATTTATATATACTTTAAATGGTCCTTTAAAATTAAAAATAAAGAAGGCCATACGTATTATGCGATTTGTTGATTTATTAATACGTAATAAATGAATATGTTTGTACTATTACCTTATTTTTATTTTCTTTACATCTAAGAATCTTATTATATAAATATAAATACTTCATACCCTCGCGCCTTACTCTGAGGAAGGGGAGATGAAGCTAATTGTCTTTTGGGAGGCTTTACGTTTTTAATGAATTTATTTAATAATTTTTTTCTTCAAAAATAGCATCTTAAATTATAGGTTTTTGTCTATCACTTGCACATTGAAATATAATATAACTGAACTTATTTGTATTTTGGGTGCCCGTCATGTCTCGTCTGTATATAACCGTTTGTCTGTAATTTTTTTATGAAATATATACTGATCTAAATTATATATATATATATTAATTTGCCATTAATAATTAATAATTTCTATTGAATTATTGTTTACATGTTTATTTAAGTAATCATTAAATTACAATTATTATTGAAATAAAATTTTAATTTTCTATTATTTTTAATTCATAAAAAGTTAAATCTGGAGATAATTAACATTATAGAAGAGAAAAGAATAATCCATCAGAATGATGACCAAGAATTGTATCAAGACCTATCTCCATTCATCAGGTAATCATTATGTTGATACCTGCATTATATATATATATATATATATATATATATATATATATATATATATATATTTGATTATCGGATCAGCTGTACGACATTTTTCGAGAGGTTGGGTCGACTCTGTTCGGATTTGTGTTTCATTCGTTTAGAAAATCGTAAACACTCGCATGCTGTCATCAAATCGTATACAATGCGATGTTGCCACTACTTTTTACATGATTTTGGAAACAGTGTTGAACGAATTGATAGAATACACCAGCTGCCAGCGCAATGATACGATTTGCGCGACCGTGGACCGTGATACCCGTAATACAGTTATTGACCACATATTCAAATACATGATTCTATGATCATTACAGTTTTAGTATGATAAAATAATTCATCAACACAAACTATTGTATTAATTAAAAATAATGATTAATTCAATTTTCATTTAATTGAAAATTGAAAATAATACCTTATTAATTATATATATCGATAAAAATTAAAAGTAATTATAAATTATTACAAGTTAATTAAAAAATATCTCAACCCTGAGATATGTATATCTAAGGATATATATATATATATATATATATATATATATATATATATATATTAACGTTGATTGATAAATATTTTTATCGGTCTTTACAGTCTTTATAATATAATATCTAAAAACATTATTATGTTGGAATAATGTAAGAATGAACTAGTAAGAAAGTAATACATAAATATTTTTTTAAATTAATTACAATTCTTTATTAATTTTTGTTATAATTCAGGTAACTGTTTCACTCTCCATATCCAACGTGCCTTGCTTTTGCCGATTGGTCTACTCGAATATTTTTTGTCTGAAATTCGTGAAAAAATGAAGATATAGCCTGATTGGAATTTTAATATGAAAAAAAGAGTTACATATTATAATAATATCATATATTTCAGTGAATAATAATACTAATTGCAATTATTGATTTACAATGCAATATTATAATTAAACAAGAAGGAGAATATTAAATAAGTATATGTACTATGACATTAGAACTAATATAAAATTACAGGCATTACACATTTTTTCTATTTTTCAATAGTTTACACTTCTTTATCACATATTTCATATATATATATATATATATATATATATATATATATATATATATATATATAAGTACCAAAATTATTTCTTGTGCCCCCATCCCCTCTATTTCATCAAAATTTTTTTCATATCATATTGGGTCGTTCAATTTTATGTATGAACAAACAAAACATTTTATATAAACTACAGGTATAATTTCAATTGTTTCTCTCGAAATATAAGAATAATAACCTAATAAATAACATACATACTCTGCAAATTAAGTCTTATTCAATTTTTTAATTTAGTCGATAAATTTAATTTATTTTTGTCTTAATTCTTTATTTATTTATATATTTGTGAAATTAGTTTACTTTTTCAAACATTTTCGCATTTCTTTTATATTTTTTTCTTTCATTATTTTGTGTTATACTTATTGTTTTTTGTTCATAATATATTATTCATAATGATAAACAATTTTAATTTGAGTGACAAAGATGCAAGCGATATAAAAATTGTTTGTACGAGAAAACGTCATTTACAACTGAGTGCAAAACGATTATCACAGAAACGACTGGCGGCGAAAAGGTATATGTTCTTCATTCATAATTAAAAAAATAATAAATAATTTTGATTTATTTGTGTAAAGTTAGTAGAGTAAAAAATATATATTCGTCAGATATATAGAAAATTAAGAAAACACCTATATGAATATATATTATATATATATATATATATATATATATATATATATATATATATATATATATGATTGTTAAAATAAAAAAAAAAACGTTTTGCGTTATTATGCAGGAATTAAAAATTGTATTTAGTTCGACTGTTCTGAAATAAATTAATAAATATTTTTATCGGTTTTACAGTCTTTATACAATAAAATATTATACTAATATAATGACAGTCAGACTAAAGAAAGAAAAGTGAGAAGAAACAGAGAGAAAAGTGCTCTGCATGCTGGTCCAAGCATTATACCATCCCCAAACTCTCCTCTCCCATCTATTCATTCGTGCTCCAGCTCAGCCCGCCATCGAGTTCTTTTCATTTCACCAAAGGCTATGTTCTATTGTTACTTGCATAAGCGGGTGGCTTCGGCTCAACCCGCCTCGGCCCCTAGTCGCTCAACGCCCCACTAGTTTCGCTCGTGCAAGCTCATGTATTTAATAATTCTTATTTTAATTAATCACAGTGCGCACTGTACTTTGGCCTACGCTCAACCCGCCTTGGCCCTTGGTCGCTCAACCCGCTACCCAGTTTGTTCTACTGCGCACTGTGAAGAGAAATCCAATTCTCACTCTAACTCAACCGGCCAGAGTTTGAATTGAATTTTTTCCCGTATTCTATTTCCTTTTAACGACGTTACTGGGATTTGAACGGCAAATAAATCCAACTGGCTTACAAAAAAACTATAAAAATCTTTATTACTAAATTAAATATTAAAATTCAACAAAATTGTAAATCTTTCGGCGCCGCTGCGCCAGCCGCCGTTTCGGCTTCTATGTCAATTGGCCGTGCGCCGTTGTCCGCTGTAACAATAAATCATAAAACATTTCTTTTATGATTTAACAAAAGAAAGAAAATATTTACATTTATAATTTTACATAAATTTAACGCTCTGCGTGAGCGTATCACAAATTCTAATAATATTTTAATTTATCAATTCGCGAATTCACGCTCGCCGCTGCTCTTCGAGCCGCCTGAGGTCCGAAAGCGCTCGCGCATCTTCGTGGTGCTGCTGTCGCCTTTCCCCGCGCCGCGCTGCTCGTGACTTTGCGATTTCAATGTAATATAATAATTTGCGCGAGTTTATGTGCTCGTCGCAATGTATACATTAAAAATCGAATGTATACGCGTAATAAAACTCGATCAGGGAAGGAGTTAGAAATTCCATCAAAAAACGAATCCGAAAATCGACCAAGAGAGGACGAATTCAGAACTCCTCCGAAAGACTTAATAAAGGTTAAATTTACGCCATTTTGTTCATTAAGGCCTCAAGACCAATCAAATATCGAACAAAATAGAAAAGACATCAGTCCCGTATACACAGGTTTATCTACCCCTAAAAACCTATCGTTCGCAAAAGATCAAGCCACAACCATATCTTTAAAGGAAGCACTAAAATTTTTTCCTGAATTTGACGGGAACAATATTCCCCTTAGCCAGTTTCTAGAATTCTGTGCAGAAGCTAGGGAACTTATAAGCAACAATCTTGAAGAAAGCTTCACGAAATTGCTTAAGAGGAAACTCTTGGGTGAAACAAGAGAAATAATACCTGGGTACGCATTCACCACAGTCGAAGAATTTAAAGAACATTTAAAAGACTTTTACGCCCAATCGAAGAACGTGCACCAACTTCTCAGCGAACTGTGTAGTCAATATCAGGTTGAACACGAATCAGTCATAAAGTACGCGAATAGAATTAGAGACATCGGTTCTCAAATTTATTAAGTAAATCGGCACATAACCAAAGTACCAAATACAGCCGCAGCATCGAAAAGGTAATAATAGAATGTTTTAGATCAGGGTTAAAGCCCGAAATCGAAACTAGATTGAAAGAGAACGAAGCCATCGAGGACGTAGTAAAAGACGCGATCGCAGTAGAACGAAGACTCGAAGCTCGGGAGAACTTATTTAGGAAGCAAGAAATACGCCATAAACCTAACAAACAAAATATATAACCCCGCCAGGTAAACAATCTAACTCTTCCAAGGAATACACCTTGCAGCTACTGCAATATAATAGGTCATACGTTTGCAGAATGTCGGAGAAAACTCAGACCAAGCCAAGCGCTAATATGCCAAACTTGCGGAAGGTCAAAACATACTACCTCCCAGTGCTTCGAAACGATCAAGTGTCAACAGAGATGCCAGGCTGAACGGCCAACTCGAGTATGCGCGTTAGAGTCTTTACCCCTCCATGTGCTGATGGGCTGAAACTCGCGCGATATTTTAAAGTTATATGATCTGTATGATCGTATAAAACAACAAGCAAGCTGCAAGACTATGAAAAAAATTATTGATACTATAATATATAACTGTGGCCAAATGCATATAAATATTTTACAACATGATCACTACTAAAAACTCATTAATTAATATTATTAATTATTAAAATTATTATTAATTATGAATATCATCATTAATATTATTATAAACTATTATAATAATTATTAAATATTATAGTTATCAATATAAATTTATTATAATTATATAATTTAATATATAATTAATATATATTAAATTACATAATTAATAATAATATTAATAATTAATAATAATTTTAATAATTAATAATATTAATTAATGAGTTTTTAGTAGTGGAAATTTGTAAAATAATGAGGGGTAAAGACTCTAACGGACATACTCGAGTTGGCCGTCCAGTCTGGCATCTCTGAGTGTCAAGCATTTAACACAATCGGTCATAATGTCCGCGACTGCAGAAGTAACAATACACCATCGTCTATAGCATGCCAGCTATCCAATAAGCCTGGTCATAGAGCTATCTTCTGTCGAACTTATCAAACGAATAAACAAAAACCGATTCCGAAATGCCAAAAATGTGGACGGTTAGGGTACTCTGAAGCTACATGTAGGGTACGCGATTCCTCTCACCAAACCGCAGCCACCTTACACAGACCCACATGCGCTTATTGCAAGTATCCAGGGCACACAATATCAGAATGTCGAATGCGGCAATATAACCAGGGAAATGGACGAAGTCTGCAGAATGAGAGCGCGAACAAAGGGACTTGCGACGGACCAACATGCTCAATGAACACGAACCAACTATCGAATCTGCTAGGCGAATTAATACCCTTGGAGCCACAATAACCAACTACGTACCATCCATAGAAGTTCAGTTTGGGCCACAATGTTTTCTTTCTTTTATGATAGACAGTGGATCCGAAGTAAGCATTATTAAAGTGGATGAATACCAAAAGGGGCACGCTTAAATGAATCAAAAATCTATACACTAACAGGAGTGGGAGATAGTAAAAAACAACCCTAGGTACCGTATCATTGAAAATTGCCAGACAAAAAATCGAACTTCTCGCTGTATCAGACAATTTTCCTATTGCATACAATGGAATCATAAACTCAGAATTCATAAACTCAGAAACCAACGCCGAATTAAACTTTACCCATAAACAACTCACCATAGCTGGCTAAACGACGAATTTACGACTAGGAAAGAAACATTAGGTATCCTTGCATATAGCATTGTGAATATCCATATCGAACAGGAAATGGAGTTACTTCCTACCGTGATTACCAAGAATCCAATAGGCGGCAAATCTAGATTCCAAGTAGACACAGGATCTGAGGGAAATTTAATAAAAAGAGGAATCATACCCCATCAATACAAAATCGATGAGTCACAGAAAGGACTCTTGAGGGGAATAAACTCAGAACAATTTTCCATCCTAGGAACTTTAAAACTTAAAGTTTTGGGAGGAATCTCTAGTTTTTACGTCGTCTCCGATCATTTTCCAATACCGTATTCCGGTACTTTCGGAGCACGATATTTAAGCAACGCTCGAGTAACACTAAACTACGAGACGCAACGACTAGAGTTTCATACACATGACCAAGCTATCGAATTTGTGTCACCAGAGATACTTCGCAAAAAATTTAGCCGTGGAAATAGAAGAAAAAGGAATAGACCATACGGTAGACTCGTTACTCACGAACGCATCTATCGATAGTCACAACGACCAGAGAGAAACAGACGATGGACAACAAAGGCTAAACGAAGAATTGTTACACATAGACGATGAAACAAATGAATTTTTAAATAATTACTTCGATAATGAGAGTATATCCACAAAGACGCTTTATTTACTTACACAAGAACTAATATTATAAGAACTGAATATCCCCTCAAAGGGAATAAATAATGAACCCACGGTTTTCCCCATGGGAAACTTAACTTCCGTACAAACCGTATCTATAAGAGATATAATACGCACACATCACCTTGATAAAACCGAAAAAGAAGACGGACAGCATTTAGTCGAAAAAAATCGCGATATTTTCTTTCTACCCGGAGAATCATTGCCGGGAACAGATGCCATAACTCACAGAATAAAAACTACGAATGCAGAACCAATGAATGCCCGACAATACAAATTCCCTAACTCGCTCAAAGAAAAAATAGATAGACAGGTGAATGATTTATTAAACCAAGGGGTGATAGAGAACTCCGATTCTCCATTTAATAGCCCAATTAGGATTGTAAAAAAGAAAGCAGATTCACAAGGTCGATCAAGATGGCGAATAGTGCTTGACTATAGAACTTTGAACGAAAAAACAGTAAGTGATGTTTATCCACTGCCAAATATCACTGAGGTATTTGACCAAGTAGGAGGTGTAAAATATTACTCCGTATTGGACCTTGCATCAGGGTTTCACCAAATTAAGATGGACCCAAGAGATTCACATAAAACAGCTTTTAGTACGCCATTATCAATTCGTTCGTAAGCCTTTTGGGTTGAAAAATGTACCCGCCACTTTTCCAAGGTTAATGGATACTTTATTAAGAGGACTACAAGGCAGAGAACTGTTTGTGTACCTGGATGATATTGTAATATATGAAAACACACTGGCAGAACACGATAGAAAAATGAGCCTATTATTAAACAGACTTCGAAAAGCCGGATTGAAATTACAAACCGTCAAGTTCGAATTACTGAAAAGAGACGTGAAATTTCTAGGACACCGTTTCAGTGAAAAGGGACTTAGTCCCGACGAAAAAAATGTAGAAGCTGTAAAAGATTTCCCACAACCGAAGAACGCAAAGAACGTGCGACAGTTTCTTGGTTTAGCTGGGTATTACCGCAGATTTATTGAAAGATTCGCTGCAATTGCAAAGCCATTAACAAAATTGCTGCAAAAAGATGTACCATTTGAATGGTCGAACAAAACCGAAGAAGCCTTTTAGACTTTAAAAAACATTTTATGTAATGCACCTTTATTACAATTCCCCGACCTTACTCAACCATTTAATATAATAACTGATGCCTCAGGATACGTTATAGGAGTTATTCTGTCCCAGGGAGAAATAGGGAAATATAGATCCATAGCATATACTTCTAGAGTTTTACGCAATGCAGAACTTAAATACGAGGTTTACGAAAAAGAAGCCCTAACAGTCATACATAGCGCACAGGCATTTCGTTCCTACAGATATGGAAGAAAAATAACAATCATCACTAACCATTAATCCTTAGTTTGGTTTAAATCAGCAGACCTAAATACACAAGCGCAAAAATGGGGTTTCAAACTCTCCGAATATGATTATACCGTGTTGTATAAACCAGGAAAACTAATTATGGAAAATTAATCCACCTGAAATAGTCACAATAAATATCGTGACGAGATCAGGACGAGAGCTTTGCAATGCGCCAGGACGCACAGATAAAAATAAATCAAATCGAAAGATAATTACACAGCCGAAGAAAAGAAAACGACCTAAAAAGTTTACGCAAGAGGAATCCGAAAAATCTCCTTTACAAGTAATCGAAAAACAAAAGAACAATGAACATTACGCAAGGGAAATCTAACCAAATAGCTCCGATAAGAAAAAGGCCCACGCGTCACGCGGCACTACAGGCGCCTCATTATGCCGGAAGCGAACCAGAATCACACGAAGAGTTTGAGGCCGAACCAATAGCCTTACCACAACTGATAACCGCTAATCATACGGAAGAGACAAAATCAATATGCTCCACCGACTCGTCATTTAGCCCAAATCATGACAAAGAATACGAGGCTGAAAGAGGCAGAGTAATAGAAACTAAAGATTTAATATGCCACCGCAAAGATAACATAGTTTTCTTCGTAACTAGCGACGGAAAGCCCTTTGAAGGAGGTGCTAAAAACTACTGCAAAACAACGGCATAAGCATTAATCCAATGGATATTGGAGACATCCACCAAATAAAAGGGGCGCACTGCAAAAATCTCTTCGCGTTATACATACGAGGAGAAATAGCCATATCAATGACTATAATAAACACCAATATATACAAAACTTTGTCGATCTTAAAGGAAATTCTAATCAAAATACTAGAAAACATTATTAGCATTACCAAAAGCAAGAACATTGAAAACATAGAATGACAAGATATTCTTGAAACAATAAAAGCATCTTTTATGAATTCCCCGAATAAAATTATCTTTTGCACTGACACCCTTAAATACGTTCCAAATTAAAAGAGGGACGAAATTTTCTACGAGTTACATAAGTCACCAATTGGGGGACATAGAGGAATGTCTAAGACATATTACCGAATCAAACAGAAGTATTATTGAAATAACTTAAAGAAAGACATTCAAAGAAGAATACAACAGTGTTTGGATTGTCAAAATAAAAAACTAGTGAGATGAAAGACCAAACAACCAATGGTGATCACCGACACCCCTGGTACACCCTTTTATAAAATAGCTTTAGATGTCGTAAGGCCATTAATCCCTACTAAACTTGGAAATGAATACATCCTGACAATGCAAGATCAATTCTCGAAATTTTGCGTAGCAGTACCCTTACCAGATACACTGTCCACTACCATAGCAGATTCTTTTATAAAAAAATTTATTTGCACCTTCGGAACACCGAAAAACATTCTAACAAACCAAGGGAAAAATTTCCTGAGTAACTAAATGAACCGAATAGCAAAACGGTTTAAAATAAAGAAACTACGGACATCCGCTTTCCACCCGCAATCCAGTGGATCGCTAGAACGCTCATATCACGTTTTGGGCGAGTTTTTAAAACAATATACTACCAACGACGAGGAATGAGACAGTTGGTTAGACATAGCCATTTTAAATTATAACACTTGTGTCCAAGAAAGCACCAAGCATACGCCGTATGAATTAATTTTTGGTAGAATCACCAGGTTGCCTTCTATCGATCCTT
Organism: Sycobia sp. Sy_11; assembly: GCA_018907035.1. Lineage (NCBI taxonomy): Eukaryota > Metazoa > Arthropoda > Insecta > Hymenoptera > Epichrysomallidae > Sycobia > Sycobia sp. Sy_11. Next base: position 854,581 of record JACCIC010000040.1, read on the forward strand.
TAAGAGAAGGGGACTTATTACCCACGTACAAGGGATATCTAGTCAATTTAGTCACGCAGCTGAATGGAATCCAGAAATTAGCCTACAACAATCTAGTATCCTCAAAATCACGTTCAAAGAAATACTACGGCAGAAAAATTAATCCACGGAATTTTAAAATAGGGGATTATATATTCCTGCTGTCTGGTCCTAAACCAAATAAATTTGGAAACCATTACTTTGCACCTCATAAAATATTAGAAGTGCTAAACAAGAATAATATTAGGATTCAAGTAAATAAAAGCAGTAAGATCGTTCATGCGAACAGACTTTGCATCTCTTACATAAATAAAGAAACAACAACTCAAAAGAAAAAGGGTAGACGGAAGGAACAGGAAAAACCAGATTGATCAGTGCCACCCTTAGCTAAGAAAATAAAGAGTTCTACTCCATTAAAGATTTTAAATAATAAAACTTATATATGTACCTAAATAAACTTCTTATCAACTTAACTAAATAAAAAAAAAACTTCCTCATTCACCGCTATACTACCTAACGCTTCACATCCTCCATACTAACCCTATAATAAAATAAGCATAAGAATATTATTTATAAGCGTACCAGAACTTATCACTTTAAGAAAGAAAAAAAACAAAACAGACGCAATTAACTTTTTATACATGCAATTTTTCAGTTGTCTACAAAGGTCCAAACCAAAGTCACAACTAATTTCTTTCTTTCTTATGCCAACAATAATGACTCTATTTTTTCTTGCAGACTACGCAACTAACCTCTTTATGATTTCAGAAAAGTGATATCCCTATACACGATACTTTTTACATTATTTTTCGTCACCCCGACAAAAACAATGATAGGGTACAATTGTGGATCTAACATCATGAATATAACAACCACGTCGTTATTAGACGACGGAGAATGCAATTTTCCTCAACTCCATCCTATAAGCCGGCTTACTTATATACAGTTACTTCAAATGAAAGATTTTGAGGAAACCGAAGCATTACAATGTAAAATAGTGGTGCGTAGAACCATCTATTACTGTGGGATCCATTCACATAATTCTGTTGTTAATAATGGCGAAATGGGATATTAGTATGACATCAGTAGAGATAGTTGTTTACAATTGCATTTAACTAGGATATTCAAATTCGGAAAAAATCACGTTATAAACGGGGTCAGAATTAACCAAACAAATATATATTTAATTACCTTCGCCGGAAGTATAAGCAATGACGGAACCTGCGAGGGGGTTTATTATAGCGACCCCTATGGAACTTGGAATCCTGTTGTTGTTCGAGGAACACTTAAAATGACCTTATCACAACAATCTGCGCGAGTAAATTTACAAGACGACAAAATTCATCTACAATCGGAAACATCATGTTTACTATCGGGAAAATTCCGTATAGATGCTAAATATGGATATACTTTTTGGGAGTCCGTCCCTAATAATGATTGCCACTTTAATGAATATGGCGTATTATTCGAGCAATGAAAAGAACTAACCCTCAGGTAGATAAAGAAGTAATCTATTCTTTTACAGACCAAAAACTAACATTTGCACTAAATAAACCGTCCAAAGAACAGGTATGCGGTTACACTATAGTAAGAACAGAACACCCAAAATTAGTTATCTTTGAAAATAAAGAGGGTATAACGTTTGCAAAAAAGAGTACATTATCTAGTAGTAATTTGGATATTTTTGCTTATGTAAATGCAAAATTCGTGTATCTGGAAAAACACGTGAAAAGAAAATGTTATATTTATATCGCAATATAGTGACAGAACGATGCCGTGTAGAACAAATAGCATTAAAAAACGCGTTCATTATCGCTACCCAAAATCCCGATCAATTCGCATATAACATTATGAAAGGTCCGGGCTATATGGCTGTGGTAGCCGGCGAAATGGTTCATCTGGTAAAATGCATACCGGTGGAAGTTAAGATAGACCACGGAGATAATTGTTACAATGAGTTGAGAGTTGTGAGACAAAACACAGCCCTTTTTCTCACACCAAAAACACATATTCTGAAAACTCGAGGGACTAGAATTCCGTGTAGTTAAGTACTACCATTATACTACCGTATTGATGGTGAATGGTATAAAATGGCACCAAAACCGACAGAGGCAAAAGAACCCAAAATCCTGAAATCGATGACTCAGCTGACCTAGAAATATATTAATCCAATCAGCCTAGACACGTCTGGCATCTATTCCAGTAAGGACTTAGAAAAATTAAAGGAACGAATTATGTTTCCAGTAGAAACATCTGCATTATTGAACAAGGCAGCGCACGAAATGCATGAATCTGGAGTGACGAGCGTCAACACGATATCGCACTGCATAAACGACGACACAATGGATAATTTAGTAAATTCTGCTTGGAAAACATTATGGAATAAATTTCTCACTTTCGGGTCCACAAGCGCGGGGATGATAGCAGTCCTGATGATTATACATGTGATAAAAACATTCATAGGGGTTGCACTCAACGGATACGCCCTTCATCGCGTATACGGTAGGTCCATATACCTACTATCAGCCATTTGGAGCACGGCCGCACACTTCTTCATATCCTTTAAACAACTACTGACGAAACAAGAAGCAAAAAATAGCTACGAAATAATCGCTCAACCAGAGCCAGAGCATATATATATATATATATATATATATATATATATATATATATATATAAATAAGTTGCAGTACGTATTAGTTGCACGAACAATAATAAATATATATTAAGTTTTTGTAGAATTAAGAGAAGTTTAATTTAATTTAAGAGAACTTTTTGAGAAAATAAGTGCAAACTAAAATCACCAAATCTCATGCAATATGTCATCATCCTATTTGGGCGAGAAAAACAACTTCGTAATACCTGCCGAAATAAGGCGTTTGACTTGCGCAAGTTCATACGTCAGTAGTGTATCTTTTTTCGACAAAGGCCTTTTAGGTAGCGCAATGTGTACATTAGCGATGCGCTAGTTTATAATTTTTAATGTTTAATTTGCGGTAAAACTACTACTTTTAACAACTAAACCGTATTATAAATAAAATGAATAGTTGGCATAAAAATTATATCAAACGTTCCTAATAAACATTATAAAATTATATTAATATTAAGGCTAGGAATAAGAAAAATCAACAAAGTAATAAAATAAGCAATAAAAACGAGGAGCTGAGAGAGGCATTGCGGATAGTAATAGAAAAATCGGGTATATAAATCCCCGAATTTTCCACAAAAACAAGGCAGTCAGGCAGGCAGTAGTCTCGATGAATCTCCCAGGTGTCCAGATAAATTTTATAAAGTTTATTTACAATTTAATTATTATTTTCATTTTCTCTCTCCTCTGTCTCTCTCTGTTTCCATTTCATCCGAGGAAGTGATTGGTCCTCCTACATGGTAGGACTGTACATGCCCCTCTTTTTTTTATTGCTCGCAAATATATATACATTTTCTTGTTGAGGCAAATAAATCGGTAAGCCGAGGCGAATATGGCTTTCGTTTTGAAAGAAAAGGAATCCGTATTCAATTGAAGCCCTTGGACACCGATTTATCTAACCGAACGTAGGATTCACATAAAAAAATAGAATTGTTATTTTTCCTATTCAATTGCTTGATAAGATATTCCCGAGCTAGTAGAGGCAACTCCAGGCTCAAAAACAAGCCAGGGTACATCAGAAGGCACAGGTATATTATATAAAAATATACGTGTGTACTTCGGATGAAGCTGATGTGGACGAAAGGGTGAATATGCCCAGACGTCACAACACTGATACCAAGTTATTCCCTTCGGTGAACAATATATATACGTTACGCAAATTTCATTCTGCGCGCCGCTCTGACCACTCCGCCACCAAGATGACCCCCGGCTTCGCACGCAATACAAGTTTAATAGAAATATTACGGCCGCGGCTCAGTCACCACTGTAGACGCTGCTACTGGTTTGCTCTTGTGCGAGGGCGTTCCCTCGAGCACGTTTTATCTTCTCTTCTTCAACTGCTTCCCTTTCTCTCTCTCTCTCTCTCTCTCTCTCTCTCTCCACCTCACGCGCTGCCGCCTCTCTCTTTCTCTATCTCTCTCTATTCGTCTCTAGCATCGACTCTTCTCGACTTCTCTCACTTCCCTCTCTTTCTCTCTACCGTCCTCTACCTTCTCGACACCACTCCTCGACTTCACCTACGCAATCATCCAATAACACTCTCGACACTCGCACAGCACCTTCAGCAATCAATATTCTCAACAGAAAATTCTTGAACAGAAAAACAGACTCGTCTAATACTGTATAGTGTCCCTTCTATATCCGCGTCGTTGTTTTCGGCTGCCCGACATATTCAAATTTTACATGGTCAGTATATCTATATACACACACTGTATCTAATGCGTCTGCTCCTCGCTTGATGTCGTGCGTGCCGCCGCCCAGCCTGACCCGGTGATGAGACCGCCATGTTCATTCAGCTTTGCTGTGTTCGGCATGCCGTACGGGCGTGGTTGTTTGTTTTATCGCTGTCTCATTAGTTTTTCTGTTCCAGGCTTCGTATCCTTCCCGGTTGAGCTCGTGCGGTGATGAGCTGCTGTGGGTATCGTGGTTTTTGTTGTGATGATGTTTTGGTGCTCGCCCAATGTTTTTTGTTGCTCCTAACCCCTTCGTCGTCACGTGCTGTACGCATCTCATCCTCTTGGCGTGCAGCTCCCTGGTGAGCCTTCATCGATACCGCCGTACGCATCATTCTACGTCAATTATCAAGTATCATTTTACCTTTTTCTTTCTTATTCTTTTCTAACTCGCTTTTCTTGGTGGGTGTTCTATTATGTGAATGTGCCATTAGTATAGGTTATCTTCGCAATCCTTATTGCATATTTATAGATGACACTGGTTAGAGAATCACTGCAGTATCTTGTCAGTGACAGTCACGGAATCACAGAATTAGCCACTGCAGAATATACTCTCTAAGTCCCTAATTAATATTTCATAACGTATAATAGGAATTTTGCTATTATTATTAACACCTCATATTATTATTTAAATATTATTTTGATGCTAGATTCACTCTATACAGAAATGGCTCTAAACCAGATATTAAAGAGTTCTACCGAAAGTTGTAGAAAATATCAGAAGTAGTTTAGTTGACGAAAAAATAGAAACAAATAAGAAATAACACAGATATGGATGAAATATTATGATGGGTACGAATAAGGAATTGATACGGTTATTATCGGTACTGGATGATAATCGATACAAATAAATTTGGAGTTAAACCATTATTCTCATAAAGAATTAGTTTATTAATATTTATCTTAATCAGGAAATGATTCATGTCATTTTTCATTTTTCCAATAAATCTCTGCGATTTTTACAAACCACTCAATATTTTGAAGTTGATTTATGTAAATAAATTTCAGATTAATATTTATTATGCCAAAACTTTTTTTGCAATTTTGTATTATTATTCTTTTCCTTGAATTGAATGTTTAAAAAGTAGCCTATAATGGCTTATTTGGTACACTAAAAGACATGTCGAAGGAATCCATCAAATCATTATAGATTATTATCATTAATTGGCACCATTATGGGAAGCAAAAAAACGAGGTTAATTCTTGGTATATACATGACATATTTAACAATACCTTACTTAATATATTGTTTTTATTTACAATTCAAGTTAAATACTAATGCCGGCTATATTTTGTGCGGAAAACTGTATATCCAGAAAAGGTTATTGCATAACTGAATTACAATATAATTTATTATTGGAACTTTTAACTTTATATTTTATTAGCAAAATGAAGATGATCTTTCATCACGCTTTTTATTCTTTTTAATACTTATAATGATGGATCATTTTCTGAATTTTCTATACGAATAGTTACGAGAAGTCTAAAGATTGTATAATTTATTGTGGAAGATTAATAAACTGCATTATTAATTATCCATGTAATAGTATTATAGGATCTATTGTATTATACTTTTCTTTGTGCGTTGAACGACTTGAGGAATAACCTAGACTTTATATTTTTATTCCAGCAAAATCCCAGCAAAAAGTCTCATTAGACTTAGTTCCAATAATCCACCATCAATACTTTATAAGTTAACTCTGTTCGCGTTTCTTTACTCGTAAAACTAAAAACGACTAATTTGTAGTCTTGGGATTGTACGAAGTATACTTTCCTTGCCCTTAATAGACAGAACGACGAGATTGCTATGCTCGACGGATGAGGAAGCAAGTATGTTCATAAAGGTGAGAGGGGCGGAGCACCCCATCCAATAGTGCGCAGGACCTTAGGTCCGAGGTGCCTGTACTTCAAGTTGTATAGAGAGAGACATAGCGAGGGAGAATGTGCATGTCAGAGCGAGAGAGAGAGAGCGAAAGCATTCTAGTAATTTTGCACCTTATTACAAGTATAAATATAAATATTATAAATAAATTTATATATATATATATATATATATATATATATAATAAGTATAAATTATTATAAGTATTAACTAGTAGGAAACATTAAATTTATATAAAAAAATATGGTTTCATAATAGTCATGAAAACATTCTTCAGTTTTGTATCTTCATTCAATAAACCCGCCCTTATCAAAATATGATACTTTATAATATATATCAGTATACAATTAATCATTGCGGCTATACGTTTTAAAATTATAATCTAATACTTTCCTCCAGTATCTGTCTTACCAATTGCTTCTGTGCCAATCTGAAAATTTACTAATTTACTATCGAGATACAAGATTATACAGTGACTGTGCTCTTTATGATATTCATGAGAAGAAAAGACTTCATTGATTTTATTCCATTTTGCAAATCCGTATTTTATAAAAATATTGTCTTAACCATCTGCAAATATTGTATATGGAAAACAAAAACTTAATGAACATTATCTTCTTCTATTATATTATATACATTATATGTTTCCTATTTTTATAATTCTCAAGGAGAGATCTATCCGATACGAATTTACACGCGCCTAGTTGAATCGTCGGAATTTTCAATAGAATCAAAGAAAAAAACAACAGAACTAGTAATGAATAGATAAAAAAATTCAAGAATCGTTAAAAAAAAATAAAAGAATAATAGTGCATGAAACGGGGAATTTACGTCGTAAAAGTTTCTTCCCTCTCCCAAAGGATACCTTAATAATTAAATTTTTAGTTTATAATCTTAAAATAGTTTTCCTCCATTCCTAATTTAATGTTTATTTATGAATAAATGAATCATTTGCCAAAATGATTAACTTTTCTTTTCAATTTTTTTAAAACTTTAATATTATTGTACTCATTAATTTCCTAGTTTATATGCAATGGAAAATTTTACGAAAAATTAAAATTAAAATGATTATCTGTTAAAATCAGCTTAGCGTAATTAATGAAATATTTTAATAGATGATTATATAATTTTTTGTTAGAGAAGTTGATAAAAGAGGTTATGATGGATTAAGGTGTAAATGTCAAAAATCCCTCTGGCAAGAAATATCCAGCTTTTAAAGACACTTTTCTGTTTCTATTTCTGCATTTGCCAATAATTGAGAAGATTTGAGCAAACCGTATAATTTCGGTTCATTATGACTGTTTAAGCTTCCTCCTTAATAAAAATAAGAAGCTTCTTAAACTATTTAACAGACTGCTTTTTAAAAGAATAAACTCAAACACAATTGACATATTTAGTTCTTGTGTTCTTCTGTATAGAATCTTCTCCCTACTTCACCTTTGTTCCGTTTAACAAAAAGAGCTTTAACAAAAAGTTTAGAGACGTACCCAAGGACCTCTATAAATTCCATGTTTCCCAGGTATATAATTTTCTTGACATCGCTAACAGCGAACTCGTTTCTCAACCTTTTCAAATTCTTCGTAACTTTATATCTTCGAAATTCTAATAAAGGTAAGTTGGTGACTTTAAGAAAATATTTCTGATTATTCTTAAGTTCATCGTCGCATAATTAAATTATGATTAATCTTTGTGCAGATGCACCAGCGATGTTAAATAAATGCATAATTATGCGACAATTTCGGATCTCTAACAGCTATTATATTAACGCATACTCATATTTACTAGCTGAAAGACCCCAACTACCGCACTTCTCTCTTCAAACCAGCAAAGGCTACAAAAGTAATCTGCCTGTCACAATAAAACATTTCTCACGAAATTGATTAAAAAAATTTTCCTATATCATATAAAACATTGATTTACGATAATTTCATATAGTAACTAACAAGTGAATAGTTTATACATGAATTTATTCTACTTCGACCGTTTTTGTCTCTAATAAATAAAAAAAGGGGGAAGAGAAAATAATACCAATATACTAATAGAGTCAATTCCATTAAACTATTTCTTATGAAATTAGATATGACTAAGAAAAACATAGATTGTCTAACAGCTACAACAGAAATTTAAATTATTACACCGTATTTTAATGTTAAGTTTTTATTAAAAACAGTTAAAAATTTCAGAGCGGTCAGACCCAGTTGGCAACGATTTCAATATTTTGTAAAAAACAAAGATTAAAGGAAGAGAATTGATGTTTTGAAACATAAGTACAATACACTAGCCTAGTTCGTTTAGATAATTTAAAATTTTTTTCATCTACCTTTCTAGCAAATAATCGAAAATTCAAAAATAGTAATAATATGCTCACAATAATAAATCGAATTCGTTTGTAAATTTCTATTTTCTAATAATTAATTGTTTTTCAGTCGAATCTGTAAAAAATTAAATAAAATTGTATCTAATTAGATCTAATTTTTTTAAAGATATCTAAACAATGGACATATTCGACAAAGAAGTGCAATACTTATTTTTACTATTGTCTGTATTGACTGTCTACTCAGAAGCGAATCCTTACTGTTTTATACGTAATTGCATTGGCTTTTCGCATACACTTTGCCAGTATCCCGTAAGTTTTAAACAAATATTTTTATATACGTAATAGAATATATCGAATAAAGAATGCTTTGAGTATGTAAATTGTAATGAATATTAATTCATACGCGTGTGCGTGGGATGTTTCTGTGTGTACACATTTGTCTACGCATATGAAATAATGAACTATTTTATTCGCTTTGACTCCATTCTGTCGGTCCCTCTGTGAAATTGGTAAAATTATATATTTGCTGCTAATGCTTCTTTTTTAGAATATTTACAGACCAATGGCGGATAAGGTAAGATTAGAAAGAGAAAGAGAAAGAGAGAGAGAGAGAGAGAGAGAGAGAGAGAGAGAGAGAGAGAGAGAGAGAGAGAGAGTGAGAGAGAAGCGGAAAAGCAGAGAATGGTCTAGGACGAATTCTATGAATTCCGATGTCAGGTGAGAAATCGTCGTCGCGACCCACATATTTTGAAGTGCGCGCCTGGACTTCGGTACCATTCGATACTTGTTGAATAAGGACAGCTTGGCTTGTCTTTGGAGAGAAAACTTTTTCTGTGGTATACTTGGGGTCCCATAATATGTAATTTTCCTTGGTGGAATTGATTTGCACGAGGAGTGAAGAAAAAAACTTAGAATGCTAAAGCGGAGCCTTTGAATTTTCTGCTCGACATCTCGATATTTGCGGCCTTGTATTATTGTCAACGCTTGCGACCCTCTACGTCCGTCATATACATGACTTTTCCAGTGGCCAGATGCGTACAGAATCAAAACTAACGTTCTACTCTCGCAGATTCGATTGCCACCATCTTGAACTCCGATCCAAATTTATAATTGTGAGCTCGTCATAGCTCTCTCTCTCTCTCTCTCTCTCTCTCTCTCTCTCTCTCTCAGACTCCATCCGTTTCGAACTATACTCACTCGATCCTTGATCACTTATGTATAACGGAAGTTGCACTTGCTTGTTTTCTCCTAATTTTTAATGTATCAATTATTTTACGCTAGGTTTTTTTTCAAAACCCCGTTTTAGACGCTATCACAAGTGTTCAACACTAATCCATCTCTCTCCTTGGCCAACATTAGCTCAGATGAAGAGCCATATTTATCGCGCCGGGGTTATAAGAATCGCGTATGCATACGATTTTTCACACACTAACCTGATGTATGTCGATGATATGTTTGTGTATAATGTTGATTTAATGTTAAAGCATATACAGTTTTAAAGATATGTTTAGAAATCGACTCATATTGGAAATCTGAATGAATGAATTATAACTTATTCACTGTATATTGACCAAATTTGCACGGGCTTCGATAAGTATCATATTGTGCATTTATTAAAATGTCGTATTTCTTATTTAACGTTTATTATTTTTCATTAGAAAATATAGGGTGCTTTATTATTAGAGTAAAAGAAATAGATATTTAAACATCACATATTTGAAAATTTTAACAAGCCATCAATCTACTTCTTAGGTGTTCAATCCAGCGCCCAAATGTCAATATCTTATAAGACATGGCGTGACAGAAAATGAGGAGAATCGAATAGTTAGATTACATAATTTGTACAGAAATTCTGTGTATTCTGGAAATGAAACTAGAGGAAGAGGTGGACCACTACCTATTTCAATATACAAAACATATTTAGTAAGTAATTAAGTAATTATGAAAATACTATATCATTATTGTTATTCATAATATTTTTCAAATTGTCCAATCATAAGCTGGCAAGATTATTTCTCAAAAGTACTACAATGTCAATATTTACCATGTAATTCATTTAAAAAGTAGTATAGAAAGATATGTACACGTAAATATTTCTTCTATAAAATTTTATACATAATAACCTATATATCAATAATTTAAACCTAAATTTAAATACCAATTTAAAACATAAGAAATCGATTATTTAAAAATATACTTAAAATTTACTCTTTTATGCTCTAAATCACAAAATTCATAAATAAATACACATAAGTACAATTGTATCCTATATATGTACTTATAATTCTTGATATAATTATAACGCTATTTCACAGCTACAGTGTGTTTATGTTGACACAGCACATTCATATCGCCTCTAGTTTGTTTTATATCTCGCAATTCATGAGGATTTTAATATGAGATATCACTAGTCTCTAAAGTATAAAATTCTCGTTGTTGCGAATTACCACCAACATAATCACATATTCTTTAACAATATCATTTTTAATATAAAAACTTATTAGGCTCCATATAAGCAATAAACAAGGCGTGTTCTTGTCCAGCACTAGTAGTTAATTATATATATATATATATATATATATATATATATATATATAGGCAACATTATTTATTATTAAAGAAACTAGTAATATAAACAACTTTATTACATCGTATCATTGTAAATATATAAACCGTAAGAACAGCGACGTCAGCAAATAAAAATTTATAAACAAAAATATATGACCAATGATAAAATTTCTTCAATGATTAATATTATAAATACTTTTTTGTATTCCATATATAGTATATATATATATATATATATATATATATATATATATATATATATATATATATACGAGGTATGTTCAAAAAGTAACGAGAATTTGTAAATTTCGCGGGTTTGGAGAGTCCGCCTGTATAAATATTTGTTGATTATATTGTTACGCATGCTCCTGAAGTACGATAAAATTTGCAGCAATATTCATTGCTTAATTTTTAAGTGTTAGACGCTAACGTTAGACGTGTTTTTTGAGCTCGGCGATTTTCGTTTGTGAAAAAAATGGAGCAAAGAATTTGTATTCAATTTTGCGTAAAAAATTAAATAAAGTGTAGTAAAGTTTATAAAATGTTAACAAAGGCATATGGTGAGTCTACTATGAGTAAAGCAAGGATTTACGAGTGGTATAAGCGTTTCCAAGATGGCCGCGAAAACGTTGAAGATGACGAACGACCCGGACGCCCAAGCACATCAACAACCGATGAAAACGTGAAAAAAAGCGAAAGAAACAGTTATGAACGATCGCCGAATCACAATCAGAGAAGTCGCTGATGATATTGGCATATTAGTTGGCTTATGCCATACAATTTTTTTGGATGCTTTGAATATTAAACGTATGGCAGCAAAATTTGTTCCAAAATTGTTGAATTTCGAACAAAAACAGCGGCGAATAGAAGTTGCTCAGGAGTCGCTAAATGAAGTTAATAACGATGCAGAACTACTAAAACGTGTTATAACAGGTGGCGAAACATGGGTTGATGGATATGATGTCGAAACTAAGGCTTCCATATTCGCCAGATATGGCTCCATGTGACTTTTTTCTATTTCAAAAAATAAAGAGAACATTCAAATTCCGGCGTTTTACAAACATAGATGACATTAAAAGCGAATTGCAGAAAGAGCTAAAAGCTATTACAAAGATCGAGTTTCAAAAGTGTTTGGATGTAATAAAAATGTTGAGGATTAGACAAAGCGTTGGCACAAGTGCATTATATCCGAGGGGGGTTACTTTGAAGAAGACACAATTGATCTTGATGAATAAATAAATATTTGTTTCATAAAACAAAAATTCTCATTATTTTTTTAACACACCTCGTTTAATTATCATTTCTCTTTTAAAAAACTGTATATATACTGTCTGCTTATTTTTAAAAACTTTCTCAACAGCGAAACATGCAATTTTTCAAACTCTTTAAAGAGTGATGGTTAATAATATTTCTCTTCAACTATTATAAATATTATATCTTTAATTAATTAGTTTTATTACTACGAAGATTTATAAATTTATTTGTAGTCATGGGATCCGGAATTGGCAACTATTGCTCAAGCATGGGCAGAACAGTGTGAATTGGGTCGCGATACTTGCAGAAATGTAGGTAAGAATGTGTTAAAGATTTTGCTATTTTGCATTATTATTTAACAAATTTTTCAATTCTTTTCTCCATTTTATTAGATACTCATTTTTATAATATTAAAAATTGTGCCTATGTCGACAGTTTTGAATTAAATAAATAAATATTTTTATCAGTCTTATAGTCTTTACATAATAATATAATATATTAACTAAAATAATGACAGTCAGACTGTCTTTGTTTATTATCATTCTCAAAGATCTGAAATACAACTTGTTACTAAAAATAAATTAGATTAAAAATGAACAATAATAAAATGAAATAATAATAAAATAAATATTTCTCAGGATAAACCGTAACGGTTCGAAACATCGGACAACAAAGAAGAAAATAAGGTGATGGGGGCAGTCAGATTGTCCTTCACTAACATAGAATATAGTTTATTATTTTTGTATTTTTATTTTATTTTATTTTATTATTAGTTTATTTTTAGTAATAAGTTTTAGTTTAGATTCTTCAGAGGGTGATAATAAATAAGGACAGTCTGACTGTTAACATTTTAGTTAATATATTCTATTATAAACACTATAAGACTGATAACAATATTTATTAATTTAATCTTATTTTTAAAAGATTTGAAATATTTGATCTGCAATTAGGAATGCTGAATTTACTATTTGAATTTTCAGATCGCTGGCTTGTTGGACAAAATTTTGGGGTTGAAATGAGCTATGGACTTGATGTGGAAACTTTATCAATTGATAAAATTATTGAAAGATGGTATGAAGAAGTTATTAGGTTTAATAAAAGCAATATTAGAGTATTCAAGTAATTATTTTCTTTATTCAAGCATAAAAATAATATCAGTATGCTATAGTATTAGCTACAAAATGTTCAAAATTTTACAGTCGAGACCTTGCTGTAGCTACACGTACTACTAGTTTCACCCAGATGATTTGGTTGCATACAAGATACATTGGTTGCGGTGCAATGAGGTATTATGATGGAATGTTTGGAACACTGTTACTTGTATGTAATTATGGTCCAAAGGGTAACTTTATGGGCAAACCAGTATATCATCTTCCTGCAGAGCTAGATTAATATTGTAAATAAATAATTCTATTCGAATAGACTAGTATAATATTATATTATAATACGATACAAATACAGAATTTGTGTATTAAGACCAATCAATGCTTACAATCACTCTGTTCTGCGCAATACTTTGGTTTTATTGTTATTATTATATTTATTCTTTCGACAAGTTTTTTAATTTTCTCTCGTGAATATCAACATAAATTTTTCTGTATGATTCTTAAAATTATTGGTAGGGCGGTACAAAAGGATTGTCAGTAGTTGCAGATAGTGGATTATATGAATACAAAAACATTTTTTTGAAATCAAAAACATAAGCAATACACCATTTATAAAGCTTCTTTTTAACGAAAAGTACTTGTAGAATTTCTTAAATGAATCATGAAACATATTGACGTGAGTCATTATGCACGAATATGATTCTTAAGGTGGCATCTCTAGTCTAAATCGATGAAAAAATCAATTTTCCAAAAACACCGGTTTTGCATTTAGTATACTAATAGTAACATCGTAGAATAGTTTATTTTAACTTGCGCGCTCTAAAAATGTTTCTATAACGCGTATTCTTGGTGCGCGCGCAAGTGTAATTTTGGAGCAATTCAGACAGCTGGCAATCAGAGAGGTACATACTTGGTCCCGCTTCTTTCTGTATTTATATATCTCACGAGTATTTTGAACGATATTTTGAAGCACTAAAAGTATTGCTTTCTTTTAATTTAATTGTGAAAACAGTTATTCATTCATATTAGTTGGAAAAAAGTTCATAAAATGGATAAAAAAAGTACAAAATTCGGCAATTCGAGAGCTGATCGACAAAAAAAAAGAAATTTTCGTGGCAATCGATTTACGAGTGAGCGTGATAAAAGTGTGGTATGTGCATCTGCTAAAAAAATTAAGAAAAATAATCTTGCATTCGAAGTGAACGTTGATCCATTGTTGCATTACGTCATAGTGAATTTCTTACTCTTTCTAAGACTACAAGACATTTTAATTTTTAAAACTTGTAAAGGCGATATAACATTTTCCAAACGTAACGAAAAAGCATTAGGTTTTCAATTAGTAGTTTCATGTATATGTGAAACAGTAACTCATATTCCAAGCAGTCCAACAATTTATACTTCCTACGAAATGAATCGCCGCTTTGTATTTGGGATGCGTTTACTCGGTGTTGACTTGCTAGGTATAAATAATTTTTGTGCAATGATGGATGTCAGCAAAGGATATACTTCAGCTACTTATTATGCAATAGTAAACCACATTTGGATAGCAGCAGAAGCAGTAGCTACATTAGTTTTTAGACAAGCAGTTAGTGAAGAGCAAAGAGAAAATGAGGCTGCCGGTAATGTAAAAAATCGGCTCACAGTTTCTGGTGACGGCTCTTGGGCTCGAAGGGGTTTTTCTTCTCTTGTCGGGATTGGAAATTGTCTTGATGTCATTGTGAAAAATAGAATACGCAAAGCTTGTGAACAATGGGCTTGAAAGGAAAATTCTATGGATTATCAAGACTGGTATGAAACTCACGAGCCAGATTATAGTGCAAATCATGAAGGTAGTGCGGGATCTATGGAAGTTAATGGTATAAAAGAAATGTTCCAAAGATCTGTAGATTTGCATGATAGTTATTATGAATATTATATTGGTGATGGCGATTCGAAGACTTTTTCATCGTTACAAGATATACAGCCCTATGGTGATGTTTTGAGCGTAAAAAAGACGGAGTGTGTTTTACATGTTAAAAAACGAATTTATAAAAGAGCAAAAGATGCTAAAAAAGAACTGACACAGATAAAAAAGGCTCAAAAAGCGTTAGAAGCTTCACAAAAAGGTGCTAATGGAAAAAAACGACAAAAAAAAAACAAAAAAAACTGAAAAGCCTAAAATAACGGCTACATTGACTAATAAAGTCATGTTGGAGATGTCAAAATATTACGAATTAGCTGTTCGCCGAAATCCAGATTCTGTTGAAGATATGAGAAATGCTATTTGGGCAACTTTTTACCATAAGATTTCTACGAATTATAAGCCTCAACATATGAATTGTTCCGCTAGGTCAGACTCATGGTGCAAATACCGAGTTGATGAAGCTACCGGCCAGTGGAAAAATTTTGTGCACCCTCCAGCACTACACGAAGAAATTCAACTTTTATTAAAAAAGATTTATGAAGATCTTACCACAGACGATCTGCTAGAAAGGTGCATCGGAGCACACACACACAAAACACCAACGAAAGCTTCAATGCTTGCGTTTGGAATATAGCTCCAAAACACATGTTTTCTGGGAAGAAAATTGTTGAAATTGCTACCTATTGTGCTGTGTGCGTCTTCAATGAAGGATTTTTACCTTTATTAAAAATCATGGAAACCATGGGTATTTCGATTGGCAGCGTAGCAGTGGATTTTGCGCAGAGACAGGACGAAAATAGAATTAAGCAAGGAAATCGTCGCAGCATTGAAGCTTTAAAAGAACGGCGACTCGAGCTTAGAAAGGCTAAGGCGCACGAAAATAAGTTTTTTGAGGACCAGGAAGGAATTATGTATGGAGCTGGTATCGCGGATTGAGTGTAAGAGGTTTATTTCTTCATTTTTTACACAGGTTTTCAAAAAATTATTTTGAACGCGTTTTTCTCGAAATAACATTTTTTGACCTGGCTGACATGATTTAACAAAAACTATTCAACTGATTGGGCTGAAATTTTGAGAGGTTATTTGTCACACATATAGCTATAGCCCGTACTAGAATTATGAATTTTCGATTACATTTGAGCACTTTTTTAAACAACATAGTCTCAAAAAATAAGCCGAAAATTAGAAAAGCCCGGCATTTTGTTTTTATTTTACTTAAACTTCTTGATTTTAGTACGTGCTATAGCCACTTTCTTATACTTTAATATGCTTTTTGAATTCTTCATTTCAGAGCTTCCTGTGTCAAGATATGATGTCAGCCAAAAAAAGCAAGCTTCGTTGTGGCAGCCATATCTGGGCCATAATGGATGAAAAATGAAAAAAAAAATTTTTTTCAGACTTCAATGTGTATTTTTTTAATATAAAAAAAATTGTAGTGTGATAATAAAGTTTACTGCAAGAAAAAAATCTTGAAAATGTATGCAAAAAGACTAGAGATGCCTCCTTAATAGTCATTGTAATTGTATGGACGTTATGTGCACGTATGGATATGTACATGGATATGGATGTGTATAGTTGCGTATGTATATGTGTGTATGTGTATATATATATATATATATTGTAACATGTATAGGTTATCTTATCCTATACATGTTAATAACTATTACCAATGGGAAAAAAGGACGGGAAAAGGGAATGAATGAGAGAGAGAGAGAGAGAAGGAGGATAAAATATAATATAATATAGTAATTTTTTGAATTATTATTACAAAAGCAAACCAGTACCTTAGCTCGATAATTCTTCTTGCAAAAAGTTTTCTTAGTGTTTCAGTGGCAATACTAGTAATATAATTTTTTATTTTCTCTTAGTCGTTTTGAATAATATTGAAATTCGTTCGGTGATTTGTATTGCAATATCAACCAGAATCTTATATAGAATCTTAGATAATACTTTTGAATAGGGCGAAGTTGTGCAATTGTTGTCACGAGCACATTCTTAATAATATATCCATTTTATATAAACTCAGGAGAGTTTGTATTATACCGTGAAGAAAATATTATAAATAAATAAATATAAACCATGAGTAATAGGTTATAAGAATAACAAGCGCGCGTGCATAACTTGATAGTATTCTTGTTCTGTTATTCTTGTTCTCCGTAAGGCGGCACCCATGTTATTTAATTTATCTAATAGACTTGTAACTTTTCTTTCTCACACGTTTTGTGAACGGAAGCACCCGTTAACATAGCGCGGGTACATAATAAGCAGGTATAGGATATTATTTATTATAATTTTACGAAATTTAATAAATCTCAAGATTTTTGTTTACTCAAATAAATAAGTTTATCTTTCTTTTATGTTTGTAATAGAAAATCTCTTAATATCCCCTTTACCTGATTGTTGCCCCGTCCTTTCCTGGATTATTGATAATCCATTGATATAATTTGTTATTAAAATAAATTAAAAATCAATAAATTCCAGGATAAAAAGGTAAGTCCGAGGAAAAGTAATAGTAAAGAACCTACGGTCCACCCAAATTGTTTTAAAACAAGTTAATTCGTTTGGGGTTTTTTACACCTCTGTTAACGGTTGCTTTTACCGGGCATCAATGAAATAAGTATCCCATTTCAATATATAAACATATATATATATATTCATTTATTTATTTATAGTTATATTTAAGACGTCCTTGCCGTATTTTGTCTTCCGCATCCGAGTTTGTGTGTAACGTAAGAACGATGCAAGGAAGTGAGGGCTTCCAGGAACGAGTGTACGGTCTGATCTTCCGTCGTATTTTGGTATGCAATAAACGCTGTGCACGATATCCCCTTTGTGTAAACACGGATGCTACATTAATCATTTAGATCCAGTGTCTTTCTTTGAATGTACAGACCTTATACGCAATGTCTTTCAAAATCTAATGTCGGCTGTCTGAACCTCTCGGACAATAAAATGACATAAGATTAAATTACTCCAGGAAGGCTTGTACTCTAGCTATAGACCGTACTCTAGCTGCAGGCCGTGCCCTCCAGCTCAAATCTACAGCGCAGATGTTTTCTATTATGTCGACGTATTTTGCTTGGCAGTTTTTAAATTGCTGAAAACTAAATAAAGATGTACATAAAAAATAGAGTGAGCCTTACCTGCCATAGCGTCTCTGACGAGCTAAGCATTCTTATATCGGCTTTCGCGATGTACACTTCGCTATTTCGAAAGGTATACTTATAACTTGTAAGAATAAAATAAAAATTATTTCATTTTAAATCAGATCAAATTTTTTATTTATCAAAACACTGTTTCCCTGAAATAAACATCGGAGAAACGTACCAATTGCGGTACAGTACTAATATCACAAAATAAACACTGCTAATGCAATTTTAATTGATAAGAGTAACTCATTTAGTTCATTTTAATTGATGGCTTCATTGCCAGCATAGTGTCTATCATAATTAATTATTAAGTTCATTTCTGATCATTAACAAGTTCAGAAAGCAAAAACATTTTATTAGCTTAAATGATATTAAAAAACTACATGAAACTGTTTAACTAAACAAATGAAAAAATTTCAAAATACTTCAAACGAATATTATTTATTACATATGTGTTATCGGTATAACAGTACATTTCTTAATGAATACAGAAAGAATTTACTCGCGAAATGAGAGATTTAAGGCTCAAGAGAAAGCCGACGGTTGTAATGAAAGTGAGTTGAAAAGAAGGTGAGATTGATCCACTACGTATTTATACGGATTTATACGGATAAAATATTTACGTATTTATACGTAAATATTTAAAATATCACATATTTATACGGATAAAATATATGAAATAAAATAAATATAGAGGAAATAGCAAATGAATAGATTCCTGTATTACCGCGCCGTGAGTAAAATACGACATCGTAGGTAACTCAATAAGGACAGATGTTACATGCGACACGAACTGAAGCCTCAGCATAACGATTATATGAGCACAGATTAGAAAGGAACAATCGTGAAAGTTTAGATGCCTGCGTTTGAAACCAATTTTTAAAATCCTCAATAGTTGATTGCTGCTGAATTTACCTTGAAATTAGCGAAATTTTGTATTTCGTAAATAATTTTTGTTCTTTGTTTGGTATCAGTTAAAGAACAAACAAAAACAGTAACAGTAAACAAATTCAAGTTTGCGCGTCATTTACGCAAAGTTAGTCAGTTTTTAAGTCTCGTGAATTATATTCTACACTTCATTATAAACTACGCGATTATCACAAGGAGCAACAATGGTTATAGGGATTCGTATAAGAGTTGGCCTTCTCGGAAATTAAAACATAAATTATTTTCGAGATCTTCTGGTATTATATCAAGAAGTCGTAGCTTTATAGTTCCACTGGGTATAGTACCTGTCGCAGATTGGGACTGAATACATGTAGGATCCTGATGAGTCTTTCCCCAATGATTTTTTAAAAAAATTGGATTGTCTCGGATAATCAATATAACACCGGGAAATAATATTATGTTAAAGAATCTTCATTTAGTATTTTATCATACGAGATTAAGTTTCATTTCTTAATAATAATTCGAAGTCATATAATCTTACCAAAATAAATGTGAATATTGTATATATTATTCCATCGTTGGTATCGAAAACGAATGACTTATAATTTTTCAATTTCTCCAGCCTTGGACATAGCGGCAACAGGATATAAGCAAATCGACTTCTTATTTTAGCAGAAAAAATATATAAAGTAAATCTGTAATGAAACTTGACTTTACATTTAAAAGGGAATGTAAATGTTAAGCAAGTTAAATCAAAAGTCTCGCGAGTTAATTCGGGTTAAAAACCACAAAATGTGTACCTAGGTACACACTTGATCAGTGACGGAAAAAGCGAAGGTTTTTCAGAAAATGGCTTTGATACCTTAGAATTTCCAAAGTGGAAAAAGGTTATCTTTCTCCCTAAAAGCAGATCGATGCTTTAACATTTTTCCATAAAGAAGTCTTTCTACAAATGTATATATTGTCGTTTCCGTATAAAAATATGCTAATTCAACACCCGCTTCAAAATGTTTTCATCTGAGCGTCCGGTTCAAGAAAGTGCTATTTCGCAGATCATTTTTTTTACTTCAATTTAAGTTGGCACCAACACCTACATATTCGCGGTATTTAATTATATATATATATACATATATACATATATATATATATATATATATATATATATATATATAATATATAGACGGCTTCTACGGGTAATCTCGTAGTTACGTGTTCAAGTATTCAGACGTTGGAATATGATGACCAGGTGTCTCCGACCGACTTCTATGGGAAGCTCCGCGTTCGGACGGTGAAATACGAAGTTTTCTATTGGAACGGTAGAACACGATATCCAGGTGTCTTTGAACTGCTTCTAGAGAAAGACCTGCACATAGTTCAGTTGGACATCATATTCCACCGTCCGAACGCGAAACTTCCCGTAGAAATCGTCCCCAGGTACCTGGACATCATATTCCACTGTCCGAACACGTAACTACGAGATTGTCGGTAGAAGCCATCTATATATTTGCTCTATATGTACACGATCTTCCCGAAATAACTGATCAAGGTATCACAATGGGATCGAGAAGGAAAAGTTATGTATAAATGCATATAATAAAATAAATATAATATATAATGCGCAGGCCATTATCGCGGTTATATTGTGAGTATACAACGTATACGACGTAGACCGTAGTTATACAATGTATGCTGTCTTTTGGAAAATGTCGGGAATTGAAAAAAAGGTCGGATTTTCCGAACGTCATGTGCGCCAAAATTTGGGCTGCGAGTTGGGGCTTATCATATGATATTTTGTCCGCTTAAACGGAGACTGAGGTTATAAAAATTTGTTGTATTAAATTTGTAGTCAATATCGTTCGAACTTTGTATCCTTTATGGATATTGTATGAAATTCATTTGATTTAAAACCTTTCTTTTCGTTTTAAATGTCCCTGCGTGTTCCCGACGTTTGCGTCGGAATGAGAGCGAAAGATCGACGGATGGGTATTCCAGCACAGTACGCGAAGTGCTGTGTAAGCCCCGTGGTTTTGTGTCCATTATTTTGTATTTCACTCCCAGGGGCGAGTATACCAACGTAATTGGAGAGATCGTGCGGCGCAGAGATTTTAAATTCCTGCGCGGACACGTTAGGTTAAGACAGGCGCGTCTTGTTGGAAATGCTCGTCCAGATCGGTTGTCAAACGATAAAAACAAAAAAATGACAGCCTCGCTTCGATTTCTGTACGTGTATACGAATGGGAATGTCGTAGTTTATAATTTCAAAGACGAACTGCGGGCGTGTAGAATTAGAAACCTAGATTGGAAGTGATTTATGATGTATACACATTGATTCCGGCGAAGGTTTTCCCCTTGAAAGGTTTTTCCTTCGTCGCGAGTGGAAACTCATGCGAATGCGTAAATAATGTAGGGTTATTATTTGTACCGACTGATGCGAGCACTGAGTTTGTTCGTGGAAAAAGGGCCTCTTGTTTAGACGCGACTTACGACGCCGGGACGCGTTCAATGCGGGACTGAGTTTCCAAGTGACAGGAACGTGCGCAACACATGTTGCGCGCGACAAGAGCGCGACGCCTTTCATCCGAGGATCAGGGATTTAGCTTAAAAATAAAAAAAAAACTAATAGCCATTTGATAGATCGCTGTGAGAGAAATTGTGGGGACAAGGAAACAAGGGCCTAGAGGGGAGTGTTTGGCGGCGTAACGGCGACGGCGAGGAGGATTGTCTCGCAAAATCAGCGGTCAGTCTCTCGTCGATATCGAAGTCGAACACTTCCACATATTGTACAATAGATTTTCTTAAATAAACTCTGTCTTACAGTTTATCCCAAAACATTTTCGTTTTGTTTTGTTTTCTGATATTTTTTCACCTCTTTTCGCTCTAAAATAAGTAAATTATTTCAATTCGTCTACAACCACTATTCGATTAAATTCGATATAAATTTTTGAGAAATAAACAACACGCGTGCTTCGAGCGTGACACTGCTCAAAAGAGCTGTACAGCGTATTGTCATTTCACAAATTCTATTTGTAGCGAACTGCTCACTGAGAGATAATTGTTGTCTGTAAAATTTATATAATATCAGAGAAAAACTATTACATCATTGAAGACTATATATATATATAAATATATATATATTATTTTTGTCATTCTGGACATTTATTCTCCGATATTTAAACATAATTATAATTTTAAAAAGATTAAAATAAACAACATTTGGGAAAGATTCACAAAATTTTCTTAAAAAGAAATATTGAAAGTTGTTTTTCCGATTTTTCTTTTTAATAAAATTTTGTAAAACTTTACCAAGTATTATTTATTGAAATACATTTAAAAATTATAATTTTATATAATAAGTGTTAATAACTTTATAGATATTAATAACTTATTATATTAATATATTGCATTTTTAACAACTAGAGTCTAAAGTAGTACAATATTTACACAAGAAATGTATGATTTATCCAGTAGTAAATGTATATAGAGGCTATATAGGCAATCGAAAACTTTATGGAGAATGATAGGTAGAGTTTTAAACAATTTTTGCGAAAAAAATAGAAAATACTCCAGAAGATGCAAAATGAAGTAAACTTTGGAAATGTATTTTTAACATAAAACTAAAAAATATGGCTCAGGAACCAATAGCCCAATAATTCTAAATATTATGAATACTCAGTGGGACACATTGATTATGCTTATACAGATTACTACAAGTGATTCTTACGCTAATAAGATAAAGTTAATCCAAAAATGAAATATTTAATTATTGTAAAATCATAGAATGATGATGTGTATGGAAAATTATAAGTAACAATGCAATAATAAGTATTATTTGTTTATGGAAAATTCAAATTCTGAACTTATTGCGTTTGTTAGATTAGGATAATTATTTATGTATGTCTTTTTGAACGTCTTATAGTCGTTTTATTAAAACATACACATACACTAAGCTACATTTACACCATCGGAAAATCTGATAAACGCTGTTTTGAAGTCCAATTGATGATAATCGAACTCGCGCCATCGAGCTGTCTCGACTCAATTATATCAATTACATTAAATATATGGATTATACGAAAGTCACAATGGAGACAGGTTCATGAGAGCCTGTACAGAGCGCGAGAATCTTACATCTGCCTCTGGACTCAACATACTCGTATATTCATTGCAATTCTAAAATAATAAACCCAAATAGGTTTAGATAAAATTGATCTTTAATTTAATTAAAAATTTCATTTAAAATTTTTCTTACATATTATAACTATCATTTTTTATATGTAATTCATATAAATATCCAGTAAGTAAGAGAAGCTGTCACTTTGAATAATTAAAATTACTAAAGATTTGTTAGCTTTTATATAAATAGAAATATTTCTGTAATTAGTTATTTCTTTCTTTTATAAAATTTTCCAATCGCACTAGTAATCAAAGTAAAAACATTTATTTACATTTCGTTAAAGAAAGCAATTTAATCATGTGATTGTGTTTATGCCATTTTAACAGATAAATACAAAAATGTATGTATGGCATGGCAGCCGAAACGATCGCCAAACTAAATTGTTTTATTTAGTAAAGCGTGATTGAGTCTCCTTATTTTAATTATTAGCATTTATTATTAAAACATGTTTCGTCAAATGTTCAGCCAGAAATTAACGATTTTATTTTAAGAATTACTTATAAAATTAATTTCTATTATAACGAAATTTTATTTTTCAATTAATAATAGACATATATAAACATACTATAAACATTTACAGACATTTACAAACATTCAAGGTAAGCCTCTTTTCAATATTCTTTCCATTAAATATAGAAATCTCTGCATAATACATTGCAAAATGTATTTATCTTATTATTTCATACTAAATATCCTTCAATGTAAGTGTCAACATTCACATAATTTTATTTATATCTAGCAACAAATATTTAAGTGCATTCAGATTCGAAGAGATGCGTGAATGCGTGATCTTTAAAAATATATTAGTTACGTGATTACTATGCATACCTTATTTTTAAAGCAGTAAGCATTTTTATGGTATCTGTTAAAAGGACGGTCTTTTATGTAGTTATTTATGTAGAAAAAAGAAAAAATTTGCTAGACCACTTAAAAATATTTTTTTCTAATTAAAATTTAATATAAAAAAATATATTATTCTTATAAAATGTTTAAAAATATATATATATGAAATTTATGCTGTACTTTAAACCAGCAATACCATACATGTACCAAATGTGGAAAAACATTTGAAATGAAAAACTGATAAAAAATTTACAGTAAATTAAGGTATACAAATTTTTTCTTCCTTAAACGTGACTTTTATAGACAGTGGCACAGGTTGTAATGATACAGACGAAGATGTAATTCGGCAAGCATATATATATATATATATATATATATATATATATATATATATATATATATATATAAACTTCGAGATTGTAACATGTTTCCTCTTTTGTTTAATTTCATTAAAATTTTCTTACTATTATAGTATATATAATTTTTTAATTGTATTCTATATTCTACATATAATTTTTAATTTTTCAAAATTTATATAATCTATTTTTATTATATGATATATAAATATATACGTGTGTATATATATATTTATTTATTTATTTATGCATTTATTTATTATGTGAAGCATGTTTTATTTTATTTTAATTTATTCAGACGCTCTATAAAGAAAATATATGGCTATTTTGACATAATTACGTTGAGGTATTAATCTATTTGAATATTACGTGACGTATATTCTGATTTAATAAGAATAACGATTTTTCTACATATGTATATATAATAGAAAGCGAGCCTAGTTTTCGATTTTCTTAAAGGGTTGAAAATTCATTCTTGTAAGTTCTAAACGCTTAAAAATACATAAAAATTTGGTAATTTCATAAATGTTTAACAAGATAGAAATAGAAGCTCTTCGGTTTAAAATTTTTCCATATGTTAGTTTTACCTTACAGCAATGTTACAAAGGTCATTTTAATAGTAAACATGTAATGGGAAACATTTTATTCTAATCTACCTGAATAGATTACGTTTGAGCTTCGCTTCTTTTTATTTTATGAATACATATAACTTTGTTTCATTAATGAAATGCATGTTTAATGAAACAAAAAATTTTTACGAAATTAATTGAATAAAAAATTATCATTTCTTAAAATATATATGTATATGTATATATACATATCAATTCACTGCATATAATTATTATATTTATTTTTCTTTAAATTTCTTAAAGTTTTTGGAAAACGGTGTATGCAAAGTTATGAAACCTTACAAAGTCGGCAGTTTTCATGTAGATTTGAATATTTTATTTTATTTATATAGCAATTATCTTATTCAAGGCTTATAATCTATACAAAGTTCTACAACGTTTTACATATTAATTTAAATTGAGACCAAATTCACGCTCATATAACTCGACAATACATAATAAGAAAAGTTTGTACAGAAATATTACAACTGCATATTTAATTCGAAACGAATTTTTCAAAAACATTTTTTCGAATATTAAAGTATTCAAAGCCCATGTAACTTCACTCATCTCATCTTCTGGCAGTTGATTAAATTAATTAAATTTAAAAGTAATGCTAATGATTAATCGTTGAAGATAAAAGATTTTGTAATCATCAAATCTCTTATCGTACGTGTTAGTCAACCGTCTAAAAATGAAATGATAAATAATTCAAGAAATCTAGTTGTTTACATTAACAATTTCATTTTGATGAATAAATTATAAATTATTAAATTTTTCGTCGCGTTAAATTTTTCTGTTGTACAATATATGTAAAAGATAACCATTGGGCTGATATAATGCTTCATTTTCATTCGTCAATAAATATTTATAATTTGGCCTGACTGTAACGTCGAAATTGTTTTTCACAATATTATTGCCTAATAATAATATACTCATTAATGTAGTATTCAGTAAATTATGGTATTACTGAGTGTTTCATTGAAGCGTGATTTTAAATTTTTTACTTTAATAATCCACAGAGAAAAGATTTTGTTATATAATTCATACATTTGCTAAATCTGTATAAAAGAATTTACCTCTCGATAGTAAGCTTTCCATATAAAAAAACTTAAATAAATTTAAAAAAAATAAAAACTTGATATTTAATAGAAATTCATCTCATATCCAGTAATTTTCACCAATGACAAAATTCAGAATTGTAGAGCATTAACAGTAATTAATTTATATATATATATATATATATATATATATATATATATATATATATATATATAATATCCTTTTATCTACCCAAAAGCTAAATTGAATATTTTGTATATGCATATCTATCCCATGCAAAACGATTTTGCGCACTATATGATAAGCAACACTGTTCTTTGTCATTTATTAATCTTCTTATTAAGCTTTCTTAATCTTTTATGTACAAGTTTTTAGAATGTCTTAATGAATTTTAGCTATTAAGTCGAGTTTGACGATTAACATCAAATTTGAATTAATATTTTAGGTGTTTATTTCCGTCTATACTTGGTAAATCGATAAAAAAGTAATGAAATTAATCATTTGAATTTATAACAATTCAATAACATAAAAAAACGAAAATCCAATTTTCCTCTTCTTTTATTTTAGAATTTATTCGGATTTTAGAGTCGTTTGTTACAAGGATTTACAATTAATAATTATCATAATTATACAAAATAGCTTAACAAGATTTTGCTTTATAAATTTTCAAATGCCATTCACAAATATAAAGTTCATCGCATTCTTGAAATTGATCATAAAATATTGACATGCAATGAGACATATTTTCAGTCGAAACCGCAGATGAATACAAGGAACACAGAGGGTACAGATTGCAAACTTTGAAAGGTGAATTGTGACAAAGGACACGGGAGTTTCGAAATCAGGATCAGATGCATCAGCTGTATTGGCGCCGGTATTCAGCTGTATTAGTAATTTTCAACACTGCCCCTATCACGATCGGCTCAATGGGTGTTTTGTACAATTACGATCAAAAATTCTGCACGTCTATATTTCTCGTAGTGATAAATCGCTTTTAAACATCATTAAAGCTGGTACGATTGGCATCAAGGAAATAGCCGGATTCATATTACAGTTAGAATTTATCAAATTGTTTATCGGTTCGATCTGTACATATTAAAACATAAAATTTACATTTTAAAGACTAACCATTTGCCCAATCGTGTCAAGAATTGTATCAGGTTTCTAGGCGGATACTATTTTCCAAATACTTAATTTAGAGGAAGATTCTATAAAAATGATTTTATTAACTTAATCCTTTATAATAGAAAACAATGCACGCTTGATTCGATTATCTTAGACGCAAATTAATTCCAATTCTGCCGCTTTCCAATTAAAATTATTAAAAAAAGTTTATGACTTTCCCAACTTTTAATAAAATGCACAATTTTCATTTTATAAAAACGAAATTTCGTTGCAACTAAGTTTTATTTATTTTTTCCTGTACTTTATCCGAGATTTGTCAAGAAACGGTTTTTTTGTAAAATGTTTCCTTTTTTATCAGTGTAATTTAGTCCGTATTAAATAGGAGATTATTGGAATGCGACGTAATTAGTGAGGAATATCGAGAAAGAATTTCCTGTTTCAAAGCTTTCTAATTTATAAAATTTAAGATTTTCTTAGAAGTAACACACACTTGCCAGGGTTTAACTACATGAATTTATAATTATATTAAACTATTTTAAATTGTTAACTAATAACATTTTTAACATTCGTTATCATAAAAATTTGTTTAATACCTACGTATCACTTTTTATTATTTCTATAAAAATAATTCGAAATTTATAGTTTAAGCTACACATTTATTAAGTTTTCATTTCATTTGTTACAGTTAACATTTTTTAATAACATTACTAATTCATAGGCTTTACAAAAACTGTTCAATCGCTCGTCGCTATTATAATAGTTTAATATATTGTAAATATTTATGCTATCCTTTATAAATATATGTCGATATTAAGCAAAAAGCATATTTTAATAATAGCGTTAGAACGTTTTGCAATCATTTTATATTATTATAATCTTTATAGTACCCTTTTTATAGGCTTTATAACAGACGCTTACATAGCTTATTTCTAATAAAATTACTTATTACAAAAAATAACTTGATATTTTATTGCAGGTAAATTAATATTTTTCTAAGTTAAAAAATTTCTTAGATATTGCATATAAAAAAATTGTTTTAAAGCAAAATATCTATTTCTAATCATTAAATGTATAATATATAATTTGTTACAAAATAAGTTCAAATTATCCCTGATTTATGTTAGTGCTCTGGTATTTAATATAATTTTAATATACTTAAATATACTTTAACTTTATTATAATTTTTTGTATATTCCAATTGCAATGATAAAAAATTTACACTTAAAATAATAGCTAGCTTCAGGTGACTTCAGTGATTTCTCAGAAAGATTTTTTTAAAATTCTTAAAAGTTTTTTATAATTTACCGAGAACGATTAATGTGAACCTTAAATAGTTGTTTTCATTGTATCAAAACAAAACATTTATGATTTTAACGATTGAAATTTCAAAATAAAATAAATAAATAATTGTGAAAAAATCTTTAATAGACAGTGTCAGAAGAATAATTCACCTCAGGAAAATGGCTTTTGTTAGTTTTTTTTAAGTCTCAAGTTTTATTTACTTATATTCCATTTACTTAATGAACCAATATTCAAGCTAGCATAATCATATGTGATAATGTTGCTGTTCTTATATACAGCCTCTGATGTTAACAAAACAATTATGTAAATCTATAACAAGAATGATGATCCAATGTGTCGAATGGAATAATTAGATGATTCAAAATATAACAATTAAAATTCTTCATTATTTCTCGAATATTACCCTGTATAATTAAAAACAAAAAATATCGAAATTTTGAAAAGTGCCGAAAAACATGAAAATAACAAAATGTTTTTATCAATCTATAAAACGCATTAAATGCACAGTATGGCAAACTAACTATCTTTGACTAGTATTCACACCTCGATCATAAGCGAAAGTCCAATTTTCATCGACAGACCATTTTTTTTCTTTTTCACAATCTATTGTCCGCTTTTTGTACCTAGAACGCATTTTTTCATGCTTTTTAAACGAAAGAGGAAATTCAGCCTCGTCCTCGCTATTTGTCTACGCTGATCGAGCAGCAAAGGGGCGCCCCACGCCAGCGGGTACAGCACTACCGTTCCCTTGGTTAACTACATGACGGAGCAGCGCGCTACATTATACCTGCTATCTTGGTCCACATTGTTGATGCTGAGCACCTTAAGGAGGCGCTCGGTATCCTTGAAAGCGCTGCCGTCGCGCATGCCGCGACCGGGTCTCATGCCCCCGGCTTCCATCATCGACTTCATCGTCCTCTCGCGCATCGTCGCTATCATCATCCGATGCCGCCTCCTGCGCTTATGGCTGCGGCATTTCGGCAGGGAGAACTCGAAGAACTCGCCGAGGCGAAAGCGCAGGGGCCAGGTCGTCACCTCCTCGTCGATGCGCACCTCGAGGAGATCGTCGATCGTGTGGTCGAGCTGCTGGTGCGTCCCGCGCTTGTCGCACTGAATTTTGGGATGCTTGATCGCCTGTGAATCGTATCACGCGTGTATTTGTTACGGTGAGAGGTTCAAGCGTAAATTGTGGAAAAAATGTGAGTGAAGCTTGCGTGGAAATTCGAGACTGTATTGGATAATTTATGTAAGCGCGATAGGAATTTGAATGAAAATAATAAATAAACTGTAAGAATAATATTGTGCAACCTTGGGCTCCACGTGACATTGCCACTGTTGAGGCAATCGCTGATACTGCGAATTATCATCCTGGTTCCAATCGATGATCACCGGTACATTATCATGGGGAAAGCTGTCGTGCACTCGAACTGGTCTGGCCAGGGATGAGCGCTTTCGAACCGGCGTCGGCGGTTTCTTCTCGTGCTTGTCCACTGGCTGATCGAGCTTCGCCTCGTTGCAGTTGCTATTATTGGAGGCGCAGTTCTTGGATAGCCAGCGACGTATCGATGGGTCCTTGACGCTCATTAAATAATTTTCCAGTCGCCGGCTGCTGTTGCTGTTAGCGCTGGCCCTGTTACCAGCGTTGGCCGCCGCTTGTAGATTATTGATCTTTTTCACCTTAGCCTTGTTCACAGGTTTATTTCCGTTCACGCTGTTCTGATGTTTATTAATGCTAGTACTGTTCTTGTTGTTTTGCTTATGATTGTTATTGTTCTTGGCAGCGATTTTCGATCGGCTGCCGGCATTTGTCTTATTATTTTTCGTATTGATATTTCTACTGCTAACGACATTATTGTTGATAATATTGTTTTTATTTCTCAGAATGAGATCATGTCGGCACTGTTCCGCGCACTGCAGGCAATCGTAATACTTTTCCGAGATGTTCTTTGACCCGGGGCCGCGTGGACGATTACGATTTCGTATTCGCTGATCGACCTCTCGATGGGCCTCTGGAGGCTGCCGTCACACTTCCTGTAGATACTTGAGGGGGCAAAGTGTTTCTTTGTACCGGACTTCGCCGTCTTTGGTGGCTTGATTGGAGGTAAGTACGTCTGAAGCGCAGCGCACCATTGCCACGCCCTCGACATCCTCGCCTACCTGTACAACGATCTAGAAAATATTTCAAATTTAGGAATATAAAAGACATGATGAGGGTATAGAAATAGAACTGTAATATCCAAATGTATAATTGAAAAGCATTATTTACATACACAGAGACTTTTAAGCATATAGAAACCACAAGACCTTAACTGATGTTTATAATTTAAACAAGAAGGACTAAGATAGAATCAGTGAATTTAAATTTAGTAATTCCCCACAAGTACGACATTTCAAAATCTTTACGTGGAAATCTTAACATCAATTCATCGAAATAAAAAGGATAGAATTCAAGAGCTTTAAAATTTATATTTATCTTATTAAAGTTTACTTATCTATAAAACTAACATCTTTTATAGATAAGGTTGTAATTCTTGATAAAAGCTTTTTTTAATGTTATACTGTATTGACTGGCATTTAAAATATTTGTTTTAAAGTAAAAGTGATTTTTTTCTCAAACGTGAAAGTTATTTTTCGTAATTTTTATATTTTATATATAGTTCAATTCATTTAAACTATTTATTAACTCTGAAGATTCTAATATATATATATATATATATATATATATATATATATATATAAATTTTATTTCAAGCAATTATTATAAATAATATAAAAATCAAAAAAATTCATGAATGTTTTTCAATAATCCTGATTAGCATTTTGCTCTTATAAAATCCATAGAAACTATGTAATTTACTGATTGTAACATGACAAAAATTACTGTTTTATTTCAGATCTTATATTTGGCAAACAAAATATAAGAACAGGAACAATTGTTTTAGTCAGAAGAGTAGTGACATACCTATTCATCTTTTATCTTACTTGCTTTCACAAGTCAAAACGTTTCCGCGCGAAATCGTTTCATTCGATCGTATGAGAGCGACAAGACAAACTTTTCACTTTTCAGATACTCCTTCAAATATATTATAATTCATTTAGCGATTTTATATCAAACGAGCTAAAAACTATTTTTTATAATTCCTATTTTTATTTATTAAGTATTTATTCTGAAAGTTATCTTATAAGCGGAATGCCATGTAATTATTTTATTCAAAAGAATAGATATCTTTTTTAATTAATAAATATTCTCTGTTTCTGCTTGATATACGTAAACAGATGAATTAATATTAAAAAAAAATATATCCAATAGCAATTGTAATTAAAATTAAGATTTCTTGGAATTTATAAAATTTTTACAGATTACTTATTACCTGGTCTCGTAAAAGAGTCGTTTGATCGGCCAGCTGGAGGTTACGCGTAACTTGTAAGGTCTTTTGGCCCGATTCTACTCTCATGACATAAGTGCTCGGAAAAAAGCCTGCTCTTCCGCCCAAGCACTTCCCTTTCCACCAGTCCTTGTCGGATTTATCAATAACGGTTATTTTATAACCGGCTCTAAAGTTATTAAAGATTTTAATCGTTAAAATGTTGAAAAAAATATTTCTGCAGTAAATAATAACAAATTTAATATGAAAAATATGGAAGGACCTATAACTATGTTATGAGAAAAAAGACACATAGGGTATATTATAGTGTGTATACGTAATATTTCCATTCTATTCTAGAGTATATTAACCCTTTCCTCACTGTAAACTTGTCCACGAAAGTGCGGCTGGAAAATGAAATGCAGTCCCGCATTGTACAACAAATGCCTGTATAGATATAATGTTTAGCGTTTATACTTACCGCCAAGAATATACATACACAGAGGATGAAAAGGTTAATTACCCTACGGTTACGACGTAATAATTTTGTTTATGCAGGCGTAAAACTATTATTACATAACTAATACTATATATGGAAATGGTTTTAATACCTTATGAGTGTCACGAGTGTCGAGACATAGTTATATATTATTTCATTAATTAAGGAAAATTGCAAAGATTAAAAATCCATTCCATAATATATAATACTGTCTTTCAAAAAAAGTTACCACTAAAGTACTTTGTAGAAGATATTTTATAGTACTCTTAATAAGTATTATATCTGGCAATATAAGTATCTGAATGCTTCTTTTGACAGAACAATAAATTTGCAAAACCAGAAGTATAAAATCATAATAAAGCAATATATCGATATACATGATTTCGTATACAAATTGCGAAAAGATTTTTTTCATTTATTAGTATTAATTCTTATTAAGAAAGGAACGATTCGCTGAATATAAACAGTCACGTACATATGAACCGTATGAGAATTATCATTTTAAAAAATCTTAAAAAATCTTAAAAAATCTTAAATCACATTATCAAATATCCATTATATCTATTGAAAATTTATTTGAAAATTCTTCAAAGCAATTTCAATTTGAACATTAAAACCACTAGAATCATTATGCGTGTAATGAAGTTGAGATTAATTGAACTACACATTCCTTTTCCGCCATCGTTCCACCCAGAAAACATTTTCTAAAAAATTTATAATAACAAGTTGAATTTATTTATTTATTTATTATTCTACTGTTTTTATAACGATATTTTTAATTTGAACGCTCGAATAGATCCGTCTTAGGAAGAAAACTACAATATATAATCAAAATTAGTTTATCTTTTTGTATTATATTTAATGAAATAAATAAAAATTGTATCTATTTTAATAAATTATTATCATTAATTTATTTTTTTAAGAATATTTGATAAATTTTTCTATAACAGTGAAAAATTATAGAAATAATCTTTAAACTATTGTAATAATGAAAAAGTGCCATATAATATAATTATAAAATATGCCATGTATTAAAATTGTCGAATAGGATTTAGTATTCGATTACTATATATCCAATCAAACAAATGTAAGAATATTATTTCCTACAGTATTTAATTGAAAATAAATATAAAGAAGCTCCATTTGAACAAAAGAAAGGTAAAGGATTCATTTATTTTATCATATTTGATGCACAACATTGACATGGAAGTGTTTGATTATCCGAGGATTGAAGACTACCCTAAAATTAGTATCCTCCTTTTTACAAGTAAATGAGATATATTGGTAAAGGGAATATTCCAATAAGTAACGATAATTTTCAAACTTAAAGAAATCTTGTCTACGAAAACTTGTGTTAATCTCTATGTACTTACAACATTTTCAAAGATTGTGTATAATATAGGAAAAATGTATTTGAACTCAAAAATTTGTAGATGTGCAAATATCAACAATAAATTATAATCGTATTTCTGAAACCCATCTAAAACTTGCCTTAATAAAAATTTGCTTTTACCTTGAATAAACTAACGTGAAGCAAAAATAAATTTCATATACGACAAAAACATCGAACGATTAATGTATTTCGAATTCCAATATGTTACCATACTGTACTTACTTGAGATCGAGTTCATCGCGATGCCTCGCCTCGAAGTTGTAAAGCACGACGTAGAGATTGTTAGGCGGCAGCACGCGCTTTCCCGAAGGATTTAGATGGTTCTGATTATTCAAATGAGGCGAAGGACAGGGCGAAGTACTCGCCGACGAATATGATTTCTCGTTCTCATCCGGCAGTTCTACGCTCGACATTCTTATGGTACCACGTAAGTGCTGCTTATGAAGACCGTGTATGCTCTGCCCTGGACTGCACGGGGCCGCTGGTGGAATAATAAAGATCGACTCAGCGTCCAATGGCATTTATATATGTTTCTTTTTTAAACATGATAGGAAAATTATGGATAACGATGTTAATGTTTGAAACTGCTGAAAAATAGTAATTTTTTCATTTTTACCATATTAACTTTTACATGTTCAACAAGTGCGTAGATACCTATAATCTTAAATTTTTTTTAATAAGATTGTGCATTATTTTTTTATTTTAATCTGAGTATACACGAGTGGTTACAGCAGACAAAAATTAAAATCTCGACGGGTTTATCTATTCTAAGCATAGAAAATATACCTACCGTGGGATTTATGTATATACATTTGCGTAAATAGATATAAAAGGTTCGAGCGGTATTTCAGGGGAAATAGTTTTAGTTAGCTACCTCCTCCTGTCAACGCTCTCAGAATAAGTTCGCACATGATCTTGGGTCATGATATGACTAACGGCAATAGCGTAGGAGAGAATCGGGAGTGTTTGATCAAAAATCGAGCGACGGAATCGGTGTAGGACAGTATTGAGGAAGCCTCTGTATAGTGCACACGCACGCTTCCCACTTTGTAATAACAAGTAAGGACTATAAGTCTATAGCTTTGCTTTTACCTCTTGATTATTTTTATTCATGCAAACTCGCCACTATCAATTTTAAACTACTTTCTATAATATGGTCAGAGAGCGACCTAATTCTATTATGCACATAAATCGCTATCGGATCGTGATAAACAAAAATTTCAACATGAATACGAAAAATTGAATGGGGCCAAGATCTTTTTAGAAATATACAGATACATCGACTAGAAGGAGTAAAGTGATTTATTAAAAGCAACTGAGATAAAAAACAGAATGAATTATTACCTGCAAAGAGTTGAATTAGAAATATACACATTTGCAATTATTAAACAAAAGTCTTCCAGCTCGTTTACGTATTATGAGAAGTGAACTAAACGATATTAGGTGCTAAGGTTAAAAGTCTTGTAAAAGAGCTCTGAAGCTATTTTGAATTCTTCAATCGGCCTAATAACAATTCTTTTAAAATACAAACGCTGAAGAAAAAAATTGAAGAAAGTAAAATCTGATGAAGACATACTTTGTGGGTTTTACGAAGAAAAGAACTATCAAATATGCATTTAAACGAAGTGATGCTGGCTTAGTATTGTCTGAAGCTTCGATAGTTAGCTGAGACCTTAAGTATTGGAACCCGCACTAACTAGACTAGGACAGGCTTCATACTTAATTACTTACCGAATAATTGCATAGTAAGAGCGGTGATTTAGTGAGCGTTAAATCCAAGCTTTTATGATGTGGATCAACCATATAATTGGCAACAGGAAGCTACGGATGACCAAAAGAGTAACCACTTTATAAAGCCAAGTGGTCTAATAAGAGACATCTTATCGGTATTTATTTAGTGCTATAATATAAGGATTGTGAGCTTCCACCATAGTCGATTAAGAGATTTCTGAGGCGGTACTTAAACTCAGACAAATCTACGATCCATTGTTGTGTTACGGAAGGACTACATTAACCAGCTTAAGGTTAATTATAGAAACACTACAAAATACCATACTAATCTCTACTATTATATATACTTTGAAGCTCAAGTTGTAAAAACCCTATAATAAGATTTGAAATTTAGAAAGAAATAGAAAGTGATACTTTTAGTGATTTAATAGCTTAGAACCTACTATTAATTCATAGAACAAGAATTTGTGATTTTCATTTTTCGACAGAAATAATAATGTGTATTCCATTCTTGAGTAGCGTATACATTGATCGTTTAACAAACAAAAAAATCAGCAGAGTGAATATAATGTAGTTTGCACATACTTTTACAATTCCATCATTTTGTTAAAACCTTGAAATTTTTCTAATTCTACATTTGCATAACAAATAGTGCAAATTCTCCATTTTTTCTCTCATTATTACACTTTAAGTACATAAAAATAAATCATATGCATATTCTCTAAAATTAAAAAAAAGAACATCACATTACATCTAATTCAGGAACTCTTTGCGATGAAATATTGATAAATGGATATAAATTTTCTTCTATATTTATTTCTTGTGTATTTCAACGTTGGAACTTTCAGATTTATACTTACACAATCGATTGATGCTGCCGCTGTCGGAGCGCCGGGGTGGCGTCGATTCTCGCTGACCCGAGTTATGATAATCCCGGGGCCGATGGCGAGTGTGGGCCGATCCCTCGGGAGAATCGAGGCTGAGGCTCTTCATGCGGAGATTCAGCCGCTCCCTGCGACGTTGTGGGCTATGCGGGGCTTTACATTCGAAAGGGAAGTTTATCAAAAATTGTGGATTGACGCAACGGGATTGATTTATTCCGCTGCTATATTTAGGGTTTCATATTGGTAATATATGTTTTACTGATTATTACATTTATGACAAGCGACAGAGATTTTGTCTCTCGCTAAACATTTACACACATCAGATTATATTTTTATAAAGTTGTAAAGATACGAGGCAATCTATGTCAGTGTAATGCAGAAGATTTCTTCAAATACTAGAAGAAGCCTAAACTGAATAAGCGTACAAAATTTAGCATTAGAATATTCAAAGTAATGTAATATCTATTTTAGTATATTTTAGAACTGAACTATAGGTTTTTGAAATATGAAATAATTATAAAGACGCATAAAATAAAAACTATCGATTTGCATCTTAAATTATCTATTCATGATACATGTGTTAAATGTAGTTTTACGTTACTTTTCTTATTCTAATTTAAAGCATGCTTTCAAATACTACGCCATGCATGAAAAAAATATGAAAAAAATTACTACATCTCCAATTTATCAGACAGTTGTCTGAAGAAGGATTGCATTTTCAAATATATTTTTTACAATTTATTAGAGCATGAGTGTTGATAAACGCTTTTAAAGAAAAATAGATTAGTCACACGTAAATAAACATTTTTTCGCAGTTAAAGAGTTTTTTGAACAAGTACATACTTTTTTATTCATTTGTATTTTATTTAGAACTACGAAAGATACTTTTGTAAATGTATATGGATAGATTTTCTTGTAAAAGTTTGGAATTACAAAACTTAGTAATATATAAGTATACATCAATTACAAGACATAATTTAAAAAAACGTGTACAATGGAGGTGATCGAAAGAGAAGCTAAAAACCATAATGATTTACCTAATTAAAAGTAATACTTATACAAGCATTATTAGTATAAATCCATAATTTTTAGCGATAACATACAATAATACGTTCGTAAAATGAAAAAAGCACTTGGTATGGATAAATTCTCATTCTAGTACTTGTATAGCATGTTCATATAAGCTTATACTCTACGTTATATATTTACATATGAATTTATCTATTTTTGCATGCGCATATAAGATGTATATATGTTTATTTACATAATGTAAGTAATGCAAAGTTCGATAGTGATCGATGGGAAAATATATATTAATTTATTTGTATCTTTATATTCATAAAAGAATTCAATATTTTCTTGCAATACGGAATGAAACATATAATTTACAAAATGAACACAAACAGATAGAAAGAAAGAAGGAAAGTAACAACGACAAAATAGAACAATTGTAGTATGCTGATATATATATATATATATATATATATATATATATATATATATATATATATTCTATCCAATGATAAAAAAAGACAACTTCAGACAATATAATAGTATCTCGAGAGAAACACGAGACACCAGGGGTTCGACACTCAGGCACCAAAATTACCTTTACCTGCCTCGTATTATACCGGTCTCCGGGGGTATCATGGCCTTATTTGAAAGATTTTGCGTTTTATAGTAGTTTCTATATATTTTTTCTTCACCACCTCGTGTTCACTATCTTTTTCTTTGCTATTTATTTATGCTTTTTACTTTTTCACGTCGATATATACCTATAATTTATGCTTTTGTTAATACAGAGTCCATATCGATTATTCAGGATATTCTTCGGTTCATTGTTCTTATAACAAGATGAATGATAAATTATTCTTATACTTCCCACTGAACAATAAAAATACAAATATTTTGTGATAAAAACTGATTTTCTTCTTTTTAAATATCTCCCCATCAAGAGCAATACACTTTCATAGATGTTTGAAATAATTTTCAAAGAATTTATTTCTACTTGGTCAGATGTAATAATTGAAAATATCCGTTTCAAATGCAACAAACGGTTTTTCACCTGCCCAAAAAACTTAACCATATGCATAATATAAAATAATTAAAACTTTAAGACATAAGTCGTAAAAGACTTAAAAAGGTCTTTGAGAGACAAATCAAAACTCAAGAACTAGTTTAAATGATCCTTTGAATCAACCGTTTGGTGGATCAACAATTACTTTGTACGGCCAAAGCTAGAAATCCTGAACTGCTGCATTGAAGGATAGATTCGTCTATTCTTGTACTTCATATTTTTTTTCGAATTTCTCCCAAGATTATTATATTTAACAATCCACATCGAAAGATAAGGAAAATAATTACACGAAAATGTTTACGAGTTAAGTACATTTGACGTTGGAGATAACTTAAATACAATCCACGTAAAATAAGTTACTATAAACAACTTAAACCGTGTTTAATCAATGTTTAAAGAATATAACGGTGTCACAGATGTTATAGCTCAAAAACCAAATTTCTAAATTGGCGCTCATAATACGTAGTATTTTCAAATCTATAAATATGAATGGCAACCTTCGCATGTTTAGATGACAAATCATCTAAACCTGTTTAAATATTTTTGTTGAATGTGTAAAATTATACCACTGAATTAACCGAAATAAATTATTTATTATAAATTAAGTAGAACTTTTATTTTACACTTTTAGATCATTATCAGAATGTCCTTCGTTATATTTGAGGCTTGTTATCATCATAAACTCAGAATATATTGGAGAAAAGTTAAAGCGCATTTAGCCCTTTACTTAATGTATTTTTATACAATAACCTTCTAGAGACTGAACACGGCATAATAATTAAAATATATATTTTTAGAACGCTTCTAATAATTAACAAAAAAAAAAACAAAATAATACTTGTAACAATGCAATTTCTATTAAAGGTAGAAAATATTATTATTGATATAAAAATAGAAGAAAAGTTACGCATGAACGATCACAGAAACTGAATCGTATATGCTCATGTACTGGTACATGTACAAATCAACTTACAAAGTATTATTTTTAACTGTATCCCATGTAGAAATTTATTCTAGAATTTGACAATTAAATGGATAGTTTTCCTTCTTTCCAGATCCTCGTTCCGATTACTTCCAATTATCTTCGTATTATTAGTATGAAAACAACTTTGATTACGTTAGGTAGACCTAGTTCGAAATTCAGACAAAATTCTAATTATTTTTCAGAAAATAAAACTAAAATTTAATAAGATCTATATATTGTTCTAATTTTATTTCTTTGTATCAGTAAATAATTTTTCAGTTCTTTGGAAATAATTATTTAAAATAAAAAAATTAATTTTATGTATTTCAGAAGCGCATTCCTCATTTAATTAGAATTGACAAATAATTTTTTATATGTTAATTACGAATACTATTTATAATTATTAATTATCAATTATTAATATTTTTTATATACTAATTATATTAAGTTTTAATATAAAATTATAAATTCTATTAAATATACATATATTTAACTGCTCAAAATAGAAAACTGAGAATATGTTGAAGATATTTTTACTCAGGACTGTCTGAAATTCATATATAGAGCGATAAAGTAATAGAAGCACGAGATGAAGTTTCGTGGACGAAAACGTCGGTGTTTACCTGCAATTTTTTTTTTTTTTTAAATCAGCTAATTGTCGCTATCGCGTTTTCCCGATCCTTCGACTCATTTAACAAATCGTACCTCTCTTTCAAACGGTGCATATAATACAGCAGCTATATATTGAGCAGTCTGCGTATATCGCTGGGCATCTATTGGTCAATGCATCCGTCGCACTCCCCTCCCATCCTTTTTATACGGGCGAGCAGTAAATCAACGTCATCCCGCAACGTGGCTTTTCCTTTCGCAGCGAGCGAAGAGCCGAAGGAAGCAATGCACACGAATTTCTCAGGCGAGCGGCATATGAACGCAATGCTGATGTAACATCGACGCCAATCCCCTCCTTTGCTAGTTGGGCGATCCATGACATCCATTAATACTTTCACTCCATGCTTAAGGTGCAATTTTGTGAGAAGTCGATAATATATAGGATGATTTTCTATTGAGCTGTGACGAAGGCACCGCACGAAGATTGTCAGAGCCTTACTCTTTTCGAAAATTAATTCGTGGATGAACTCGTTCAAATCGTAACTGTGACCAATGCGGAAGGTCGTTCCAAGTCGCGAATGGTCAATATTACAGTTTCGCGGCAACTTTCTGGCGAGCAGTTAAAACTTTTAGGAATTTAATGCTGGAACTTATACGAGAGTTCTCGTGAATGTTAGATGAAATTTTGTTCAACTTATTCCGATGGCACAGACGGACGACAGCAACGGAAAAATTTCTTAAGTTTCTCGTAAAGTCAAACTAAATATCTATATTAATCTTAGTAATGCAAAGGTAGCAACTTTTTTTATAACAGTAAGAAAATTAATAATTTAAACATTGACATTAATGTACATATTAATTAGGTAACGAATCTTTTTCTCTTTTCGAATACGTAGTGATTTAATTAGGCACTTTCCACCATTAAATTATCCGTGTTATGATTCTTCTTTATAACGAATAAGCACTGTACATTAAATGAGTTTTTCGAGGAATATGGAGCGACAATTACAAGATTCTAGACTTAAAATTTAATTTCATAGACCTCAGATAAAAAGTTAAACTACTTATGTCTAAAAATGTGTTGAATTGATTTTAACCCAACATCATATATTGTCTGAAAATTTATTCAGCAATTTTCCAAGCTATTAGAAAAATCTTCGATATATTAACTAAGAATAATACGTCCCGTTCTAAAATCTAACTATTTACGTTACTTTTATACTTCATGATCGCGGTATCTTATGAAACCTCTGCATACTTCCATGCATACCTGTGGGGCGGGGAGAAACTTATTTTGACATATTTATTTATAACTACGCAATTGTTAATTTTATAAATTCGTAGTTTGCTCGTATATTTTGTTTATAAAAATATATTCCTGGATTTATACAATTTCAACATTTATATACCTGACAATGTCATAATAAACTAAGCATAATTAATTTTTAGTTCAGAATGTTTATACTATGAAAAAAATTTTCAATAACGTAGGCTAATTACAACAAAAAAAGCGTCACATAGTCGTTTACTTATTTTAAGCGCAGTAATCAAAATTGGCTATAAAATTTAGCGGTCCCACTAGTCATTTTGCAGTAAAACTCTAGTAGTTATATTAGTTATATGAACTACAATATATACTATAGTTATATGTTGAACAATACGACTCGTAGAGAAAAAAGATGAATATAACATGTGTAGCATTTTGTACTTAAAAGCATATAGGTCAAAATAATTTCATTATTTCATATGATTATGTATAACTTCCAGGTAATTTGAACTATCTTAATATATTTCACTTCCTTGTATTAGTTTAAGTGTTTGCAAATAATGTCAGCTGATCTAAAGTATTTACAATCAATTCAGCTGTTTTCAAAATATAAACTGATTTTCAATAATAAAATAATTTCAAATGTATTGTATTTTATATTAGTAACCACACAGTTACATGAATTATTTTGTTAATATTAAAATCAATTAATTTTTCTATTGTTGATAACAAATATCGTCTCCGTTACTAGAAAAATCATCAATATTGTATTTTGTACATATTTAAGTATATTTTGAATCGTTTGGAATCCGAAGATGAA
Organism: Sycobia sp. Sy_11; assembly: GCA_018907035.1. Taxonomy (NCBI): domain Eukaryota; kingdom Metazoa; phylum Arthropoda; class Insecta; order Hymenoptera; family Epichrysomallidae; genus Sycobia; species Sycobia sp. Sy_11. The sequence goes on from JACCIC010000040.1 coordinate 897,125, forward strand.
TTCTGCAACAGGCGAATTTTAGGAAGCGAAACCCGGGCTTTTCGTCTGAGACAACCATTTTTCATGATAAAGCTTTTGATTGAACGATTAATCTTGCATTTAGCACTGTTATATATTTATTGACTCTTTTGTCTTAGTGATCCATAAACTTTTCTATTTTTTAGAATAAATTTAAACAAAATAAGATTATTAATGTTCTATTATTATTTTAATAATATATTTAAATTAAGTAGTAATAATTGTAAACAACATTTTTTAAGTACAAATAATTTATCATATTATTAAAATTATCTTTATAAGAATTTAACACGACAATGAATTTTTAAATATTTATTTATTGATCTATGGATATACAAAGTCATGTAATATTGAGAATTTATATATACAAATTAATAAATGAATATTTAGAAATTCATTGTCTTGTGCAATTCTTTAAAAATAATTCTATTAGTATCATAATTTTTGCAAGCCGTCAAATTCATGATACTGACAATTAAATTATAAGTTATTCATACGTACTTCAACTTATTTTTGCTTTATAATATAAATTATACGACAAACATAATATATTTTTAATATTATTGAAAGTCTTTATAAAACCATAAAATAATAATGACAGTCAGACTGTTCTTGTTTATGTGCACTCCCATAGAATCTAAAGTGTAATCATTACTAGTAAAGAATAAGAAAAATAAAGATTATAAATATACTATTGGTAATAAAGGGTAGTCAGATTGACAATACTCCGACCATCAAATTTACCGAATCTATGTGTTTCCTTTGTTCATATAACAATTTATACTATATGCATATAGTAATTGCTTTATTTCAAACCAATTTTTAATACTATATATAAAGGTTCGGTTTATTGCTAGTATGAGAGTGTACCTAAAATTTTCTAACAGTACACCGTAGAGCGACAGTAAATATTCGAAGTTTGACCATTTCTATAGCTCGCAATTGCAAACTGTCCAGGAGAAATAATTCAACGTGAATTTTAAAATCGTTACTAAATAAGGAATATATTTCTAATGATAGAAAATATATAAAATATCGTGGCCATTAGTTTCATTATTATCACGATACTTTACGAATGCAGGCTTAGCTATCCCTGCATTTTAAGGAAGAGAGGTATATTATATTTTATAAGAATCAGGCGCTGATGATTTGAAAAATTAATAAAACTAATAAATAAAACTTAGAAAATAGATAACCTATATTTTTGAGGCTTGCTTCTAGATTAACTATGAAAAAATTTCTTAGAACAAATGATTCCATAATTAGAACATAACATTTTATTTGTATAACTTATGAACGATATTTCGTTTCAAATAATTCTTAATGGTCCTTTAATTTTCCATAATTCATAGATTTGCAATTGTTCTATTTATACCAAACTAAAAGAAAGAGCTATCGTATTAAAATATTTAATTAATTAAAGTATAACATGCTCTATTATTTTTCTACGCCTTTTCTAGACGTACAATGAATTATTAATGCTAAAAAACAAATATTCAAGGGAAAAAGAAAAGTAACAGATTACATATGTATGCATTGTTCTCAATGAATAGTTATATTAATGTTGTCTAGTCTATTTTTCGGTTTTAATAATTCAGAACTTATACCAAGCCAACTGAATAAATGCAACTATTTCTTTTTATACATGGAAATCGTCCTCAATTAACGGATGGGTTTACAAGTATTTTCAATTATTTACATATATTGGATTATAAGTTATTATATGCTCAAATATCTTATGTTTATGCAAATTAGTACTTTTATGAATAGATTTTGGCAAAGTTTTAAGATACATGCATAAAGGAAAGTTAAAAATAATTGTTCATTTAATGAATTTAATTAATCAATTGTTTAAATAATTAAGAATAGATGCAGACAAATCAATATTTAAAATTTATATTAATTTCAAATTTAAAATCAATTAATAACACTTATGTTGTTTGTTGATTATGCTTCCTTCATTTAAATAAATGTATACAATTGTTCATATTGCAAAGTTTTTTCTCTTGCAGGCGCATAACGATGAAATAGTTTAGGGATTAGATAAAAGCAATCAACAAACGAAGATAATGTTCCATATTTAATGTTGAACAAAAAACAACTTTAGTACACAAATCTGAGCCAATTTTATAATAATACTAAAAAAATTAGAAAGGTGGATCTATCAACTATTCAACTATTATACTAGCGATGTATAAAGTATTACATAACATATAGAGTCTAATAAAATTGATAATGATCTAATCTGGGGCCGAACAACAAAATTACTTAAATAAATTTTTTGGCGTTTTTTAATTTTTATTTCAGTTTTAGCTTAGATTTTAGGGTTTCCGGTCCAAATAATTAACTAATGGACTTATTTATAACTACCTATTAATTTCAAAAATTATCAAAACCACAGATTCGATTTTCATAATGTATCATCTGGGCGGCTATTTGAGCTCTTAAGATGGTGAGAAGTCAACCATGCTTAATTAAATTTTTCAAATTTGACCGTTAAACTATCCTTAACAATACTTAGTCGATCATGAAGAAGGTCATCTGTCAATTTCTTTGTCAAAGTAATATAAATTTTGTATAAAATTTCTCGAATAATCTGGGCTTAAAAAGTTGTTCAGGAAGTTACAAGTATTATAACATTACATCCTGTACGTTAAATATTAAATTTTAGATTCTGCTCATCTAAAACTAGATTAAACATGAAAAAATAGGAAGGAATTAATAATATCCAAATGTCAATTTTGCATTATATCTTATTGAACTAAAAGAAATAAAACAATTAATGCACTAAGTAATTATATTAGTAGCTTCTCATATAAATCGATGAGCCTCGCTGTACCTACGCTCATACGCGATTGAACCATCCAAAAGACATCGGACTTTTTCCTCGTACGAGCAGGGAGTCGCGGTATCGAGTTGAATTGCGATAAATCCACTCTAGGAATAAAGGGTATATCGACGTTGATGCGCCGGCGGCCTGTCGTCCCATTTCGCAAAATTGCGCGATTTTCCGCTCGATCCTTCCACCTCCCCTCTTCTTCGCCCCTTTATTTCTCCTTCCTTCGCCGCCTACACGCGCTCGCGCCGAGTGTCTTTTTGGAGTTGATCCGCTTCTTTCTCCTGTCTTGTAAGCGACCGACGGGCTCGCATGCTCACCGACGCTTTATCTATTTCCGAATCGCGGTCAGACAATGGGAAAACGAATTTGACCATGGCTCTGAACGAAAAATAATGGTAACACCGGTGAAATAACCGCGTGAGAAATACTTTTCTTTTTCTTTTCGCAGTTCCGAGAGAATGGGAATTCGAAACGTATTCCACGCAATTATTTTTACGAACTCGTTTCGAAAATTTCGCTTAGAAGTCTAAAGCATATAGATACTTTGGCTTTTGAATCATTTAGACTGCGTTCTGTCAAAATTGGGAAATGGAAAAGATTGACCTGAGTGAATGATTAAACGATATTGTAGGTTTCATTTTAATAAAAGTATAATATATAATATTATATAATCCTTGAAGTGATGCTATAAAAATTGTATATTAGGAATATAAAATAATACGCAAAGTCAGTTATAATAAAGTTTTCGAAGGAGTATTACAGAGGAGATAAAACTCTTAATAGCCATTATGAAATGAAAATGTAATTACAAATTTATCATTTAAGTATCATTTATATTAACAATAATAAGATAATCGAATAAAATGAAATGAAATAACTTTATAAATTTTAATCAATTGTATCACAAATTTAAACTCAGATCTATCAAAAACTAATATTCTATTAAAATTCTATTAAAAGCACAATAAAATTCAAAACAGCTAAAAACTACTTTTTCTCAAATAAATTTTATAAAATTTATAGTATATAAATTTTTATTGTATATTATAAATTTAGAGTAATTTATAAATGTTTTCTTAAGAATTAAGCTAGCTACTTTTTTTGTTTCCAGAATAGCAAAGAATATCTGAAAAAATGAAAAAGCTTGGTTGTAGTATCGCTTCCTGATAATAATGTTATGTAGGTATATTTTTCCGTTTTTTATAAACTTATTAATAAAGAAATGTCAATGAGTTATATGAGTAATACTTTTAAAAAATGAAAAAAATGCTTTGGGACTATTTATGAAGAAGTTTTATTCGGAAATGAAGAATATTATTTAATCAAAGATATATTTCGTTGCATGTCCATATGTCCGTGTATTTCAAAATTGTATTCTAAAGTTTATAATATAGTAAATACAATAATAATCGAAATTGTAATATTAGTACAAGTACAAGAAGTTTTTGTCTTACAATGTATATATCGGTAGAGCGAGTGAATTGAGTAATAGCAGAATAAGTGAAACAGTTATATTAATTCTTTATTGCTCGCTTTTAGAAGCACCTTTCGTGAAGTACGAGAATATTATTTTAATTATTAGTAATCCTGAATTAACGAAGAAATCTTTCTTCTACATAACAGGTAAAACTAATTAATTTTGAATTGGAAATGAAGGTTCCAAATTTAGTATGCCGGATTCAAGGTCTTATACTCGCAATTCAAAGCTCGAGTCTCAATAGGGGAAAGATTCAGTGTATCGAAGCCTCTTTTTTATCGAACTGAATCGTCGAAATAGCGCTCAAAACTGTACTATATTATGTAAATGGAGCACCAAGTCGAGAAATAAAGAAAATTTGATATCACAAAAAGAGACACCACGTGTCTGCGACAAAAACATCAAGGCCGCTGCGTCGTCGTCGCGTCGATCGTTGTGTGATATATATATATACACGTACAGCAAAAACAGAAATGCGACGTATACATCAGAGGTGCGTTCTCGCTTTCCTCACAAGCATAACACACGTCATCAGTTTTGCGCGTCGTTCGTTGGGTACACTCGAGCATATACATACGTATATCAGCGTGTACATATTTATATAGATGCGTGGGCGCGATTTGCGATAGGATGGCAGGGGGTGGGAGGACGTCATCGTCGCCAATGGAAGCCACGCTTGCGGGACGGCTGTTGGCGCGGCTGCTGCATCGCCGCCGGCGCGCTGAGAGCTGACGATTCGTTGTTGATCGTCGGATTCGGCGTGGCACTGCCGATTATCAGGGGTTGACCAAAGGGCCGCGTCCCCGTGGTCGAACCGCCGCTACCGCGTCTTCCTATTTTTCAGTTTTTCCAGAGTTTAGTTTGAGTACTCGTGCTTTTTAAATGGAAATATTATATGTAGACTTATGCAATATATATATATATATATATATATATATATATATATATATATATATATATATAATTGAGCGTATGCTGATGAATGCGATACGAGAATAAAATAATGTAAGGCAATTAGAGAGAGACTTTGGAGGGTTTATTTTATTATATTTAACTCTGCTTTAACTGCTTAGTAAGAAGTGGATGATATGAAACGATTCGATCCAGTTTCAGCGGAATAGCTCTGATTGTTATCTCCAAAATAAACATTGTAAAGTGTTGAGATCCAATATTTTCCGATGCGCAAAATATGCTATTTTCTTACTTACAATTGGTACTTATCCGTAATAAAATCCAGCCTCGGGTTAACGCGCTAAAGACAAATAAACCTTGCTAGTATTGCATAGACTGTATCGGTTAGAGCAATTTTCTTTAATCCTAATATTTGGCATAAGATCATAAAAAAATATATTTTAAGCCAAAAAGTTCTAATGAACCTATGTTTGTTAAATATATATTGATTCAGGAGTAGATTGATAAGTTTGGCATATGTTATCTTGAAAATGGCGTTGCAATAATTTTTTTTATGGTATTTAACGTCGCTCTATTTATGTTTCGAAATACCGGTGCTAATCAGCGACGGTGTTCTACGATGTGTTTGTAAACAAAGCACATGTAGAAAATTACAGCGGTACTTGTGTCAATCGTTCGAGACCGGGATTTGTTAATAATGTTATGTATGGTCAAAAAAAATAACTCGATATAGGATGCTTATGTACATTTTGCAAACTAATTTCGTTTAGTGTACGATTGATACATTTTTCACAATAATGAAAAAAAATTGATATCAAATTATGATTTGATGAAACATTTTTTATAGATGACTTTGGCTTAAATATAAGCTGAATTAAAAAAAAACTTTGAATTAATCTGCTCTTAAGATCCTTCATTACAGGATCAATGGATTTAAATATAGTCGCAAAAGCACTGCAGACTACATATTCAACTCACACAATCGACGTTACTACTGAAGAAATAGTTATAGATATTCATGCATCTTGACACAGAATCATGGTTTAATGTATGTAAAATTTCTGTTACTATATGAAAGAATATATCATATCATCAAATTCTGGAGATCCAGAGAAATGCATAATAGTTGTTGCGATTTGTGACTCCTGGCCAAAAATACTCTAATAAGGTCATTTAAAAATCCTGCTTGAAGAAGTTTCAATATAATTCGTAGGTATTCTAAAGTCTCTTTGTTACTGGATCTAAAATCTCGATTAACAATAAATTAATCCCTTCGACAAAAGGCAGGACAAACAGTATCATCGGCAAGAAGTAGAGATGATCACCGTTTTATGGACGGGATTCATAAGGTAACATCACATGATTGGCTGTTTGGAAAAATGAAAGTAGCATAACTGCCCTTTATTATGCCATATTAATGAAGAAATTCAATGAGAAATTCAATGATAAGTAACCGAAATGAGTACGATAAAAGTACTCTTTCAGCAAATTCTACTCTTTCAGCATTTATCTACTCAGGTATGAAGCGTTTTGGTGGAAAAAGATCTTGAGTTAGACTTCCAGAGTTTATTGGTACATCAATGAGTAGAATGCTTAAATGGATCACACTTTTATTAAGCTCAATGGCGATAATTAAATTTTTTAAAAAAATTATTCTTTTCAATGACTTGGCAAAATTATCTTCGAACTTTGAGCAGGTTAAAAGATTAGATTAGTGCTATATGAAGTAACTTAAATATTTAATATTTGTAAATTAAGTATTCGAATTATTTAAATAAATTTCGATTGAAATTTTTAATACTAAGAAAATAATTTGCAGGCAAAGCATCATTAGAATTCTTTTACTTCAAATTTTCTTTTTATTAATGATAAGTACCAAAGTAGCATATCTTGACAATGGAGAAGCGGTCGATTCTAAAACTTCACATAGTTCATTTTGGTAATAATTTACATAGTTATCTCTCTCATGTGGGAACAAATTCATCATCCATATCTGATGACCTCTTCTTATCATTATAACCATGTAGATTTAAACATTCGTTTGTAATCGTATATATATATATATATATATATATATATATATATATATATATATATCAAGAAATCTATATTATCATTATTTATATATTTTACATAGTGTGCTATTTAAAGTGGTACATTAAAAATCAGTTATCATTAGAAAAACTTTCAATTCCAACGACACAATGTCTTTTTACTGTGCATCAGTGAATTAAGTTCAGTTATATATATGAACTAATCTTAATATGTTTACATTCTCCAAAGTTTTTCTCTGTTTTTCAATAAGCGAATGATTGAAGTTTAGTCTCGCGTATTAAATTCAATTGAAAGGCCTTAATAGCTTTGTTCTTGTTACAATTCTGATGTTTTACAAAACTACATGAAAAAATTTTTTTTTCAGGTATCCCATTGTAAAGTATTCACTGATTATCTTTTATCAGAGTCTGGATAATAATGAAGTATTACATAATGGCAATGGTTGAGGTTAAATAAGGACATTTAATCGTAATCTTTTTTCTGAAAAGCCATTCAATTAAGGGTTAAATCAATTGTTTGAAATGGATCCTTTTATTCAATCTTTTTTATTTTTAATATTCATAAATTAAGTTCTATTCGTTACAAAAAAAATAGGTAGGGATCAGCTTAAAATCGAACAAATTTCCAATTCCATAAAGTTAAGAGTATCTAATAATCTCTGATAGAAAATTTTCTCACATGTAGTAAGTAATTAATCATTATTCCTTTAATTAAAACAAATTAATCGATTCATTTGATATTATAGCTTTAAAGCTTAAATATATCGTTATCTAAAAATCCTAATAATAATTTCGACAAAAATAATTTAATTTAATTGTCTATATGACTAGATTAATAAACTGTTTTAGAAGCTCTACTTTTCTCTGTTAAATCAAACTGTAATCTTATCTAAAAAATCAGATTATCTGAAATAAAAGAAAATTCCCTAATTTATCTAATTTTTCTGGAACAAAATTGTAATCAGAAAAAGAAATCATATTTTTATGCAATCTTCAATTAGACATGTAAAAACCGATTGCATTGTTATGTACTGACATGTTTTTGCTGAATTATCCCATTTCAAATGTGACATGTTAACGAATAAGCCCATTACTGTTTCAACCAAAGCGATTGATAAAATAATGTTATACTTTTCTCTATGCAAAATTATCAACATTTAAACCCAATAAACCGACAGCCAATTCAATTTCGCGATATTCCTTTGGTCTGGTAGTAAAATTAAATCCATAGGTTTTCATTAACATTGTTAAACAAATATAGCAGGAATTAAATTTCCAAAAAACAATTACAGGAGATAATAAAAGAACAAAAAATCTATCTTGGAAAGATACTTGTCACATGTTACATTGTCGCATCAAGAATAATCGTCCAAAAATAATCCAAACCATGTCCATTATCTGTATTATCTCATTTTATTCCCATTAAAAACGATAACACAATTACGTTAATCAAAAATATTTAATGTGCACAGTTATTCTAAAATATTCATAACATATTTTTAAGCGACTAAAATATATATTTTCAAAATATATTCTTGATTATAATTAATTCATCTGAAAGTAATAATTCACAAAATTAATAATTACATTTACAATAAAAAGTATAATTCATGATAAGTATATACAAGTTTATATATATATATATATATATATATATATATATATATATATATATATACCACTTATAAGTATATACAACTCGACACTTTATTCTTGTTCAATGATATATAAAACATCAGAAAAGTTTGGTGAAACTTGGCGTAATTGATTGCAAGCCTTTTTGTTATTACTATATTAATGAGATAATTACCATCTCAGAGCTTTCATAAATAGAAGAAATATATATTTATTGGTTATATTTATTCTACATCAATATGTACAATGTTTAATAACAGAAAAGTGTTAGCAATCATAATCTGAAGTACCAAAACTTATAATTGTATTTTGAAAAAAAAACTTATTTTAGCAAATGGAATATGTTTATAAATGATATTGACTTCTAGGAATTCTTTTTAAAATGATTTTGTGACGTTTCGTATTTCAAAGCACGAATTTGTATTAACTTTTTTCTTTTTTTGATCTTATTCACATTATGAAAATTTAATTGATACATTATTAAAATAATATAATAATAAATTTAGGTGATGTCAAAGTCAGTATTAGGCATTTAATTGACGCGATAATAAATAGATTTAAAGTGTAGTTAGATTCTCTTGGCTATGTAGAGAGTTATTTAAGAATTATTCGAATTGTTCAGATCTGCTGCATGAAACGATTATAGAAATATTATTAAAAAATTCGAATATTTGTTGTTGTTTGTTTTTTTTCGAAAAGTAAAAGTATCGGAGAAAATTCGATTCGGAGAAACCGAATTCATGCAATTCGTCATCTAACTTAACATAGCGTGGTGTAAGAATCCGTCAAGAAGATAATCGAGAAAACTTCCTCTAATATCCAAAAACCTTATTCGGGTTCTATATAATATAACTCATTATGTTAGAAGAGAAAACGAAGATATTTATATTTTTGCTGCATGGAATTTTTGTGCAGAATTCTGCGAAATCTGAAAAATCTAAAACTAAAAACTAAAACTAAAAATTCGAACGAGACCATACAGGGGCATACCCTGAATCTAATGTACACTACTGGATCACAAAGAGCTCATAATCTGGTTTTCCATCTTATGAGAAATTCGTAGGAACTATACGGAATACATTGTTTCAAAGAATATCAAATATGTTCAATGATTTTTAGCCACAAAGAATAGATTTGTACATCCCCTGTCTCTAAAAGATCCATTAGCGAGTCTACTGTATCAGCTTCATATCATATGCTTGAGAAATGCAAACAAATATGAATTAATACTGATCCAATTTGATTTGTTTTAAACGGAAATTATGTTACACGGAGATTAAATTGATATCTTACTTAATTCTAGGCAGTATAGAATATATTTTGGCGTGAGAAATGTTCATCTTATAAATAAATAGCTTTTTTAAGAAAGAATTATTAATTCAATCATAGGCCAAACGTTTACACTTCCCTTGAATATCAATACATCTTAGTTAAAATATATAATAAACCCGTTAAATCAGCAAATATAACGATCATAGATATATAATGTAAATGAGATCGTGAAAAATTATGTTTTTCACACGTGTCTTGATCTCATTTGTAAAACCATGAAGTAATTGAATAACTAACTTTAAGTGTATGCAAGTTTGTATATTATTTTTATACCGATCTTCATATCCCCTGCATTACCATAAAAATAGTATTTACCGAAAGAAGAGAATAAACATTAGGTAAACGCCAAAACTTTATATACAGCGTCGATTAACGATATTAATGATATAGTTTGGAAGTTAATTAAAATATTTTTGATAGAAAATTTAATTTTTAAATGAAATATTGTGCTTTTTTAATACAGAATTAAATACTTCATCTTCTTCTATTTCAAACATTAATATTTTAACCATAGAAGAGGCATAAATAAGCGAAGAATTAGAGATTCGGTAACGAATTAAAGCATATTCGCTGAATCATATAATTGGAGTATAAAATTATATTTGTAAACGTTTTTAGCCAACAAATATGGATAATGAATTGAAGTTGACAGAGTTGGAAGGTACAAAAGAAGTATGAATTTATTAGTTCAGGCTAAAAATTGCAATGATTTCAGATAATACATTCTTGGATAATGTGATTCCGATGATTTTTCTGGCAGCCTTTGTAAATTTCGCCAATCATTTCAGTCGACATCGCCCCACTTTAATACTCTATTAACTTATTCTCTACAACATGTCAGTAATCTCGAACAAAATCAATTAGCTTAATAATGAGAGTGTTAAGTCGTTCTCTCGATGGTCCACTCAACTTTGCATAGTTGTAAACTAATTTATCGCAGAAAAAATCCTGGAATATGGCTGATCTCGAACGGTTATATCTAATTTGATTGGAAATCTCTATGGCCGATCTCGTTACTCATCGACGGCTCGTAAAAGCATTCAATAAACGTGGAATAGTACCTATAAACTTTATTGCGCGCGCAAGGAGAATAGGGTTTATTGGCACCTGATACATAACAATGTGCGATTGTATAAAATTTGAAATGACTATGGGAAAAGTTTATAAATTACATTAGTTGTATTCAAATTTCGGGAACGGTTTGTCATCCTACACACTCGAATAATATATACAACTCCACCTAAATAAAATGACTAAGTATGAGTATTCCCCATTAAAGTAAATTCACCGATAGCTTTATTTATTATTAAACAGAGCTGTTGAAGACTGATATTGACATCACCTTATATTAAAGAATACGATATTGAAAATGAATTCCCTTAGTTCCATTTCCGACATATGTGAACATAATTCTGTATATAATTTCCTTATATCTGTTCTTTTATTTGGTATAATATAATGGCGAAACTTAGTTTCCTATTTTTCGTACTTTCCTACTACATAGTATATTTGAATTGCATGACGAAATTTAAATATGACACTATATAATGTATTTTGTCTTAAAAAATATTTTTTATTAATAATACAAGTAAGTTTTTCATACTTACTTAATTTATTTTTATCAAAAGACTTGCTTAAATCCTCGAATGGAATCGAATGCCTTTGTAGGCCGAAATTAGTACGAATAATCCAAATTTTATTTGAATCTTTATACTTTGGCAGGAATTAATGAAATTTTAAATTTTCATTTTATTTTTATTTTTAATATATTTGATCAATGAAATATAAAAAAACTGTTACTCTACTAATTTTTAATTTACTTTTCATGCAATTATGCTTGTTATGCATGAATTGCCTTTAAGAACAGATTAAAAAATTATATGTTATTATATTATATTAATAAAATAAATTTAAAATTTATCTGAATAATATTGTTTTAGAGTGCAAATGTTCAACATTGAAGTCTACATCTAATGTATATAATCTTATTTTAAAAAATAATGCTATTATTAATAATATTAAAATCGCTTATTTAATTCAAATGAGACTTTGCTCTTTTAATATGGATTATCGGTACTTTTTAAATTCTGCAAATATAAAAAGAAATACAATCTGTATAATTAATACTTTTATAAAATATTGTTAATTAATTTGTATAAAAACATTTATATTAAATTTGAATCACTAAATACCATAGCAAGCAAAAGCGCCAAGTTTTACTATATAATGCAATTCAATATAACATTTATTTATCTTGTCAAAAATTTGGCAATTCAAATCAATTCAAACAATTTAATAATATAAACATGCTTATGCCCAAAAGCAGAATTGCTAAAAAAGTCTGTAAATGTTTGCTGGAAAAAAAATCGCTCATGTGTCAATATGTAAATATTCTAAGTGTAAAATTGATACGAATTAAATATTATATTGAATTGAAATTGATAATTTTAGCTCAATTATGATGAAGAAACTTATGTTTCTGTACATTATTTTATTTTTTTTCTTATACTTTAGCTTGATGAATATGAATTAAAGGTACTTACTGTTTTTATGACTTTTTGATAAAACTAATTTTCTTATTTTGATGCTGGATAAGATGAATGAACTTGAATAATATGATCTGAATATGACTGTTACTTCAGAAAATAAAAAATTTAGAATTTGTTACCTTGCTCAGGTCGCAACAAATAAGTCTTACATTATCCATTATGATTTCATTATTAATAAAGCCAATCTTTCTATTTAACTCACTACAAAAAAATAAATACCGCATTAGTTATAATTAAAGCTACGAGCACACATTTATTCCCGATTAATTTTCAACTGAAAAATATTATTTCTGCAAAACCTTATATTCAACAAATGTAAAATCAAAACATTTGTTAAGCCTGCATTTTCGTTGATGTATAACGCCACTCTCAACTTTTCTAGCACCAGCCACTGGTCTAATTTTCCGGTTAAGGGAAAAACCAACACTTTAAAGTGTACACACACACACACACATTTTATATATATATATATATATATATATATATATATATATATATACATATATACACAATTATGGAACATGGATCGATATGCGGTCGGTCGACTTTCGCAATCGAATTAGCCGGTAGCTGCACAATAAGGGTCGAGTATTTTCTTAAGCGTTTCTTAATGAAGGAGAGGCAAATGAATCGATGGAAGCGACGCGGTGGTCGTTTATTCGATTTCTTCCTGATTTTTTTGCCGCAATTATGAGCTCAAATAAACGAACAATCGACGCGTCGATTGGCGCATGGATTTGCAAATGGGCATGTAAATGTGTAAAGTCGCTAATGAACAAAGTCAATTTTTTAGTCGTAAGGTAATGAAATAAAATCTATGAAAAATATTGCAATAAATTTATTCCAATGGATGCAGAATTAAATAGCTTCATTGATAAGAGTTCATTTTAATTAAAAATTGTAGTATTGATTTATCTGTATTCTTCTGTTATAATAATTGTGTCATCTTATACATTTTAGATATGTTAATGTAAAATCAATGTATTTTATATTTATTCTGTTAAATGTAAATATACGTATATATGAAATTATTTTAGAATTTTGATTTAATCGAAAATTTCTATTTATTGACTCATAAAATTGAAAAAAAAATTTTTCTTAAATCTTATGTCATATATATCATAAATTACATATATATGAAATATCACTTACTAAAATGACAAGTAAATTTTTTTTCAATCTTAATATTATTGCGAAAATTCAGTAAGAGCAAAAATTGCTTAAATTATCAAATTCACACGATACCAAATAAAATTATTCATATCATCAAGACCTACCTACATTTATTGGAAATGGATTCTCAAAGGCCTTTCAATAAAAATAAACTTTAAACGAAACAATAAATTCGAACCTTGTCGATTTCTTTTATCTCCTATTTCAAAAACGATAGAGAGATTAGATAGCATTAGAGTTTCTCTCCTGCGAATAAAAATGTATAAAGGAATTCGTAAAATCTTTTACACCTTAATTCCATTCCGCTTTAAATTCTCAAAAATTTAATTTTTCAATCACTAGTGATATTTTTAAGATCAAGTCAATGATACGAAAAAGAAATTTTTTTGTTATTCAACGGTAGCATCGATTTTGTGCAATGTTACATTATAAAAGATAGTATAATCTAAATACATTTCTTTATTTCCTGTGATACAAATCGAACTTATCATCTATCAGTCGTAAACATTATGCATTTCCCAAATTTTATTAATAACAATTTGTAAGGAGAAACGCTATATTCCGTTAGCTATTTGAAATTTCCTAGTAAAACAAAATTTTTTTAATCAAAACACTTATGTCACTAAAATACTAGTTTGAAAACAATTCATCGTGTTTATCACGCTTGAAATTACGATTTAATAAAAAAATATTTTTTTGCTTACTTTTGTATTTACAGTTCTATATTGCCCAATTAGAAAGTGATAAGAAAGAAAAAAACAACCAGAACGGAAAGAGGAATTTCACTAAAAAATACATTTAGAACATTATAGTTAATGTAGGGTTTAATATAATAATGTTTAATTCCTAACGTATATATAACTCACCCGAATAAGGTATATTATTTCAACCGACTTTGTGCTCGGAGGAATTGCTAGAAATTCCTTACATGTCGATATCTTAGACAACTAATTACTTGAAATAAAAATTCTGCTTTGCGATATTTTCGCGAGCTAACCTCCAAATCTCCAGTGTTAACGCACCCGCATTCCATATATATATAGACCGATCGGCCTTTACATCGACGAAGGACAACAATGAAAACGATCCAATTAAGGTAACGGATCGGCACGATTCGCGCAGCTTTCTACCTACATATATATATATATATATATATATATATATATATATATATATATATATATAGAGACCCGTGTCGGACAAGCGTCCCTCGGGGGTACTCCACTGTTACCCCAACCTCTCCCCCTCCCACTCGCCGGTTTCCTTGCTCTCATATCAGGTGCAGTGCTGCAATTAATTGATAGGAAAATAGATTGTTTATATATAAATATATGTATATATATATATATATATATATATATATATATATATATATATATATATATATATATATAAACACTCGGATTTTGAGCTCCTGGATCATTAGTGCACACGTTCCAGCTATAGGAGTTGGTTGCCCGCTCTCGGCGGGCGAGGAAGGGGGGTGGTGGAGCGCTCACTTATATCGTCGCTTTCGCTTTTACACGAGCCGATGGTGCACGGACGGAAGGGGAGGGGGCTGGCTTTATGACAGTGATTACGTTCTCGCTCGATTCTCGAGTGGGATCTCCAACCCGCTGGGCTTTGAAGGTTGACCTATATCCCATAATAGGAATATACTTTGGGCGGATTCTGGATACTACATATATACGCGAAAGTATACGCTTCATAGGTGTTTGATAGTTACTGGATTACTGTATGCCCATATAAGGCCGATAGATTATGGATCCTTGTAAATTATACTTTCAAATCCAACGGCATTTCAGTGATTTTAGGGAATATAACCCAGGCGAATATAATAGCTTTCGTTATCCATTTGTCGTCAGTATGGAGTATGTTCCATAAATAATAGTTTTTTAAGTTACTTTGGCTATACATTCATTCGAATTCTTGCATTTCTTTTTTTGTTTCTTATGTTGGTACACATCCAATTAATATTCATTCATCGCACATACTGGTGCTTTTTATGTGAGGCAAAAAGATTCATTGCTTAAGCAATTTTATATTGTTTTTTTTTTTAAACGAACCCGTCAACTTATATTAATTTGTACGTAAAAACAGAATTAAGTACTCAATACCGTGAGAATTTTATTTGGCGAGTTTACTTGAAGTGAAATACACAATTTCGAGTGATAAAAGAGGTTTGAAGAGGACCGACAAGATGTTAATGATAATATCGTACCACGCCAACGACAGATGAAAATGTTGAACGAGTAACATAAATTATTTTTGAATATCGTTTTATAATTGTTAGAGTTTGCGGATGATGTAGGTACATTTATTGGCGTGTGCTATGCTATTTTTCGGATGTTTTAGGCATGAGCCGCTTGTTAAATATCTTTTTTTTAGACCATCGTGCGGGAAGTCATTGATTATCCAAGCTTGATCAAAAGAATCGTAACAGGTGATAAAGCATACGTTTATGATTATAATGTCAAAATTTAAGCTCAATCGCCTCAGTGGAGTCATCCGCGATTATGATGACCAGAAAAGGCTGGATATGTTTGGTGAAATGTGACGACATTACTCACTCACTATTGTTTTCAATTAAGAGAGCAATGTACATCACGGAATTTCTGCCGGACTTCAATCAACATCGTCGGTCATGAATATTACCTTGCAGCTATGCACTCAAGGGTTGTATGAACTCATAAAAAGAGACTATTATTAAAGATTATTAACAAATATTGATATGATATGGCCTCGTGTTACTTCTTCTTATTTTCATAATTGAAAGTTGTTTTTATAGAGTAGAAATTTTTCACGATTAAGTAGAAAAAAATATCGTTAAAAAAAGCGAAGGTTAAGCGAAAAGTCGCCAGTGAAAAGTGCTTCAAAGATTATTGTAAATATTTCCGAATGAATAAATAATTTTTTAAACATATCAAAATTGGATTAATTTATTGAACTCACCTTGTATATTTAAGAAAAAATATTCTAATAATGAAAAAAATTATATAGCACTTTAAGGCTTTGTATAGGTTTGTAATTAATTAATTTATTTACTAATGTATTTTGAAAGTAAGTTTTTCACTTTATTCACTTTATTCGAAACAGTGAATGAATTATAAGGGTTTTTGATTTAACTGATTATTATGGTTATAGCTAAAGACATTTAATGTCATGTCAGACGACCACTAGTGAGAAAGTCAAATTCCATTGAATGGAACAGATTTAAGCGATAGGATTTATATTTGTACTTTGACAATGTACAAATACGTATGGAAAAGTAATTTATACGGATATAAACACTTTATACTATTAGCCTTTTATCACTGAAAAAATTATTGCATTGCCACTTACTAACGTTATATAGTATGTAGATACACTACTATTAACCTATTCAATTTGAACACAAACATATTTATTTACTAATTTCTCACTGGTTTAGATCTAGAGACAATTACTATAATAATTACTATAATAATTACTGTAATAAGTCTTTAAAAAAATATGTGTATAAAAGTATCTTGTTGATTACGCAGATTTTGAAGAAAAAAATATTAAAACGATAATATTATAAAACGAAAATAAATATGAAAAATGAATGAAATATTTGAAAATACATGTTAGTATTGTCTTTTCAATTATATAAAAATTGTATATTACTTTCTTACAGATTATTCCTGTTAATAAAGTTTTGGTATCTGAGTTTTGCTTCGCTTTACCCGACACGGACTTTATGAGATTGCATCACGTATGTACAATACACGCTATAGGAATGCGCAATTAGCAAGCGATTCTCTTCAAGTTCATTATGCTTTCGTGTTCACAATGCTCGCTTTCTCTTTCAGTTACCTACTTTGGACATATGCAATTACAAAAAATTTTTTTTTAAGTACTATAATATAGGATGCTTTTTGTGTATATTTTATAAAAAAAATTAAAAGTATGTTAGAAAATCGTCTAATATTTTCAACAATTAAAGCTTCTGTTTAAATCTATAATTATTTCATTGTCCTAATAGTTGCACAGCTTATACTTAAACTTAATAATTGAAAGTGCTAGAAAACCTTGAAAACGCCCCAGGGCTATTGCAAAAAGAAACTTCACCACCACTTTAACCTGGGCAATCCTTTAAGTCACCTATTCGAATTGTCAAGTACTTTCTATAGTTAATGAGCTTAAATTAGGAAAGATTCTTAAAACAATTAAGTGTCGTTCATTCTTATTTATTCCACAGATAATACGATTAAAAAAAATTTAATTATATAAAAGACTTACTGTTAATAGCGTACATTATGTACACAATTATATTTTAAACATTATAGTTTAGAAATATGATAAATAAATATAGTACTAATATTAATAAATATTATTATTATTAATTTGTATATGATATAAAAACATCAGTATTATTTATACTTCTTTTTTCGTTTACTTTATCATATCACGACTGATATTTTTCAATGACATATTTTACGGTAATCGATCAGAGAAATCCAGATTGTATACACTTAATAATCCGCTTACGAAATTATTATACCGACGCTGGATCGCTCGTGCGGGAGACAAGCGGATTACAGTTCATCAATATACCATTGCTATTAAGCCAAGCATCGACTGCTAATTTTTTTTACATTTACAATGATTATTATTCTAAAAGCGGCGATACAAATCGATGCGTTTCCACATCCAAAACGGTTTAACTTAATATTTAATGGACATTGTAATTGCTGTTCTACGTTACTTCGACAACTTTTATGATATTATTTATTAAATGATCGAACTGTTATTCTAGTTTATGACACATTATTCACGAGTGCCCTTTGAGATAACTAAAAATTATATATACCTAAATATGTATATATTTGAAAGGAACCAGAGAAAATATAGATTCCATTATTTCATATTATTTAATGAAATATAAATGATGTACACTAAATTGTTTCGTGTCCCCTTTACACAGATATCTGAATTTGATTTGTCAATGCAAATTGAAAATAGTAAAATATAGTATTCCGTATACAGTATACAATACAATACTAAGCAAGCGATTATCATATAGAGTGCAATCAGAGAAATGTAATATCTATAAAAAGCACAGGAAATGGCATGCAGAAACAAAGTGCAGAAAACGTTTTTCATTATTCAATTTACTATTCAATACTATACTGTTAAAAAAGTTGAAGTATTTATCATATATATATATATATATATATATATATATATATATATATATATATATATAGCAAATTTAGTGTACGTCTCTGTAAAAGTCGCCACATCTGAATTACGCTTATACCATTATTTAAAGGTATAAGTTATACTCTAAATACAACAAGTTGGTTGAAATATTCATTAGAGATATTTGTATTATTTCATAAAAGTATTCAATTCAAAACAATTTCTGTAACCAACGAATTCATTAATTAACTTGTTTTTTTAAAATGAGATTGGATTATTTTCCTTGATCGAAAAATTTTAGTATTCATTTTATTTTAAGATACATTTCAGAAGTACTGCAAGAAGAAGAATTTTGAGACTAAGCGAGTAGAACGCCTAGAAATATTGTTTCGGTCCATGAAAAATATATATTGCTCATTCTTTTTTAAATACGTGTTCAAGAAACACAAGTCAGCTGTTCAAGTTAAATCTACTGATAGTTGACTAGCACGCGTGTCAAAGTACATACTGCACATACCCAAATCGAAACAATTCCAGGCTTAAAGACGACCGCGATGATTTCCTCGAGCTTCCGCTCATATATAGAAGAGTATAGAAATTCAACGAATCACGTCAACTCTGCACGCGCTTTCGAAGACGATTCTTATAAATAAAACCAATAGCTTATAAAAAAAACATGTAGCGCGCGATGCATGAAAGTACGACGTTACAGTTCTTCTTGTCAGATCTAAAAAGAAAAAAAAGAAAAACACAACCTCTGCTTTTTTTCTTCTTTTTCCCCCTTTTTATATACATTTCCACGCGCGGGATAAAAGACACCGCTAGCAGCTGATCCGCGTCATATAGGAGCGCGACGGCGCGTGTAAAAGCCCCCGAAGGGTTGCCCGCGCTCAATCTTTATTACAGACAGACGAGTTTTTTTTTTATTATATATAGTCGGATAGAAAAAGCGGATGATCGGCGACTCACCGTCACGATAATGGCAAGAGAGAGAGAGAGAGAGAGAGAGAGAGAGAGAGAGAGTTCGCCGCGGCGCAAAACTTTTGCCAAGCGCGTGTTTTATATACATGGGCTTGAGATTTATTGCGACGGATAAAATTATGTATATATATATATATATATATATATATATATATATATATATATATATGTTCTTATATAAGCTTGTAGATTTAAGGAAATTTTCAATGTGAATTTTCGCGATTCTTGGATTTTGGCTCTTCAAGTTTTTCAATCGGTATAGAAAATATCGTGTACATATATTTAAAATGAAGAAATATTCTTCTTACTGGATGAACGCAAGAATTTTTTGAGTTATATGGATTTGTTTTGTCGAGCCAGTATAATAAGGAAAATTACATTTTATTTATTTTTATATTATAACTATGCAGTTTGCAAGAATAAGAAATACCTAACGTATTTCATTTTACTTTGATCCTTGTAATCAAGAACGTCCTCTATATTACGGGTAAATGGGCGTATTTGAATAAATAATCTTTATTTGGCAAGATTGTTATACAAAAATAAATTGTGATCTCTGTAAATAATTGATGTTTTAACTTGAATGAAAATTAATTGTGGCAATTGATTTCTAACTGAAATATGTTTTACCGAACGAATTGACAATTCACCGAAAATTTTGCGTATAGAATTTGAAATATTTATGTAAGTAACCAACTTCTGAATTCATATTAAAAACTTGCTCGTCAAAAATTATTAAGAGATTATTAAGATTAAAAAAACAATTGTGCAGTAATTACTATTATAAACAATATGTAATTTAATTTTGGACATTAACACTTTCATAAAAATTTCTAATATTCCCGAGCCTTTATCGCGATGCAAGAACAAATGAAAACTTTACTTTGCCCGCTGGTGCAAGAATAATCATTAGTAAAAACATAATTTTAAGTAAATTGTAGGTGTAGAAAGATTTTGAATCGCGACTTCTTATTTCAAGAGACTTAAAACTACCTTTAATTAGTATAATCTCTTAATAAATCAGTCCTTCGGTGAATATTTTAATATGCAATTAATCTCGCATTACCACGTGTCAGATATGTACAAGTGAACACGAATATTTACACAAATTATAGTTTTAATTATAAACTAATAATATTTTTGAATTGCCTTCAATATTATTTTACCAAATTTCGTTTACTTTACTATTTGTATTATATTCATATGTATGTTTTTCTTCGATTATTTCAGCATCGTCCTTCAAAAAATCTTCAAAAGTAATAAATACTTTGAAGTTTTTTAATATAAATTTAATTCTAAAATTAATTACTTATAATCCATTAAAAATATTGATTTATATAAATAAAGGCAGACAAATCTTTTAACGTACAGAAATATATTTATATTCAATTCTTTCATAACACTTTAATATAACTTCTATTAATATGTGTCAGAAATATTAAAAGGTTTTATATAAATTAGTAATTGCAAAATAAAATACTATATACGTATATCTGCGTAATACAAACACTTTTTAATTTCTCTAATGCAATTTTTCAATCGAAGAGATTCGGGAAAACTAATAAATAGTAACATGCTCATGCATACATTTTTAGAACAGGGAAATTAATAGACAGATAATATGAAAAAGATTGTTGAATACGAGAAAATGAGAATTATGAAAGAAAAAAAATAAATATTAGTATAAATTTATGTGTATGTAATAAGTAATGCCATTAGTGACTGACAAGCATATATCACAGGTAAACATATATAATATATAAAATAAATTTTTAAAATGTGGCTAAAAAGATAAAAAAGGTAAAAAATCACATTCACCGTCACAACATCAAGTTTTACGATCTCCCCCGATTCTCTTTCCATATATATATATATATATAGCACACAAAAAGCTGTCAAAGGTCGATTAATGGTAATAGACGCCATGCGCGCACAGCTTGAGTATGAAAAGGAAACAAACAGTCGAAATGACGAAATGAAAAGAAAAAAAAATTGCCCTTCGATAAAAGAGAATTTACAAAAGTACATAGCGAATTGTACATGATCCAAAAGATGGCGAGTGTAGCATAAAGTTCAATACCGGCTTTTCTTATGAGATGATCCCAATTTTGGTTTTCGTACAAAGGATCGGAACAACGAACGACTATGTGAGCTTTAGCTTTATTGGTAAGCGGAAAAAGCGATAGGAAGTACATACGGCTCGATAAACCGAAACAAGCCGGATAAGCATCGAACAATAGACCGTTAAAGCTTTGATGTGTATATGCAAGCGAATTGTATCTTGACTTTCCGTTCTTTTAGAGTAAAAAAATATCGATTATCGAAGAAATCTTAGCTCGAGCACACATTTTTCGAACTGAATATTCTTCATATAAATTTCTCGTGTTTGTTTTATAGCACCATTGAAATTCATTCTTTGATAATATGAAAAACTAGATTTAGATTATAAAATTAGTTAGAAAAAAAAAATGACAACGTTGCATTGAAATGTTACACTATTAAATTAAAATTTGCAATTTTTGGTAACTCTTTCATTTTAAGTAATTGTAGTCAGATAAGAGTATTTATAATTTTCGAATTATAATTATTCTGAAAATTTTTATACAACATAATTTTAAATATTGAATGTGCAAAAATCTATAGTATTCATCTCGATTGAATTTATTATTCCACTATTCGGTAAACAACAATGATCTACCTGAGACATATAAAATGTTTAATATTCACTTCATTACGTATAAATAATTACAATAATAAATCCCTCTGTAAAATAATATTAGCACTGACATATGAAAATTAGGACATTAGATAACTATTAGATAATATTATATAGTAATTAGAGAACTTAGTTGCTCAGTAACGAAAAAAATGTATTTTTTCATATAGATAGAAATAATGAAAGTATAGTGTAAATATAATTTTTAAAAAATGTCACCTATATATTTTATAAAAACTAGAGAAAAATTAAAAAAATTTTAACTGTAAAAAATTTTTACTAATAAACAAGCATCTTCCATAAATATATTTTTATATTTTGATTTTATACACAATTAAATTCAGTTATAAAATTACAAACATCGAGAAATATGAATTTTTCTTTTCTTATACAGAATATGAAAAATTAAGGTAGAAAAAGTTCAAATATGCATGCACTAAAATTTTTCCGTTCCAACATTGAAAAATAAAGAATTGAAAATGTAGCGAGAGAATACTGTGGACTTACACACTCATATAATACTTTATTTCAACTTACTTTGTTAGTCAATTTGAAAACATTAAAATATATTAAAAATTAAGAGAAACGCTGGTTTTGTATTTATTATAATAATTTTCAAGAATTGAAAAGAATAAATAATAGATAAAGGTATAAGCTGTTTCATTGTTTCTATACTGTAAGTGTTATTTTGAAGTAAAGAGTTTATTAGAAATATCGTTGGCATGGCGCATGGCGTAAAAGCTGACAGAGAATGTAAGTGAGAGACAGAAAAAGAGGCAGAGAAGTAGAGGGGAAATGACAAAAAAGAAAGTCAACGAGAATGAGACAAAGAGAGAGAGAGAGAGAGAGAGAGAGAGAGAGAGAGAGAGAGAGAGAATAAAAGATAAAAAGATAAAGATAGAGGTGAAAAAAGGATAGGTGGCGCAACGATCTTACCAGAGGTGGACGAGGAACAAGGTTGGGAGGAGGTGGTGTTCGTCCTCGCCGACGAAGAAGGTGCTGCACCGGAGGGAGGATGATCTGCCGTGGGAGGCGTAGGTGGTGAATTTGCCGAATTTCCACGTATCTCGCCGGCCTGCTTCAGCACCTGGTATATGGCGTCCACATCTGCCGGACCGGTTATTATTTCACGAATGTTTGAAAGCTCGATTTCATTTTTTTGCCTGTTTCTTTCTGTTTTTCATTTTTGTTTTTTTGTATTTTGTTTTTTTTTTCTATCTCTTTTGGCTCACTTTACTGCCGACGTGATCCCGAAACTCGCCAATTCGTCGTTATTCTACCTTTTAGAATGCTTTGATTCTTTTCCATTCATTTTATTTATTATTCGACTTTTTAACATGTTATTTTTTGATTTCATCATGTTAATGACGGTGAAGTTGAGCATCGATAAGCGGTATGACACACATTGGAATTTTAGAATTAACGAGAACAAATTAGACCTTTCGAGTACTTGGATTCAAACGAAGATAATTGAAATTATATTATTGTAATTTCAATGCTTGAAAAATTTGAAATGGATCGAATATATTGAAGAAAATCGGATAAATAACTTGTGCAATTTTTGAAATGATTAAAAATTTGAATAATTAATGAAATTTCATTGAATCCTTTGAATAATAAAATTCACTAGTTTTATGAAACAACAGTTAATATTTAAAATATTAACAATGAAATCACGTAGAAAGAAATTCTTATATTGTAGTAATATATCTATTGATAAATATTAAACAAAATGTTAACGTTTTCACCTTTATATCTTGCAATGAAGATATATGAAGAGGGAGAAGCTTCAAATTTGTATATTTTCGTTTAATTATTTAACTCTAAATATAGACAAAAGTTTAATTCACCACGTTGCAACTAGTATAGTTATAAACTATAGTATTTTTATGATAATTCTTGGAATTTATTGAATTTGTTTTATAAACCAATTGGCTTTTATTGTTAACTAGGATAAAAATATTATTTATATGTCACTAGTTTTATATGAGTTCTAGCCAACATTTTTCTACAAGGCTACAAGCATTACATCAATAAAAATTACGGATAATACCTCCTATCGTCCAATCTGATCATACCACTTCTCGATGCGCTGAAAAGCAAAAAAAAAAATGAAAAGGGAAATTTGAGAGGGGTTGACTAAACTCGGCGTCGGTGCAGATGATCCATTACAAAGTATTTATAAAAATTTTTCAGAAAAACAAAATAATACTTGAGCACTATATCTAGTTTTAGTCGCCTCAAGACACAGTGAGCCTCCAGTACTTAAGCAATCCAGCACGAAACTGCCTAAGATCTAAGACCCTAAACGTAGATAAGGCACGCATTGCAATGCTAGTTTTAATTATGATTCATAAATAAATAAATAAATAAAAGGTGGTAAGGAGATAGTGCAGAGGGTAATTAAATACATCGCACTGTCGACGCTGTGCTGCAATAATCGTGAGTATCCACGGCTATGGCATTCAAATGTTTATTAATGTATATGCTTAAGCATCAAATCAGATGTCTTTATATCGGATAAATATCAATCAAATGATACCAAATATTTGAAAAAAGTATTATTTATAATCTGTATTTAATCAATTATACATTAGTTATTTGTAGTGAGCAATTGATTTTAATTTAAAATCTAAATATCTATGTTTTTAACGTGTAGATTTTGCAAATGTTTACTCAATGATACGGTAGAAATTTAAAACTCTTTCCTTCATATATAAAACGGATATTTGCTCAATTTTAGATACTCTAACCTTTAACGAAACCATCGCACTGTAATATTTGGAGAACACATGTTAAAAAACACGATCTTCCTTATCGAAAATTATAGGCAGATTAGAAGTAAGATGCGTTCTAAAGGATTTATTCTCCATTCATTAAAAAAATCTGGATGTTTCAATATATTTTTTTAAACAACTCTTACTTATCAAGAGCGAAATCTTTAACTCTCAGACTTTAATAGACACTGAAGAAATTTGGGTTACATAACAGTGAATTCTGAGATGATTAATAAGGATATAAAGGTTGGTTATCATATATATATATATATATATATATATATATATATATATATATATATATATATTTAGTTGATGAAGCTTTCAATAAAAGCATATAGTTATCAAGAAACGACAGATCCAAATATGATCTGTGTTTGTTACAAACTTTAAACTTTGAGAGATTAAAATTTTTGGGCTGTAGAATTTTCGACACATAGAGCATATTGAATACCAGAAATTATCCATGTACAAAACTCCACTCAGTTTTTTTCTTCAAAATTGATAATATTATATTCAGAATGGCAAGAAAATGGCGAAAATACTTCGAAATAATAATTTTTTAAATATGGAAAGGGTACTACTATATATGAAGTATACTATATATGCAGCATGGGTTGGCTCTAAATTAAAATAGTTTTTACTTTAAATGTTAGCCTCTTTTCAAATCGAATATTCAATGTAGCAGTTTTCATTTAAAAATTCTCTCCGACTACACAGTATATTTATAATACAAATTAATGACAGAAAAACTCGGGAATATGTTAAATATAGGCATACATTCTGAACGGTTGAGTAATTAGTTAATATAACTTTAGAAAATTCATTTGGAAATAATTAGAGCTTAATCTGGCAAATTGGACCAAAATGAGACGATTTGTAGTTTTTAGACTCAACAACTAAGAAGTGTCTAATTTTCAGAAATTCCTGTATTAAGGTTTCGTGATTAACTGTTATAAGAGTCTTATACTTTTTTAATAAATGGAGAATAATATCTTTGTATGACATCCTATATTTAATCTGAAAAGATCGTTTAAAAGAGTCCTAATGCTTTCAATATCTCCTTTTCAAATACCTTTTCTTTTTTACAATAGATATTTAAAAGATCGAGTATCGAAGTTTGATGCAGAATTCCATTATATTTGTGAGGCAAACGGTTAACAGCTATGTAATTTTACTCGAGAATTCTCTTATCCAATATGAAACAAAATTCTTGCCTTACACTTGACACATTGAGAAGCGCTTGTTTATTATATGACAGTTAAATGAAGTTTTGCCGATGAACATAATCGTTGCATCCACGACGACATCAAATGCCACACAGCAATGTTTGAAAAATATACACGCCACGCTCGAGTACAATGTTATGCTATGTGTACAGTTTGGGAACGATAAAAACATAGACACACACTGCGTCGCATCCAATATTCAGACATCTCGATGAAGCAAGCAATGAGAGAGACAACGAAAATAGTGAAACATCGTAAATGTGTGTAATAAGAGATAAGGATCGTGAGGCGATGTAAAGATGGGGAGAAAATAATCCCCCGAAAAATAACACAAAGCCAAGGGGATTGTTATTATCACAGCATAGCGCCGAGCTGCCCCGCGGTGAGGTGGGGCCTTAATCTGGTAAAAAATTTAAATGTGAAAATAAAAGAAAGGAAAAAATAAACACGCAGAGCTCAATATAAAATTGCGCACGGACGGCTCCCATACTCACTCTGATCGGCGTTGGGCTGCGACTGCTGCTGCTGCTGCTGCTGCAGCTCGTCCGCAGCGACGGCCGACGACGACTGGGCCTGTGTCTTCTGGCGGCGCAGCAGCGGAATGCCCGCGGTGCGCTTCGGCAGCAGGCTCGGGCAGTTGGCCGGCTGGACCGCGCTCATGCAGTCCGCGTGGGCGTTGGCTTTGCAGTTGCGGCAGCGGAAGCCCTGGCGCGCGTGGCCGCGCAGCACCTGGCCGCAAGCGTCGCAGGGCGTGATCTTGCGATAGGTGTACTCGCGCCACTGGTGACCGCCGGACTCCTGCTCCAGGTTCTTTCTGTGGGAGCAGGGATAATACGCATTACATCGAGAGAGTCAATAGATACACGAGTGTAATGTCAGGAGAGTGCCTCTGTGTGTGTGTGTGTGTGTGTGTGTGTTTGTGCAAACGTTTGAGAATATCGTATAAAATGAACGAGATATAGTGTTTGGCAGTGACAAACTATGCTTTCCTGTTATTTACAAATAAACTAAAATTGTTATTGTTTTTTCATAATTTAGTAAACTATGACTTTAAATCTATATTATAATATGTAATTTGAATTATCATTAATAGTCATTACTGGAAAACTTAATCGCTTGCCCTATATTTTAATAGAATGACAGAGAGACAAATATACATTTATAATAATTTATTACATTTATTTCTTTAATTGCATTGATATTTATGTTCATTGTTTCTTCTTGAAACGGATGGACATTGTGAGATATAAACTATACGAATTGCTATTGCTTATTAATATTGTATATGATTTGCTAATATCTGAGTCAGAAACATTTACCCAATAATTCAAATTTAATAATAAATTTAACATAAGAAGTTTCAGTGTCTTTCAGTTTTCGGTAAATGTATCTAGATTCTTTAACGTAT
Source organism: Sycobia sp. Sy_11 (assembly GCA_018907035.1). Classification (NCBI taxonomy): domain Eukaryota; kingdom Metazoa; phylum Arthropoda; class Insecta; order Hymenoptera; family Epichrysomallidae; genus Sycobia; species Sycobia sp. Sy_11. The sequence continues at coordinate 925,391 of JACCIC010000040.1, forward strand.
TTTTCAATTTTTGCTAATATATCTAAATTCGTAATAAGTCAATATTGTACGGATAAGTAGCAACAAACGCAATTGAAGCAGCCTTTTATTTTTGAACAATTGTATCAGCATTAGACAGCGAACTACTGGATATGCAAAATGGATATTCAATAATAGTATATCATTGCTTCTAATAATCAGGCTATCCAATGAATTTGTTTCTAAGAAAAAAAAAGTTTATTTTCATTCCAATGTTTTGAGCAGCTTTATACTTCTGACCACATATTAAGTTCGAGTATAATAATTAATAAATGTTGTTGTTGTGTATTTTATACCGATTAGATCAATGTCATTAATAAAAATTAGCACATATCTAACAGTTAGTTAGTAATGGAAGCAGGTACCTATCAAATTTAGTATCGAAATTTTATATATTTTGTTTTATTGGATATAAGATTAGTGCGCTTTCTAATTTTATATTAGAAACAAAAACATTGCATATTTTTGCATCAGAAACGAACACGCAATACTATATATTTCAAAAGTCATCTCAAAGGGCTACCATTTAGATTAATTGACATTTCTCAGTTTGCCACTCATTGCGTAAAAATATAAGTTAAAATGTTCTACTTTACCTGATTGTACTTTTCGAAGCAATTCATGGTATTAATTGCACAAAGTTACATAATTGTATAAATTTTTATCGCGATACGAATTGTCCTAATCTTTGTTGATGGCATCGATGTGAAAATGAAAATTTTGATAATTTACTTTGTACCGTTATTTTTAGCTGACTTACTTACTCAGAAGGTCTACTTCCGTATGTTCCTTGCCACTTGTAGGTAGGATGTTTAATATTGATTTTCATAAAGAATTGTCATTATTGGATAAAATTCTATATCTACAACTATTTCATACATTAAATTCTTTATAACAGATGTCTGTTAAATGCTAGTGTTACTACTTACATGTACCATTTTTTCTTACTGATTTCACTATAATTTTCATTATTGGATGAAATATTATTATATCCCAAAATATCAAATATTATATATATATATATATATATATATATATATATATATATATATATATATAATATTATATCCCGTACTGAGAATAATCAAACTTCCTCCTACGACATTTATTAGCGAAAAACGCTTATCTTTCATAACATGATTAATGGCCTGTCCAATAACTTTTTATAATTTTAGTTTGAATCTTTCAGAATTATTATATAAAGATTAATTTATGAGTCCAAATCGACAATTAAAGAGGAAAAATCAAAATTGTAATGAGTTAAATTTTAAGAAAACTTTATTAGAAAATTATATTAAAATGTATACGTGTATCTTGTATGTTTCACTCTGGAAGTCAACTAGTTGAATAGTCAGTAAGACAGTAAACAATCTATTTTGAGGCGTATAAAAAGAAATGAAAATGAATGATATTATGTTACTTGTCGAAGATGATAAATAAAATGATGATTAATATCAGAATCTCATTTACTGCACTATAATTACAATAAATAGACTGTATAATTTTCAAATTGATATTCGCTACCTATAATATATGAACGAGTAAGTACAATAATCTTTTGATATTTGTAGGTAGAGTACTTTACCATTACATATTTGTAAGTAGAAGTAATACCCAATTCAATCCACTTATATATATATATATATATATATATATATATATATATATATATATATATTTAAATACTTGTGAAATGTGTAATTATTTTGAATTTTTAGGTGAGTATTTCTGATATTTGATATTGTTATAAAGTTCTGTACAATATTAATAAACGATGTACATAGTTTTAGTTCGTTTTGAGTCATACTGATTTAAATCCAAAACCAATCAATTTATTTATTAATAGAATATCATATAGTACGTATGCATATAGCGCATTCGTAAGTTAAAAAAATTTTAAACTAAATTCTGAAATTTTACATAAATGCTACAAAAGATCTATTTTTATTGCGATTTAATGATTAGATAATTTTAATTAGATAATTAGATAATCATTTTCCATCACCTGTATAAATCAAACAAATTCATTACCGAAAATGTTGGCTTTAATAGTTTTAAAACTTTAATAGTTTTCTTAATAAAGTGATATTTCCAGAACTATCGGCTTTATAGCCGATTACTAAATGAGTCTTTAATTAATTTAAAATTTCTGTCAACCCCTAACGGATTGATCGATGATACCGCGTTTCGGATATTGCTGTAAATTATGAGGGCGAATTTTTTGCAGAGTTTTACGTTTGGCTTCTAAAATAAAATAATCGATTTGTTAATCCATTTAAACTGCTGATCGGGATCCTTGCCATAAAATTATATGTACCAGTATAGAATATAAACAACGTGTCCCATTATAATTACCCCAGGAACATATTTCTGAAAATCCTCTAGACCATAAAAAATGTGAAAAATGAAGGTTTTAGGTTTTGAATAGGTCAAACTAAGATGACCTTAATCGTTCTTGCATTAAGATCAATTAAAAGTCAACTACTATTTTCGACGCCGGATACTGAAAGAAGAGAAAAATTTTGATTACGTAAAAAAAGTCAAATATCTCTAAATTCCAGCAGTTTTTCACTTATTGTCAATTAAATTTACGCGTACGTGCGTAAATTTTAATCGTCAATTAGGCAAAAAACTAAGGTGCATTTAACCTTGTTCACGCAACAAACCTTTTTATCGTCTTTCCAGTATCAAAAACAAAGGCATTCGTTTCAGAAAAAAAACAAAGATCACATTCAAACCTCGATGTTGAAATCGTGATAAATATTGCCACGAGTTAACCCCGTCTAAGCCCTAAAAATTTTACATTCAATATTTCTTGCCATCCGTAATAGTTTCCGAAATATTAGCCTGGGGCCATTAAAATGGGGTATTCTGCATATGAAAACAAAGGAACCCTAACCCCCCCCCCCATCCAAGTAATAGTAATTGCCATTCTGTCGTACACATTCGACTTTGCGCCCGGTAAATTCCATAAACGCGCGCGCACGCAAGCACGCGTGTATACGTATGAATGTATATTGGATCTCCATCGCGTGATTTCGCGCGAACGCGAGAATGCATTGGAATATGCAAAAACGACCCATCCTCGTTGTAAAGCCTCGTCGCCCCCTCCACCCAGCGCGACAACGCGGTCGACCGCTATATGTGTACCTGGTCGTCAATTGGATCAATGTTTGCGCCGCGCTTAAATGCGAGTGCGACTGTCATACATCTCTATACGTACGCACCTCGATTGCATGGGGCTCTAATCTTCTCGACGAATCGTATATATAAAATTAACGGGGTGCTTAGAACTTTCTTATCGTCATTAATGTAATATGTGCTAGCTGTTTTTCATTCGAACAACGTTTGGTTCCTAAATTTCGAACGAATGGTTTATTATGCAAACTGAGAAGGTTTGGAGCTTCTATTACGAAAGCTTACAAAGGTGTTTTTATTTTTCGAAAATCAAAAATAACAATAGAAAACCAATGGGTCGGTTTTTCTTCATGCTGTTAATATTGTTCCCGATATGTTCATCAACAAGCGTAACATTCGCTAATATATTGATTATATATATCAACCATCAGTTAATTCTATAAATATGTACACTATAGAAAAAGTTGTGTAAAATTACGTGCAGAGTAATGAGAATCGAGATTGTGGATAGGATCGTTATGAATGAAAAAAATTCGCTTACCTTGACATTGCGACGACTGTGGAAACGGCATGGTACATCGCCTGTTTTCCTCTGAAGCGTTATTTCATTTGTTAGTAAGTATTTCTCATGTTAGTAAATTACACGTTTGCTTTAGTATACAGCGTTAAAAGAAAATTATTGCCCATTACCATTTAAACCTTTATAGATCGACGAGATTTTACGAGATGCTCAAGCATATTACAAAGACATTGGCAATGCTAATATAAACGTACCGATGATTATAACCATATACCTGTTTATGAGCAGAAATTTATTTTATGCTTTTAAATTTCAAGAATGATATACTTTGTTCTAACTAATGGGATACTTCAAAAACATATTTTATTTTTTTGCATTCTTAGGAATAATTTGCGTTCTTAAAAATTGATTTTCGATCATGACGTTTAAACTATTGCTAAATGTTTTTTACAGCATAATCAGGTATAATAGTACATTTACACAAGATTGTGAGTTGCTATTCGAAGTTTTCAACTGTTGAAAATATGCATAGTATGATTAACCAAGATAAACGCTATTGAAAATGTATTTCCTACAGGTAAATACTGGATCATATAGAGGTCCTATCTGCAGTCAGTTTTATTATGATTTAGAAGTTTGATGACGTAATAAAAATCCTCCTAAACAATGTAATCGTTGCATTTATAAATACTAAGAAGAATTTTATGAAAATTTCATTACTTTTTTATTGATACGTGTTTATCTTTGAAGTTATACTGGTAAGCCGTGCTGCGAATCAAGACGAACTGCATTTTTATCAATCCTATGCGCCCATAAAAAGTTTCCTTCAATAAGCGTCTATCTTCGTTGTGAAAGGTTTACGTTCCTTAACCAAACATGTTTTGATATGTTTAACTTTTATTACATTTAGTTGATGCAAAATTTTAAAAAAATATAAATCTTAGACTTTGGCCTATTGAGAATCCGTAAAAGCTAAAACAGCTTCTTTTCATAAGGTATAGACGTTTTTTTATAGAAGTTTAAACTCATTCGCTGCCAGTGGTCCCACACATAAGTGACATAATCTACAATGTATGACGAGTTCAGGTAGGAAATGAGTTATTAAAAAAATTTAAGGGAAAATTAAAGAATGATGCATCAAAAAGGTTCTTTAAAAACTTTACTATCGAAATTCTGACCTTCATAGGTAGTAGTAAAATATATTAAACTGTTCTAGAATATGAGGTCTTTGTCTAAATTCGATTAAGCTTATGATATCTAAAATAAATTTCTCAGCCTCTGTTATTAAAGCATTATTTTGTTAGTATAATGTACCTTTAAATTATTGCAAGACCGCATAATAAAATTTATATATACACTTTATTACAGCATATTTACTTGAACTCATGAAAATAATTTAATATAATAACGTAATAAATTTAACATATTATTAAGCTGATAAATTTCATGATGTAATGTTTAATATTATACATTACCTAAACACTACCTTACTTTGCTTTTACACGAATTTGAGTTAGCGTTTATTTGAATAGCTGAGAAAGTCAATATTTGCCATCTACATTGTACTTAAGATGCAAGATGTACAAACATTTTCAGAACGGCAAAAAAAGTCCTGATGACTTACTTTACCGGTTTAGAAATTTTTCGACAATCTGCATAAATAATATAAATAATAGTTGGAATATTGATAGATTCCTTTATATTCTAATATTAATAATTTACAATATGACTGACAAAACAATATAAATGGACAATCTTTTATAGTTGTATTTTGGTTTTTTGAGGTTTACGCGTAGACTATCATCGAAAGAATAGAAACATTGAATTAGCGTTAGAAACGGAAAGTTCCGCGACAAATACCGTCTCTATCCTTCTCTAATCACCTTTATGCGCAACTATAGTCGTCGACGTCGGTCTAGCGCAATTAAAGAAGGATAGAATGGGTTAGTTTACGCAAAACTTTGTCATTCTAGCTATATACGCATCATCAAATCCGTTTATACGCGAGTTTACGCCCAATGTATACGTCATTTGCTCTTATATATATGCGTAGCACTGTTTCAAACTTAGTATTCAAAATCGTCATAGAATTTGGTTGAAATTAAAACTTGGAAATTTAGGTCGACAGTTAGAATTTAAATTATTTTCAAAAAGTTTGACTTTTTCAGAAAAAATAAATATTCATACAATGTTCTGCAATAGGCATAGATTAATATAAACAGATAGCTCGTTATAGGTAAAGCAAATTTAAACTGCATGACCCTATATATTAAACTATCAGAACTGCGAAACATATCCATGGAAAAAACACAAGTCAGAAGATTAGAAGATTCATTGGAAGGTGGATAAACAGAATACTAACTTTTCCGTGGGCGGAGGTGTGGTAGGCGTGGTTTTTAGACTCTTGAACGCCTTCAGCCATTTATGCTTCGTGCTTCCGGTCGAGCCGTTCGACATCTTTCGATTTCCCGCTCCATCGGGCTGGGCGGCCTCTGCGCCCCCTCCGAACAATTCCTTCTGCAACATCAAAAATTCGATGCATTTATAATTCACTATCATTACCAATGCATGTAATCAAAGACGAGATTATATGTGAGTATTAAAAGGAATCCTATACAGTATTAGTTTTTGAACTCGAAGTTTATTGGAAAATTGATTCAATTTCATGTAAATGTACTATAAAATAAATAGACATAAAATAATACATTATGTAATCGTCAAAATGGGTATCGTTTACAGATTGATGAATACAACTCTGAATTTTCCATATTCCAAAATTTTCAGATTAGTTTAAATGATCTTGTAAGTTAAGTCCAAGTCAGAACTAACTAGAGAAAAAAATATCATAAGTTTTAATAAAAAAAATTACCGTAAAGAAGAAGAATTATTTTTACGTCTTTGTCTTGAGATGTTATATATATATATATATATATATATATATATAAACTTGGAATTATTTTTAAAAATATAGCTGATATGATCTGTACGTTGCAAATATAGACTCTTGAAAGTTGACTATTTACGTATGATTATTAGTTTATGTACATTATATTTATTGAAAACATAGTCTTTGATTATAATACGGTTAAAAACCTTAAGCGCTTCCAGTTATTTGTATAACCTAAACAAATTATTAATTTTATCTATTCAAATATAATATATATTTGATGCATTAGATAATAAATATATATCATTATATTAACAATATAAATTATACTTATTTACATAGGAAAAGATTGTTTTTAATTGTAGATATAATTGTAATGTTTAACTGTAGATGTAATAACTCATAGTGCTTAACTGTAGATATATCTTTAAGTAATCATAATTGTACATATTTAAGCGTAACGTCAATGCAACTAGCGACATAAAATTTTATATAATTCACATATGTATTTTTTGAAATTGGTGATGTTCGTATTTTCTGTTTTCGATTATAATTCTTAAGAGTAATATTTTTTGCTCTTAATACATTTCCAAATCTTATAAACTATAAGAATCCTTAGTGTTCAAAAAGTTCCATTTTATTCAGCTTCAGAAGAATTAAAAGAAAGTAGTTTTGTATTTTTATTCTTTCGGACAACTGGTCTGAACTAAATGAGAGAAAAAATTTGTTACAAATTAAATATAACTATATCGTCAAAATAAAAATAAAATCATCAACGACTTTAATGGAAATATATACTTTTATTAATATTTTAATGGAATTATTAAGAAATTATATTTTATTTTCAATGTTTATATATAACATGAAACATTGAACAAACGCAGCCAATTCTAATCCGCCATATTGCCTATACATTCCCATATTATATTTAATGCAAATTGAGGCAACAATAAATCTTTACACAGTAAACATGAGATATTGAATAAATTACGAGGCGACATGATAATCGCATTTCACGACTGTAAAATTTGAAATTCCAATAGGATTTAGCAATTTAAGGAATTCTGAGACATTCCGGGATCCCTGCAACGAGGAAGCTAACCTAGAGGAGTAATTCGATATATTCCCCTAAGAGACGAGCAAACAAGTTGAAAATGCAAGGGAGTCGAATATTTTGTGAAATAATGGGAAAACAGATCAGCTTGGCGAAATTTTCTTTTTCTAATAATAAGGTGTTTTTAAATTATTTGTAAATAACTCTTTTTGATGTTAAAACAATATAAAAAACACATTCACTATATATACGTACTAAAAATTAAAACTGTTTTAGAAAAAAGACTTGATCAATTTTTCAAAAATATTAAAAGTATAAATTATTGTTTTAGAACTGGCTAAGAATTATTAAACATAATATCAAACATTAAATAATAATAAATGTTAAAGATATCATAATGGCATAACATAAAGCAGAGGAGTGCATACACATGCAAATCTGCACTATATAACAAGATGATAATTTTAAAAAGGTCTAAGTATGAATTTATCCGTAAAGCCTCCATTTGTCTACTAGGCTTAACCGAGATAAATTTTTCCCTCATTATAAAAATAACTAATTTCGTCAATTGTTATCTCAGTTATTTTAAGTTCTAATATACCGTTTTAATTATGTAATATTTTAATAGAAATATAACTATTATGTGCAAGAATCTATTTTCTATAGATCATTCAGTGACAATTTCATGAATTTCGTCACCTTTTTAACTTTTCCATTGGTAAATTAATGCATTAGTTGTTAAAAATTCATGGATAGTATTAATCAGTGAATGAATCAGTAAAAAAGATATAGAAGACAATGTGTATATAGAAAATATTTACAGCTGACTACAATGTAACTTATAGCATATAATCGATCAGGCACTATCTGCCACATTACGCTGTAGGATTTTGAAAAGATTGATTTTTTCTTTCTCATAGCTTAAATAATACTTCCACATCATAAAAAAGTATCCAGTTGCTTTTGCAATAAAAGGGATTTTTAGAAGAGTTTCGTTACGACTTTTTCTCAGTGCAGATATTTTACATTTTATGTACTTTTGTAATTTTAATATTTCTTTTTTCATGCCAGCAGGACGAATTACTTCGACGCATTTTTGATTTGAAATGTTAACAGCAGTTGTATAAAGAATTTTTTATGAAAATTCAAAGCCGTGTCTTTGAATATAAACTTTGCGTTTACGAAGAATTTATGGATTTGTCTTTCTACAAAATTGCACCTTTCTTGCAATAATTAAAAAAGCCCCAAGTAATTCTATAATAAAGACTACAAGATGAACTTTTATTACAAGTGACATATTTTTCGAGGAATCCGCTCTTCCGTATATATTTTAAATATCATTTGCATCTTTATGCAGAGCAACAAGAATGATTACGGTCGGCGTAAAAAAAAATAATTGAGAATTGTTAATATCACGCCGCTGACCGCATCAATAATACATCGTCGTGACACTGGCGGAAAATCCTTTATTCCATGTCGCACTGTACAGCCACCATCGTACATCAATATCCATCTACACTGTACAATCGACGCCAATTCTGTAATCGATCCACCGATCCGTACAGAATCAATCAATCGATACAGATCGACGTAAGTATCAAAATACATAAAAATACTCGCTTGCCTTTCGCCTCTTCGCCAAGTGCTTGCCGTCCTCTACTGATCTGTACTTCCTTATCCGCCTGACCATCATTTTCGGCGTTAAACACTACCCGGGCACAGTACGTTAAGGCTTATCTCGCTCGCCCCGCCGAGGCGGGAAACTGACTTGGGCGACTCCGCTCGAACGTGCGCGTACGAACTAAAGCGACAGCGCGAGCCAGAGAGAAAGAGGGTGGGGTGAGAGAGGCAGAGGGAACGAGAGAGATACTATGCACGACTAGATTGACCGAGACCCCCGGCGAAGCCCAACACAGCGGCTGCTTTAATTGGATCTGCGCGTGTATATATATATATATATATATATATATATATATATATATATATCGCGTTCCCTTTTTCTCGTGCACGGAGCGTTATATTGCCGGGTGCCGCGAGATTTGCCAGCGAGCGTGCTGCACTATAGGATGCGTGCTCAAATTATCTGGCACACAGGGCACGGGATTGAATTTGAGGTCTTGGGCACTCGTCGGCTTTTCATTCGAATTTCCAACTGTTGCTTCATTTTTTCGTTGTAAATTACAAAAAGATAACACTGGTTTTAAAATATTTTATCAAGCTTCAATACAAATAAGGTAACTCTGATAAGAATAAAAGTTTTTATTGAACTTTTCAAAGCTCAAACACATTTGTTGGATTGTTAAAAATAGTCGTTAAGGAATTATTTTCGATGAAAAATTTCTAAAGTACAACTTTACGTACGTGTATCGTATTTTTCGGGTTAACCTACTCTAGAGCAAGGAAACTGAATAGTCTTAATTTTCGCAATTTTAACAGACAAAATACGTTTAAAAAAGAATTGCGTAGTTTGTGAATACTCCGTCGGAAAATAATGTTCGCACCACGACCGTAAAACTTTACTGCCTCGTGCGGAAAGTAGAGATCCGCGGATGTTCTACGCAGGACCGAGGAAGCTACTTATCACACTCAGCTGTAAAGTTGAACTTTACGGCCTAACTACGAAAGGTACTATTAAACTACTTTAAGTTCTATTACGCTACTGCTGTAATTCGATTTTCTCCATATATTTTTAATGCTTTTTGATTTAATTCTTCTTGACATCTATTTAATCTTATTCATATCTCAATGTAACAAATTTAAGAAAAAAACATCAATTGATAAATCAATGTTTCGAAGTGTTTCTTCTTGTTTTACTAATATTATTAGATTTGTAACTGAACTAATCGTTTTTATTTCAACTTCGAATGAATTTTAACCCGTCACTCGTTTCGTAAACTATATTAACTGTTACATTATCCTGAAAACCGCTACAAGTAGGCAGTCGCATGATGAACTAAATCCGATCGAATAACTTCTCGTCATACTTGACTGGTATCACTAAAGCTGGCAGTAACCATAAAACATCTTTAGTTTACATTGTTTACAATAGCTCATTAACAATACAACAACCAAAGCTCTGATGACTTGAAAATAAAAATCGCAGAGAGCTGATTTTTTTATAAATGAAAATGAAGGACATAATGCTTTAACATTATCTTGATCTTTGAGACAAATTTTGTAAATATTTTAATGCAGAAGATAACCTTCAAGATCACGTGTTCAAATCAAGCAAGTGTAAATTTCGAGCTTAATATTTACAGCTTAAAAACAATTATTTCTTTCATAAATTATTTACAACATTTAAACGTTATGAAAAACGCCTATGTTTTAAACTAAGCTAGTGATACGATACTGTTATGAAGTTATTTACGAGTTATTCAAGAGCAAAAAATTACCAAAATATAACTTAAAAATCCAAAATTCTGAGTAATTTGGAGCCAAATGATATTCGTTTATTTTATATTGAAAATATTTAATCTTTTCTTGTCTTTATGCTACGTTCTGCGCAGGTTTAAGCCACAAAGAATCAAATACAATACAAGCTAGTAATTAAGTCATAACATAAAATTAAACTTTCCCGCGGATTCCGCAATTTCCCTCGCAATCACTGCACAAGAGGTGCAGACAATACGCAAGCCAGGAATGGCCACCAGAGAATATTAATGAGAACGTAACTGGAGCGATTCTTTGCCCCTGGCAAAGGAAGGATCCTTTGCCCTGTCATCTGTTCGCTTACTTCTAACTCGACGCCGAACTCTGCTATACCGAAGAGTCGTTTTTCAAGTTGAAATGCTCGTCTTACTGAAATTATCCAAGACTTTAGAAATGTAGTTCAGTACGACAACTTTATGAAGTGTCTATAAGATGCATGCAAATAATAATCTTTATTATAAATTTGATTGTGAACAGTCGACGTTCACGCAAGTACATTTATGTGATTGCAGATACATTATGAATGATAATTTTCAATATTTTTTTATATTATTTTTAAAAAATCATTAAATAAAATATTTAAAGTATTAAAATAATAAATGTATTTGCGTAATTGAGGTCAAGCCCATTAAACAGTAAAAAGAAACCTCTCTCTCTCTCTCTCTTTCTTCTCTCTCTCTCTCTCTCTCTCTCTCTTCTCTCTCTCAACATTCATACATCTGTGACTCACTAGTGTCCAGAAAAATTCTCTACAGAGGATAAGAAGCTCTTCACTATTAAAAGAACGCTGTTTACACCAAGAATAAAAAGATCTTCTATGGTTATCAATAATAATACAATAATTTAATACAAAATAAGAATACGATATTAAATGCAAAATTTTATCAAATAACAAAGTGATACAGGAATGAACATTTTCAAAAAAAAGCTAATAACAGTTAATGTTTAAGACAAACTTCGTTAGAACTTTTTATTGCATTTTCACTTCCATTTTAGGATAATGAAATTTTAATATATGATTTTGAAAACGAAACTAAATGATAACAGTCATCAGATAAGAGGACGAAAGTAGAATTATTAATTTATACGACTGAATGGTATTATCTAGCAGAGGTAAATAAATAGTACTTTATTATATTTATATGATAAATAGTAGTATTATATATACTAATAGTATTTTGTTATAGAAAAAACGTGACTTTGATATAATAATATAATATGTAATAATATAATAATATATGTAATAGTAAAAATATTCTATTAAATTTGTATATTCCAGTAAATTTCTATTAAATTCGCTAAGGCACGAATGGCAGATTCAATATTACATTAGTATATATATAAGAAGACTGTGATTACTTGAATTACAAATAGTTAATGATGTTTTCAAAACTAGAATGAAAAACCTGTGTGGTAGATTCTAATGATAAAGCTATTCAAATAATTTGTTCAAACGCCAGTGTTACAGTTTACAAATAAATATGACGCATGCAAAATTTATTATCATTATTATTATTATTGTTGTTGTTGTTGTTGTTGTTGTTGTCGTTATTATTATTATTATTATTATTATTATTATTATTATTATTATTAATTATTATTCTTATTATTATGATTATAGTTATCGTTCTAATTATTCTTATTATTTCTACACATTATGCACCAGTGTGTAGGTTTTGATATCTGTATGTTACGCAATAGTTTATAGGACTTTTACGATTTATATGTGGATTAATTAATAATTCATTTTGACGTGATTTATATACGGTTAGCTTCCAACTTTTCAGGAACATACATATACGACGTGACTTGTATAGCTGTGGATGATTTCTACGGTGGTTCATATAACCTTCTATAGTAACATTGTCCGGTGCATATTTATATTATAAATTCTGCACGATTATAGATTCTTGGACGTGTAAGCATTGTTATACAAATTCTTTGCACTGTCATGAAATCTCATCGATAATTTACTCCTGAATATTTACTCTCTGGAATAGTTGGAAATGTCGAGTATCGTAACCGATGAAGCGTAATTATAGAAGCCAGATCCAAGTCGATTTATTACATCTGTGATTTCATAGATAATAATATGGATACGAGTCAAGGCTATGCACTTCATTAAAAAAAAAGTTTTACTTTTATAAAAGACAGCAACTGATTCGATTTTTAATTTATGTATTCATAATTGACGAGAATTTTAATAATTATATTATATACTTTTTATAATTAGTATAAGAGATGTTCTTTAAATGTCGTTATTTTCATTATTCGTTATTAAATTAATCAAGTGCTAAATTTTAATGATAATTGGATATTTTCGTTGAATGTCCTTTTGTTTTATCTACTTATCGTACTCATGAGTTTTTTTTTCTTTTTTTGAAACTTGACATCCTTAATGGTTTTGAAATTATTTTTGTAATGTAAAAGAGCTGCAGAAAATTTATGTGAATGATGATATACGCGAGTCAGCACTTCAAACCGCACTGTATTTAATTGTTTATGTAATTATTTTCACGGGCTATAAAGCCCTTTTACAAGACATTACACACCGGCATCGGAACCGCGCTCGCTCAGCGTCGTTGAGCAATCCGATATAGATTATTTAGAAAAATAAAATTTCTACATGAACGAGAATCCACTAGTCGAGCAGCTTCGAATAAGGAAACAATCTTAGCGCTTACGTATTGACATAAATCAATCGATGTCCTGACCAACTGACCTTAGACTGATATTCTTTATAAATATTACTCTTATCAATTTTTATACAATGTTGTTATTATAAAATACCGAAAATTTATTTGCTTATTTATTCGTTTGTGTGTGTATGTGTGTGTGTGTGTGCGCGCGCGCGCGTTTGTGTTTTTCTGTATTTATTTATTTTTATTATATATACTTTAGTTTTACGCAGACATTCATTTATAAGAAACTGAACTTCTGTTTTCTAAAGATGAAATAAACTTTGTTAGTAAAATGTATGTCATAAGTTCAGTATGCTAGAAATCATACTCGGACCATTCAAGCAGACTGAAGTCGGCTAGCAGAGTCCAACGTATTCAAGAAACTATCCGATGTCCTTTGAATCTGTGTCAACGACAGCTCTAAGTTCGAACTGTTTGTTAAATTAATGCATCTCAAAATTTCGCTTCGTCAGTCACGTAGAATATGTGTTTTTTTTAATTCATTTTTACATCAAGCAAATTGCCACTTCGTTTGTTAATATGATAAAACTTTTTTGTATCGCAGATTCTAGAGCGACGCCGTAGAAATAAGCATTTTTAGTGGTAAAAGTAAATTTATTAACAGTTTTATACCTTTATCAATGAGGAGTTTTATCCTTACTAGTCTAATTTATTCACAATTAAAACGAACGGTGATAAATCTTCGCTCTATTTTGTATAAGAATGGCTTAAATTTTAAAGATAAATTCCAAATAATTTCATAAATAATTTTATTAATTTCAGGCATACCATGATATAATTTTTTATCAACTGCTGCAAATTTTTTCATACGCATTTAGGTATCTAATGATTTAAATATGAATGAACGCACAAAGAACTCATCCTGATAAAGGCAATATGAATTTTTGTCATTTACTAATCGTTCATTAATGAGTTAAAAGCTTTAGATTGGCCCACATATTTCTCACGTTAATAAGCTCCATAAACATTGTCTATCGACTGACTAATTTATAATGGACTTTAATTGTTACAACTGATATTATCTGTCTTACCTTATTTTTATACATAAATTTTTTCTATCCAAGTGATTTCCTATTGTTGGATTTTCGTATAACAAAAACAGAGAGCAGATAATTGTGTGAAAAGTAATATTAGTGTTTGCGAGAAATTATAAGAAAATACGTATCTAAAATGTCGTAGAAACGGATTAGAAGTAAAAGATTTATGATACGGCCAATCGTTATACCTGAGGCGGTCATATTTAAAAATAAGGGAAGGGGCACTTAAGGGATTGAAAAGAGGCTGCGTTGGAGTAGAGCAGACGGGTATCAGCATCGAAGCGAGAAGATTGTGTATTATTTTATCATGCGCTTTCTTAAGTCTTTATGTAAAAATCCTTTCTTAATGTTAAGCCAATAAATCTAGTATTAAATATACAGTGTTAAACGGTTTCATATTAATGAATCATAACCGTATTTGCCCGAGTTAACATATTTCGTATCGAACACCTATATTATATATCATGAAATAGTTTCCTTGACCTTTTTACAATTCGTATCCTATTAAATTAAAAAAAGTCTTTATTAATTATATTCTTAGTATCATGAAAATTATGTATAAAATATAAATTATAATGATTTATATAAAATGTCAAAACTCATATTTAGATCTACAATATTTTTTTTCATTATTAAATAAATAATCTATTTTTTGTATAAAAATTGTATACAATATACTTTTCATCCAATATAGCGTTCTTTATTTTTTCAATATTTTGATCTCAGGTAATTTATATGAAATTATATCTTTTCCCACACATACTCATTTGTTCTTCCACATTTACGATCATAGAGAAATTATACAAACCCTAATTATCATGCTATTTTCATTATTACTGGTTTTATCGTTTATATCTCGTTTAGGTAAATTGGATTTAAATTAAATGAATATTTATTACAAATTTAATATTATTTCAAAGTATATTTGATCCATGAAGAATATGTAACGACTTTTATTGTTCATATGATACACTGTGAAGCCCAGCATTATTGTTATTGTTGACCAGATTTCTGAATATGTAATAAAATGTGCATTAAAAATTTTGAAAGAATGTGTCAGTTTTTAAAGATCATAAAATACTTGCATCAAAAAAAGTTTATCATTTTTCTCTCTTGCATTTATACACATCGATTTTAATAAATATAGAGGTAATTAGAAATTTCAGATACCTATTTGGATATCAACACTATTATACGCAGGTTTAAACAAAACCCCTTCGTTATAATTGAAAATGCGGATTACAAAGTTAGCTCAATTAACTTCGTCTAACTATAAACACAAGGTTTTTGATAGCCACAATCGATCAGATGTGGAAGTAAAGAGAAATTCCTTTGACCTATCTGGGACATGAAAATGATCCTTTATAATGAAGTTTTGTAAAACCGGGTCAGACAATTTTGTCGGGATCAATATATCTGTAAGTCAACTCTTTTTGAAGTCGAAAATAATACGAATGTCATTCTCTATTAACGTAATCGATACAGCATGTGTGGGCACAAATAATTGATATCGGCATATGTATAGTTCCAAATAAAAAAAATTTTCTGCCAATAAATAATATAAAACAGGAAAGTGCTAGTAGATCGACAGTCTTAAAACTATATATTTTAACTACTAATAAAATTATATGGTAAATAGAACTTGTCCAAATTCTGTTGATGAGCTCTGTGAAACAGTAACCTCACAATATTACAAACTTAAAATCTTTTTTATTATATTTATTATCTATTAAATTAATTATTATTGCTTATTATTGCAATACTCATTATAAAATACTCATTGGATTGAAAGTTATATTGTACAGAAATTATTGTAAAAGTTTAACCACAGCTACTTCTATTCTCATATATTCTACTACCTTTTACTATATACATTTACATTTTACAGTTTATTCAAATAATTTTCAGTTTTTAATTTATAGTAATATTCTTTTAACATAACTAAACTCTGCTCAACATTATATAAAATAAATAATAAATACGAAGTAGAAACATATAATGACCGCGGCGTAACGCCCATATTTTATTTAATATATAAAAGGCTCGCAGCCTTAAAATTTTAAAGAATCATTTCACTTTACTATTCAACGTTTTAACATAGTAGTTACTACTGGAAGCTCGGCTTATTAAAAATTAAACATACATTCCCCTTTCCTATTTTACGAAGCAATGAAGCTATAGAATATTTAAGTTAAACACCTGAGACCCGAGAATAACTGAAGGTAAGTCGGATAAGAGCGAGAAGTGGAGGCGGAGAAATAAGAGAGAAAAGAAAGACTACGATAAGAAGAAAAGAGAGATCACCGGCTCCATCGTTACCTTTGCATAGAAGTGAAATTGTACTAGATACTTAGAAGGTAAGCGGATCAAGGGAAATAAAATATCCAACATCTGGAATTGCTCGACAAAATGAAGAACGGCAATTGATAAGCCTTTTCGATTCGGTAAGGTTATTCGATTTAATCGAACAATGAATAATTTTCTAGCCAATTTTCTGACAGTTTACACAAACGATATAATAGGTATTCCATATATATCTTTGATTTATTGAACGCTGTCGGAACCAATACGGACTTGTACTACTTGACAATGGTTAAGTTATACGCGATTGAGTACTGTCGTAATTCCATTTCATAAAAGAAAATACTTCGTAAATAGTTTTATACAAATCTAGTTTTATACAAATATAGAAATAAAGAAATGAGGGCTAGTGAGTTCGACTAATGAATATTTAAAAAAGCCACACCATATCCTTATTTCACAATCAATTCTGCTAACTAGCATTCGTCGTACTAAAATTAAGATATAATAAGAAGTTCTAGTATAATTATATTAAATTTTTCTAAAATATTCTCGATCATCGTGAAGATACATAGAGTATTAAATAAGATCTAAAATTAAAAATTCAAATTGTACATGTATTCACCGTTGTAAACTCAACTAGCAAATATTTTTATGGGTCTTACAGCCTTTGCAATAGTATAGTTATAATGACATAGAAAATGTCTTTAATAAGTTTACCACCATAGAATTTGAAATTTTAAATGCTTCTACTAAAAAATACTAATAACAAAAATAATAAACACCCAATACCAAATTTTTTTGGTTTATATTTTTATATCTTTAGTAGATCAAGGTAACTCAACTATTATTATAAAATAATATACGTTTGCTTGGCAGATCAGTTATAATTTATTTACAGGTACTAATAATTCAACGATTAATATGAAATTTGAATTTTACATTCTACTTAGATCGTTTTCGATTTAATTAATTAGATCTAGATTAAATAAATACTTTATTAAAAATTTCTTTGGTTTTATTGTGAAAAATAAGAAATTGATTATGATATTCAATAAAATAATAATTGGAACTGAAGGAATTCATTTATTTATATCATAAGAAACCCATTCAGCATTACGGATAATACTAAGTTTTGTGTTCAATTCTTTTATCGAATGATTGCAATTATTTTTTTATTACTTATTTGAACTGAAAATTGAATAATTTTGGTAAAGTTAATAAATTAATTTCGTTTTTTAAATAATCTATACACGATACCGTAGCTGCAGAACGAACTGAAATATCTTTCTTATGAATTTTTGAAAGAAAATATGAACTAGGCGTATGAGGACTGATAATGTTTACCAAATACGTATTTCTCAATAGAATTCAATAACGTCCAAGAGTTTAACATTTCAATAATTCAATAAAATCGATATTTATTTTAAAATTGTTGTTAAATCCATTATTTAATAATTTAAAAGTATCAGTTTTGATTAAAAGTTTTCTTTATTAATATACTCAATTTCGTTTAGAATACCAACGGTATCATACCTTTACTAGTATCACACGAAATACGACTAATATCTGTGATTAGTTTTTATTTTATAGATATATATACATTTTTGCTCAGAAAACTGTTGAATTTTTATAAACCGGCTGCTATTACTCTAGGAATTATATTTTCTAAAAATGAAAATTCTTACTGCTTCTATTTTATATTCACTTCCAAAAAATATGTAATAAAAATATTCCAATGATCGGCTGGTCTCATACGTTAACGTTAATTTTCTCTCATATATATATATATATATATATATATATATATATATATATATATATTACGGAAAAACTTAATATTTCAACATTATTATAAACAATGATATATATACATATATATATATATATGTAAATTTAAATTGCAAATAATTCATAAAAAAACTCTTTGCGAATAACCGAAAAAATAGAAATTTCAGTTTGATCCCTAGTGGTAAATAAGTTTATTTCTATTTAACGAATGTATATACAATGAAAATACTATTTTGAAGTTTCCTCCGCATAACTGTTATCAATCCTTCAATATCACGACTCTTTCGTAGATCAAAGTTTTGATGCTTCGGCTGTGCTCCAGTCTCTCGGGTTACACTTTAAAAAAAAAAACGAAAATACCTGAATGCGCTTTCTCAACAGGCCGCAAGCCGGACGAAGCCATAACGTACCATTATTTCTTAATTGAGAGATCGCCCGCGCTGCTATAATGCAGTGGAAGGCGGACGCGGACGCGCGCGTCCACATTATTGCACATTATGGAAATCTCGTATGTATACGAAGGCCCTGAGATTCACGACGCGCAAAATCAGGATAGATGCGCCGCACCGAGCCGCGGAGCGCGTTAAAGTCGCTTCGTTAAAAGCCGCGCAGGGTATACTATTATTAGATAAGTAGCGTTAATAAATGGTTAAATAAACGTTAGAAAAAGGAAAACAAGTAATCATCGCGGAAATGGAAGGTTTCGGATTGGACTTTCGACCGAGCAAGTCCAAGGCTGCCCGTATTTTTTATTATTTGTTATGAATATATATTTATTCAGAAAAATACATTACAAATAATATCGTAATAAAAATAAATAAAAAACTACTTGACGATTAATTATTTACAAAATTATGATACTGGTCACACTTGTTGTAATTACTTAATCTAGTTTACAATTGCATGTTAATTGTATGTATTTTTTTATAACAGCTTATATCTTATATTATATTACTATCAAATGGCAATGCTTAAAAACTAGTGTTGTTATCGAAAAAAAAGATTATAAAATTTGGATGAAATATATATATAAATATATACAGATGAATAGACTGAAACGCATATGTATGTAACAACGTGTGTACGCGGGATTATGTGGCGGTGTGGTAACTAAATGTGGGTAGGTGTGGTTGTGTCGAGTTGTGGTAAATAAAATGTGCATATGAGTGCAATAATGATATCAATGTTATAGCTATTATTTTATGACAATGCTAATTATATTTAAATGTTAACATTATTTTTTATGTAATTATTAATAGTAGTATTATTGTAATATTTGAATTGAACAGTTCTAGCAGGTGGGAAAAATTTAGTAATATTATTGTTTTTGGTAAATGTTATATTATACGGATGCCGTTTTTTTATACTCTAATTATTCAGACCTAAAATTTCAATACATTTAAGGAAATGTATCTGTTATTTATAAAATCGTTCATGTCATCTCATAATTTCGTAAGAATTTCGTTATAATTTTGTAAGACATATTCTTGGCATTTTTCTTTTAGCTATTCTTAATTTTTCCTTAAAATTGTGGCTTATGCTAAACCAATAGGACAATCATAAGTTAATACAAGTTTTACTAAGCTTAAATATTTGCGAGAGATACTCTCCAGCTGAGCTTCCGATACCACGGCCGCTTCCTTCCAACTTGTCCTGATATCGCCGATATGCTAATGCTTCGTATCATACGTGAGACAAAGCGTGGATTTTCATTCGCAAGAATTCAGGAGGAAAACTTAACGGCCAAGGTTTATAACGGTTTAATTGTAGAATCGTATAATTAAAAAATATCAGAAATCGAATTATATCTGCTTGTTGGAATGACTTTTTTTATTATTAAATAATGTATCGGACGAAGTGCATGTATGGAAGAAATATTACGATTAAGGAAATAACATAGGATTTAATTTTAGAAGAGTTATTTGGAAATATAATTTTTGGTATATATTAAGCAAGGGTGACGCTTCCAAAAATTTTAATTATAATCTAGGAATAGCAAGAGCCTGGGAAAATTTTTTAATATAAACTTTACTTATTTTCTCTATTTTTATAAATATGTAAGTACGAAAGCATAAACACTGTTTTCATTTTGGTTCATTTCACATTTGATTTATAAACATTACATAGAAATTTCATGGAGCTATTCCTTTAATAGTTTAGTCACTGCTTATAAATTATGAAGTAATTTAATTTGTTAAATAAATAAATATTGATGAATTATTCTTTCGTATTATAATTTATATCGATACCATGGACTAAAATTTTCAGGTTCAAAATCAGTTGTCTATGATGTTCATTAAAAATCACTTTATAATTGGAAATATATAATTCTTACCTAATGTTAATAATAAATAAGTAAATACCTATTGAATATTAATATTCCCAGATAGAAAAGTAATTTTTGTTAAACTATTCAAAATCTATTTATTTATTTTACATTAGAATAGTAACATTAATTATTATTTGCTTAAGCAATGGGATTTGAAATATTTATAATTTTCCTTCAAAAAGACTTATTCTAATAATTTAAAATTCGTTTTTCTGAAATTAAATAAAAAAAATTGAATATGAACATGTAAATTTTCTAATTCACTTTATACTATCCCATGGATCTATTGGACCACTCACAATCTAATGTCTCGTATTCTGTCACAGTCTTTAAAATGATTTGGCTCGATTATTAAAAATAAGGTTCGATCCCAAATCTACCGTCCGAACATCTTCCCGCGCTGCAGGGGTGAGTACTGCAGATTCGCATATATATATATATATATATATATGTGTTATATGTGTGTGTGTGTGTGTGTGTGTGTGTGTGTGTGTGTGTGTGTGTGTGTGTGTGAAAAATGGAACAAACTTCAAGCACCGGAACGGGCAGCAGAGTTCGCGCAATCGAAGTCAAAATACTGCCTTGACCCAGTAACTCCTGCATTCATATTTTAAAGATTATTGTGATGCCTCGATTCAGTAAGTATATATATATATATATCATTTAATGGGTTTGCGCGGATCTCTCTGTCATTCGCTCGATGATTCCCTTATGGCAAATCAATCATCGGCCCTCTCCTGCTGACTCCCTCGACCAATCTCGTCGTTCTTCCATTAAACGTATATATAGCCACGTTACGAATACCGCGCGGGGTTTATCCAGGACGACGACTCTCAACATCCCTCTGCACATCCTAACCTCAATTTACTCCGTCCTCACTCGCTCTTCCTCTAACCCCCTCAGTATCAGCTGAGCTCTCCCGAAGCGCGCCCCGCGAGGGGCGAAGGAGAGGGGATAGAAGGAACGGGAACGAGGGAGAGATTTTCACACACACACACACACACACATATGCGCGCGCGCACACTGTACATATGTGTATAAATGGGCACCATAAATAAAGATATAATTGATACTGACAACGCGCACACGAAGCGACGTCCACCCCATGTTGCCAGTTGACAGCCGGCGACGACGACGACGACGACGACGACAGCCACGAGGACGGCGACGAGGAAGGGGAGGACGGGAAGATGAAGAAGAAGACGGCGGCAGCGGCGGCCCCGCTGTGTTATTTGGTCCTTCTGCACTTTCTCTCTTGACGACCTATCTTGCCGAACTAGGTTCGCAGGATGGATTTTCGCTGCGCGCCGCTCGCTTTCTCTTTCCTTCCCGCTATCCCCTCCCTCCCACCCTCTCTCGCTCCACCTTGCGCAATGACCCAGTTGCGAGGGCGCATGTCGCGACTCTTCTCCGGCCGATATACCGCGCTCCTCCGATTCCCTCTCGTCCTCCCCTCCCGGCCACTCGCTCTCTCGCTCGCGCCTCTGCACCCAGCGCCCGATTTATATTTATCCTATACCCTCTACCCTCTCTGCTCTGCTTTGCTCCCTTCCTCCCGCCTCTCTCTCTCTCTCTCTCTCTCTCTCTCTCTTTCTCTTTCTCACTCCTTCCAACTCTCTCGCGTTCTCATTCTCCATCGGTTCCATGTACTGTATATATTCGGCTCTGGTTCTCGACCGCGACACGCAACACTGAACTACGCGGGGAAATGCAACGGAATATGGCCAATTTCGCCATGTATGTATATATACATATATATATATATATATATATATATATATATATATATATATATATATAAGGGAGGTAGGGGGCATTGGCGCCACCGAGTTACGGCAGTCGGGTGTTCTCTCGTCCACGTGTTCGCAAACATGTGTACGTCGATGTGCAGATACCTATATTTACTCGTAGATTTGGAGAGAGAGAGAGAGAGAGAGAGAGAGAGAGAGAGAGAGAGAGAGAGAGAGAGAGAGAGAGAGAAAGAGAGATAAGATAGAAATGCAAAAATTCTTTCTTAAGTAATATTATCAGTGCGGTATTTACTGATGAATTGGAGATCGTCGATCATGATTGAAAAATGGAACTGTCTAAGGTTGCATTTGTATTCCATTACATATGCCAAGTATAAATAATAATAATTATTATTTAACTTCATCAGCAACCAGTTACTTCGCAGAACTAGAAAAGATAAATAAATTAAACTTCAATATTTATTATTACGTATATCAAATCCAAGGCTCATAGGCATAGAACACAGCCTATTGTATGCTGTAAGTAAGTTTTATGATTAAAATTTTAAAAAGTGAGCTGAATTTTATTAGATGCTAGTGAACTGTTTGTATTTTTCTATAATAATATTTTAAAGACTAATATTTCTCATTTTACATTAGTTTGTAACTCGATAAAGAGCATTTATAAAATATAACTGTACAGTTGCTATGAGGAATTTGGCAAATAATCGCGCAGAAAGTCGAATGGCACATTTTATGTGCTTTTAGAGCACAAATCAATATATAAATCTCCCAGTAGTATTATGTTTTTTTTTCCGACATGCCAAATTCTGGAGTCTCACTTACCCCTTCCACACTTCGTACTGAATACACGGAGATCAGTTTTCGTTTAAATTTAGAATTTCCTATCGAGGCTGAAATGTACGATAAGGAATCGCAAAAGTCTACGTCCTTGTTCTACTTATTATTATTACATAAACTCTATGAACAGATTTGTCATAATAACATTACAGAATGATACTGTATAAATAACCGAATAAGTTATCGTATCGATAATATATAGAACTCATAAGAGCACAAGTTTGAAAAAGAACTTTCATCATAACGTTATATTAAATTTTCAGTTGAAATCGTCGTCTTGAAAAATGTGAAGGGAAAGTTTTTTTTTCAATTAGGATTAGAATTACATTACATCAGCATCTGAATTATTACAGTGTTGCTCTCAAACAATAAACAAAATTACTTTTGTTTGTTATTATTAAAAATGATTTCTAACCTAAAATTGAAGAAATTTTTTTACATCATGTTTTGATTGTATTCAATTAAATATGAAAAATCGCAACCGTACAACATTATTATAAACTTATAATAATAATTTTCATTCGAAAATTCTTTCTACGGATATATCCCAAAAAATAAATCGCGATTATTATATACAATTTCATTATTAACATCCTTTATTAAATGTTTTGCTATTGGTCGTATTTTCAACTCGTTCTTTTGTCTAGATATAAAAGGCATAACTATAGGTAACTGCCAGATTTTTTTACTAAAATTGTCTTGTTCTATTGCCACGCCAAATTAGTTTAAAAATAGAATATGAATGAAAAAGTAAATAATATCTTTTTTTCTCTCTCGCATATGTGAATTTATTACTGCCGACCACTCTTTTTTCTGAAATTAAATACCTCACGCGGAAGCGAAGAGACCATAATCACGGCTCCTGACTCTTGTCCACATACAGTACACTCGTAAAATACGCACATGCGCATGCACCAGAGACGGGGCCGCGCGAAACCGCGATAAAGAGGGCGCGCGTGCGCGTGGCTATATGCAGATCCGCGCCGCTGGAACAGCTGATGGGCCAAGCTGCCGCGCCTTCGCGCTCAACGGTGGACGCGCCCATACGCGTAAATTTCAATTTTTCCCGCGGCCGGGAGGAGGCGCGGCGGCGTTGCGAACTTTATAGGCGCGACTTTATCGTCGTGCCCGTATAGTGCACTGCGCCGGAATTTGGATTTTGGGACGACTGCGCGGAAGAGGAGGGATGGGAGGGGCGCGAGCTTGTTGCGCGAGAATGATTTATTGCGGCGAAGGATTAGGGAGGCCAGGAGGGGACGAATTAATGTTTGGAAAACGACGCCAAGCCAAGATTGCGCGGTGGAGCTTTAGCGTGTTTGCCACGTTAGTTTGACTCTAATTTAATGAGGAAAGTTAACGAAATTCTCTAAAATTTAAAGGAGAAACGTTTCTTTGCGAATTTTGTTATGATTACAATATCGACGAAATATGTTTATCACTATCTGTATATAAATTAACGATTCTGAAATGTTCTTTCATTTCATGATTAAAAATCAATGGTTATTTTTAGGAGTGCGTTATAAATCGGCTTTTTTACAACAGAAATATATGACAAGCTGTAAAAAGAAAATTTTGTATAGCATGTAGGATTTGTAATCAATGCCGTGTTTTTCGAATAAAAAAATAAAATGATTGATATCCTTGATGTGTACAAGCCGTAAGAGAAACTTTTTTATTGCAAAAATATGTGACAGAAATAAATGTAACTTTCAGAAATTTTTTCAAAACCGTGTGCATATTTTTTAGGGAGGTTGTCAACTGTAACAGTTATTATTAGTGTAATATCGACCCGATTTAAGATCAGTAAAAGCCTATCTCGAATGAAATTGATAGTCATATTTCACTCATAATATTTTTCATAACTTTTCAAACTTTTTCCCCTGCCTGTCTCTCGATGTGTTACTGAATAATCTCGATTTTTTCTATAAACATACTGAAAAAATTGACAGGCCTTGAAAATAAAAAATATAAAAACATATCTAAAGCAGTTACAATCTACTATTCACTTATTTTGTTAATTTGAATTATTTTTTACTTGTCACCATCAGAAATGCATATGTTCATCTGTTGTTGAATTTTTATGACACTTCGAAATTTTTTCACAAAAATTTATAAATAAGCACTGAATTTAATTTTTTGACTAAAGTCACTTATTAATCTCACAATTAAACTTTAATGCTCTTATTCACAAATATCTCTAATTTTTTTAATAAGAATAGATAAGACTCAAGATTAGGAAGAGTCAGCTTGTTCCATATTCTATAACGTGATGGCGCCTTTTTCATAACGATACTCGATTCTCGACGTAGGAAGGGGGCGCGGCGCAGAGGGAGCTTAAAATTCCAACAGCACAAAACCACTCGCACGAGCCGCGCATCGATCCGATAAAATGATAATTGAAAGGCGGCCCGTTTATAATGCGAGTGCACTGACCCCCGCGCTTTATATATGTATGCACGTATGTATATATGTATATATATATATATATATATATATATATATATATATATATATATACAAATGCAAACAGACCGCATCGTTAAACACTGCTGCAACGAACACACGCACATCTTCATCACCGCGTGCGTAATTGTTGACTCTGGACCTGTTAGTCGTCAGCGTTTCTGCTTTTTTTCGCAAGAGTTCTCCGCTCGAGTGGTTTGTTTAATACCAATA
Source organism: Sycobia sp. Sy_11 (assembly GCA_018907035.1). Taxonomy (NCBI): domain Eukaryota; kingdom Metazoa; phylum Arthropoda; class Insecta; order Hymenoptera; family Epichrysomallidae; genus Sycobia; species Sycobia sp. Sy_11. The sequence continues at coordinate 951,867 of JACCIC010000040.1, forward strand.
TAGCAGCGTCATTGAAAGTGTTATAGTTTATATATGTATAGTATTTCTTCGAATTTTATGATCATTTTCGGAGCGTGAAATCAGATTTAAAATCGAACCCAAGTGTATTTTAACAAAATCCTCGAAGTCGTTAACATTATTTCTGACGATATCTCAAATAAAGTAACTAGGAAATAAAAATATTCCTTTTCTTTCATTGCGTACTTCGTACATGAGCTGCATTCCTCTGCTTAGAAAATATAGTGATCACAACTCCAATTCTATTCTATTAAAAGTATTCTTATAGCTTCAATCGGATATCTTTGTTCGTTTGTAAAATAGTAAAACAAAGACAATATTCAAAGGCCAATTTAATAGATAAAAAATAGTATACATCTTCTTTTTTTGTTATTACTACAGTGTATTGATATATCACTGAAATTGATATGCAGAGGAACAGCTGGTGATTATAAAATTGGCGAATTGGCTGTGCATTCGAATTTCGACGTTTCTAAAACTAAACCTTTTTTCAAAAAAAAAAAAAAAAAAACAACAAAAAGAGCAGTTTTATTCATTTCAAAAATCATATAAAATGCACAGATCTAATAAGCGGGAGCGAGATATAACTTCTGTTCAGAAAAATATTGGTAAATCTTCATTATACATCAACCAGTTCTTTGTAGATAATAGATAATGGAAGATTATAGAATGCCCTCAATATATTTGCTCTTTTTAAAGAAGACTTGATTTAATTAAACAGTGTCTCTAATAAGTAAACGACAATTTTTACTTGCTACTAAATATTATATATTTTAATTTACAAATAATTCTATCTAAAATATTAAATATTTACCATCATTATAAATTAAGTACAAGCAAGATATTATTGCTATATTAACAAGTTATTACTATTGAAGTTAAACATCTGAATTTTTTATTAAATAAATTGTTCAATGTAAATTTGCAGAGGCTGCGTTTCATTTAATTTTCATCATTATTTCTCCGATAAGAAACGAGCAAAAGAAATTGATTGAAGCCCATTTTAATAATCGACAAACTTCTTTCATTTACTTAGATTTGAATTAAAAAATTTTAATTATCAAGCTGATTTCATCGTCTCGTTCCAACGGTCGTTTTAACGACATGACCGCCACGTGATTTTGCCACTCATTTTAACGAGCCGCAATCCAGTGCACAATTGCTCGCACTTCACGCATCGGGCTTTTACATGGCACATATCTAAGAATTTCTACTTTTAGTCTCAAAAACCGTCGGAGAACTAGGCCGCACGGTCAGGCAGGGATGGATAGCAAGCAGCTTGTGGAAAAAACAGAGAATAAGAAAAATGACAAAGAGAGCGAGCACAGGGGGAGGAGTGGCGAGAATTGCCCGGGGCGAGACTGCTGGGACCGCGAGACTTTCGTCGCCCCTTCTGTACTCTCGGAACTCACTCTGGGGATAGAGGCAGGTGACGTGAATAATGGACGTCAGTGAAAGAATGGTCCTGCCCCCAGAATTAGAACTAACGGATTCAAACTAGTTCGTCCTCCACTGTTTCAATCAATGATTTCATTGGTTCATTTCGGAAATCTTGACACTTAGCTACTAGAATATCCATAGGACATGAAAAATTAACGATTATTTGAAGCTTGCATCGTTGTAGTAAATACGACGAAAATTTGTAGGAAACTGGTTGAGTGAATTGCACCGATTCAAAAGTGAATTATCAATGCAATCAAATCAATAAATTTTCAAGATGTCAAAGCAGCTTATTTATTAACTAAAATTGCGCTAATAAATATAAGAAGAATAAATATACGATTATTATCAAAGGATAATCTGACTCAAATCCTCCACCATCAAATTTCTCAAATCTGTATATCTACTTCGTCCAAAATTTTGTGCCGCTTCGGTTCTCTATCAGTTCTCTATTATACTAACGTATAATAATTATTATTTTAGAGGTTGCGATAAAAAAGAGCAACCGGAGTAATTTATTATTTCATTGAGTATATAAAAAAGAAATTTAAAAAATATATCATTAATTGGCAAAGTGAACCTTAGTATTGGTGATAATTAAATTTTTTGAATATTCTGTTATATATTGATTATTTTACAAAGAGACTTTTGGTTTATGTAGCAAGAGAACATTAGAAACTAAAGAATTAATTGTACAATTTTCTCATTTTTGATAGATATCTATATTATCGAAAACTTATTTTGATATATTACAAAAATTCAAACAGCAGATCACTCTGCTTTAGTCTAAGCAATCCTAATAAGTTAATTAAGAATTTTATGCAGTAAATTTTTTTAAATTCAAAAGCCCTCAAACCTCTCCAACAAACTTGAGATCTGTTCGAGATCTAGCTGAGAAGCTATGAGTAGTTTCCTATAATTCTTCGAACTCTCATAGTTCTTTTTTTATTTTTCTTTTCAGGGTTTTTTTCTTTTGTTATCATTTCTGTGGTCTATTGATACTTCTATATATCAAGTTGTCGAAATTGAAAAATAAAGAAGAAAAATTGTATTTTCAAAATCTAGAATTTCTCCCTTCTAAAGAAAAATAAGAAAAGAATTGATAAGAACGACAATCGACGAAGATAGTAGGTATTACATAAATCAGATTAAATGACATAAAATTTATTTTAGAATAATTTGTGTATATGCTAGTATCGCAATTCGGTAATTTTTTATGTATTATCCAGTAGTAAGAAAATTTTTACTTTCCAAGAGTACAAGCAATTCCAATGTTCCTTATATGTAATGGGGCGCGTAAAATGAGGACATTTCTTAACTACTTGACATTTATTTTAATGTACACTTAAATTATCACTAGATTAGTGCATATAATTTACCTCTACAATACGAGTATTTCTTATCTTTCAACGTTTATTATAACGAATATAATGTCGTTTTATATTTTCACGATTAACAATTTTTCTACTAAACGTAAATGAATTGTTGAATTACCTCAGGTACTTAAATGTTTATAATGTAATATTTTAAATTTTTTATGAGAAAATAATAAATACAATTTATTTCTCTAAAAAACTGCAAGGTATAAAAATTGCACTATATTCTTTCTATCCATTCTTTTTATTAGCCCATTAATTTTATGAAATATGTTTTGTTCAGCACTAGTTAGTGTAAATCGAAGCATTGTAACATAAAGCATAATGAATTGCTATATTGTTACTAGTTTTATTTGTTAAGTCTCTCAAAATTGAGTACTAGCTTTTATTTTCTCTTTAATAAACAAAAACATCTTTTAATAATGTTAAATTTTAATAATCAATTTCTTATATATAAATGATTAAAAGTTCTAAGTTTTGATAACACGCGTTTTCGTTTAAAAACCTCTATCAAATTATACTGGCTTATTATTTTTTAATAAAATTTCTTTACACCTAACCATCTAAACTAATCATTTTTAATCAATGAAACTCGATATAATCAATGAAACTTATTCCAATCTTTTATAATTTATTTATAATCAACAGAGTGTATACAGTGGCATCGGAAAAGACGCGAATCAAACTACTGATGTAGTCATGTGTAGGACGATAAAATACGTAATAAGAAGTCTTGATCTAGTTTAGTAAAATTTATGCAGAAAAAATCTATAGAGTTCAAGTAACGTAGCGAACTTAAGATTGAAAATCAGTGCTTAAAGAGACAATAGACGATCGGAGGACAACAATAACCATTCACGGATCTTGTTAAAAAAAAGTATCAACCCAAGTTTTTGCTTACACGTGCAATTAAATTTTGAATATAAAGATATTAAAAAAAAACTAATTGAATGAATTTTTATTTCATCGGTGTCTCCTCCCATACGCTTTCATCTTCTTTCATTAATGAATTGAATTTCATACCTCGATACCAATCATACAAAAATCTAATTCATCATCTGGATTGAATCTTACAAGTGCGCCCGCGCATATAACTCTCTATTTCAAGGGGATGCGCGTTCGAATACGTTGCTTAGAATGCATTACTTGATGTATTACTCCGGCGCCTATAGTAAGCGCATTCGATATTCAGCACACTCACTCTGCCGAGCTAATTTATTTCTTCAGTTGGCTTCTTCGCATAGCTACTGTGTACACTTCTCTGAATGTACTAAGAAAGAAAAACTATTAATAATTTATCTAACCTAACATTTTTCAGTATTATCGTTGGTTCTGTTATCACTTCTTTAAATTGTAATAGCTTTCGTGGATAGTGAAATAACTATTTCTTTGATGAATCTTTCAATAATATAGACACAGTAGCTTTGCTATAGAATATAGTTGAGATAAATACATTATGTATATTTCGCAAGAACTTAAAAATTCTATAAAATCGAGCATTATAATGATTTTTCTGCGTTAGAAAAGCTACATCATTTATTCCTATTTTAAAAATCTTTCGCTATACTCGATCTCCGGAAGGAGAAAGCTGTAAGCCAACACAAAAAAAAATATGATCGAATACATTACGCCCTCCTCTGCTCTTGGGAATTATTTTTCACACGCCTGACATTCCACCGGATAAAAATGAAAATAAGATAAGCCGGCTCGGAGTAGGAGCTGAGGAGGCATAAGAGAGAAAATCGATAAGCAATAAAAAAGCAGGGAACGACATATTTTTTAAAGTGAAATTGACAGACTATATGAATAAAAATATGGATACATCGCTTGTAACTTTAATTCATTACTATTATTCACTCTAATTATTCTTCCTGATACTGTACACCCCATTGAAATATATTCTAATAACGAAATAAATTAATCTTCTTAAATTACTATTGTTGATAAAGTAGTATAATTTAAGCTTTGGGACATGTTATATTAATAGCTTATATACAGACTATATTATAATAGTAACGTATAATAATATATTAATCTTTAGTTTGCATATAATGTGATATTTTATTATATTATAATATCATATATGTATGATTATGGTTATTTTAGCTAGAAGATATTTAATATAGATTAATAGACTGAAAATAATATTATAAATATAAATAAATAAAAATCTTAAATTAAGATGTTATTTATTGAATTCAAAAAAAAATCTATTCGATTAAGAAAATATTTCTTTCATTTCAGAAAAAGTTTATTTCATTTAAGAAAACTATTTTCTTAAAAGAATTTAAATAAATATTTATTAATTTTTTTCTCAGTGGAAAATGCACTCATCAGATTATTTAAAATAATTTTGTCTTTTTTGTTTTTTTTAATCGATTGGAAGATTGTAATAATAATTTTAGGTATTCTTAAATATTCAGTTTGAGGTAAAGTTAAACTCTCATTTGAATCGATGCTACATCCTTGATAGATGTTCTCAAAAGTGTTTTAGCCATTCTGGTTTTGCACACATAACTTAATAAGGATTTTTTGGATTTCGTGTAATAAAGTAAAATATAGTTCGACACTGATGTTAAAATTAAAGATAAAAAATCAATTGTCACACGCCTGTCAAAATGTATTTTTTCAATAATTCCAGCGACGATCAAAGATTCGTTAGAACTATAAAATGTTCTTTACCGTGATAGAATGCCTTAATTCTTTTTACAAGTAAAAAGCGAAAGTATGGTTAAGATAAAATTTAAGCTTCGTTCGAAAATAAAATGCCATAAAAAGTAAATTGACGGAGCTTTTATGTACCTTGTTTCACACCGGAGTGTAAAAAATTCAATCACAAGTGCTCTTATAAAAGGCATAGTCATTTTTGGCCGATGCCTAAAATTTCTCGAACAAAGAGCTTAACATCGTGAAAAGCGCTACTTCAACGGGAGAGAAAGGCTCATATTTACCCTCGACGTATTTACAATTAATACATTTTTAAATTTTTATTCGTCGCAATCATTTTATTCGGCTAATTTTATTCGACGCGATTCAAAGCAGTCCATCAGATTTAAATATTAAAAAACATGGGTACTTTTCGAGGTCTGCAAGCAAATTTATCGATTTGCACCGTAGCCAAGGCTAATCGTCAAGCGAGTATTCGCAAGTAAATAAATATTCTCGGAGCTTTTCCGCTCGGAACTTCTGGTTCGCGATAGAAAAGTAGATTTTTCCACGGTTATATTTACTTTAAATATAACCATAATAACGTTTTTCGAAACATATATTTAATTTTCCATTGATTTTTTCCATTTAATATATATTTTTTAATATGCTTCTTTTATATACTTTCTTCAATTTTTCATTCAACGGCATACGTATAAGTAAAAAGACACTCGTATAAAAGAAACTCGAACTACTTTATTCTTAAACAAATATGTATTGAAAAGCAAACTCTGACGTTTACGTTAAAATCAACAAACCTACGTCTTTGCTTCTGAACGTTATATTATACTGAATTGACATACCATAACTTAAAGATAAAATATTAAAATTTTACATTAAAGCATAAATAATAGCACTTTGAAAGGTTTAAGTAGGGATACATTATATTTATTATAATAGTAAATTCTGCTAATGGTACCAAATGATTTCTATTACATTTTAGGATTTTAATGGTCACATGGTCAAGATTACTTTAATGAAATAACATACAAATTTTTCTATTCCATTTTTATTATATAATGGCAAAGTTTATATCACATTTTGAGCCGCATTAACCCCAGCTGTTTTTGATATTTATAAAAATAGAATCGATGTCTTGTCAATATTTATGAATTCTTAGAATGGCATCCACTATCAATTGAACGGTATATTAGACCCAAAGGTAATGTTTTTATAAAATTATAGATGATAAAAATGACACAGTAGATTATTCCTATTATTTATAAGATATATTTTTATAGAAAAGAAATAGGCGATAAGGATCACAAACAATAAATAATCGCAACATTACTTTTCTACAATAATAATAGAATAGAAATATTCGTATGTCATTTCATTAAATGCAGACATCAATATTTTATAAGTAATATTAAATATTTAGAAGATAATAATAAATTTCTATTTTTATTTGTATTCTAAATTGTAATAATGTCAAATTGTGGATATGATATTCTTGTGGAGTATAATATCATAAGATATTTTCAAAAATCCAAATCGGACGAAGATTGATCGATATATGTTTTCTTAGTATGTAAGAATTCGAGTGATGGAAAGAAATTATTCATCTTTGCCATCGAGTTGTACTACAATGTATTCTTTTTTATTTTCTTAGCAGAAATAGAAAACATTATCAAAATAATTTATAAAATATTTAAAATTAAATTTTATATAATAATCTACAGAAAATTAAAGACCTACAAGAGTAAATTATTACCAAAAGTAACTATGAAGTCTAAAGCTACTTAAAAGATTTTTAACAAATAGTCATGCCGTATAATGCATCGAATAAATTTGTAATAATATTTGCCTTTAACAGGAGTCATCCCTCTCTCCGAGGCAGACTACGTCCATTTGACAGATAAATAATATTCCAGAATATACTATTTCACAGAAGATAAATAATAATCATAATAAACTGTGATATTTTTTCGACTCGGAAAGAAACTGTTAGCTTTAGGTAAGTGGCTTACTTTGATACAAGGTCTACTCATTCCTTTTAATTAGTATTCCGCAAAACCAACGTACTCTGAATTTTCATTTTCAATTCATTCAATCATTCCTCTTCATTAGAAATAATATTTATTAGCGTATTATTAATTATATATTCAATGCTTTATAATCACATTAAAAAGAATTTTATAAATCAGAGCCTGTAAAAATGAGGCAGTAAATTGTAGTAAAGAAACGTAAAAGATATTTTAAAAAAGCTTCGTAATGAAATTTAGAAATAAAGTTTATCTATAATCTCCATTGTGTAAAATATATTATAGATTTTTTCGACGCTACTTGAATTTTACATACAAATTTATTAAAAAAAATTTTTAAAACATGTTGATTTGCTTTCAGACATGTTTATAGATTTACAACTTAAATCATAAAATTTATGTTCACACGATAACTACTATGATTATTGTTTATAGAACCATATATTACACGTTGCAGATTTCCATTATCGATCACCGCAGCACTATTATATATTCTGGGTAAAATAGAGATTGTAAAAAAATTAAGTCGAATAACGTTAATATTTTACATCACAATATTAAACGTCGAGAATACCTTCTAACATGGCCTTGCTGTATTATCCATAAGCAAATTGCATACATTTGAAGCATAACCAAAAATTTTAACATTTCAATTGGGATAGATTGGCGTAAGCGTTCAGCAGCCAATCACGATGTCGAAATAGGCATTGAAAATACGGTCGGAATATTTTCATGCATTACAGAGACGAGTCGCACATATTTACTTTTAAAATCACTTGTTACCAGGCAATTGGTTATATATATATATATATATATATATATATATATATATATATATATATATATTAACACTTAATATAATTAAGTGTCATTAATATTTTGTGAGAAGAATCTCACATGTCTTCTCGATACTAAATTATGCACACCCTGACAAACTGATGCAGACTGACACTGAGCGAACCCAATCAGTCGTAATGTAAAGTTATTTCTAAAACAATAATTTATTTTAAATAATTCTTCAATACACAGACATAGTATTAGAATATTGATTATTAATTTTTATATTATCATTAATTTTTTTTGCATAATTATTTAAGTTAACAAATGTACCCTATAGTTTGATCTGATCCAAATAGTGGGTCTGTCTGAACTTTCGAAAATTACAAAATATCTAGTTCGTTATTTTATAATAATTTTTTGCTTGAGCGTCTAATAGTACTTGTGCGACATAAGTACGAGGTCATACAGACACTATAATTACAATGATAAAGTTATAGAGACACGGTAAATTCAAATAACAAACCAATAAATAATCATAAGTGAAAGTTGTCGAGACTCGCTGCATCGACCAGAATCGCGAATCTTATAGTTAGCCACAGTCTCAATATAGATTTAGCATTATTATAGAGAACCGGCCAAGGTCAGCAAAATATCGAATTATATATCTGTATAAATACGGAATCAAAAACATAAAATTATATACCATTCTTCAAGGTCAAGGATTACGTCAATCCGCACAGTAACGCAAAGGAATTGATCGCAATCGCGATAAGAAAGAAATTATAATGTAGGAAATGTGCATTCTTGATGTAAATAAAATAGTACTGGAAAACCGGGATAGGACCCTGAGATGTTCTAGAACTCTATCTTCATATTATGCTACTTCTCATTAAATTGTAACCTCGGAGAAATTCAAGTTCGAATTCGCCCAATATAATCGATTATACTTACGGAATTAATCAAATTTATGCCGAATTCTCAGTAAAACGTTTCGGTCAATTGAGATCTAGTCTAGAATGCCACAAATCTGCCAAATATATGTATATATATATATATATATATATATATATATATATATATATATTTGAACAAATCTTTTAACTTGTATCAGATTATTAAAAAAGTTAATTATTAGTATTAGGTAAAATAACAGAAAATGGTACGACCGATCGATTTTTTATAAACTTAATTTATTTTGTGAAAACACTTTTTTCCTATAAAAAGACTAGTAACTTGGTGATCCGAGTTCAAATCCCCGTCTTGGCCGATTGACACAAGCACCGCTGTAATAATTTACATGTGCTTTGTTTACAAACACATCGTAGACCTCCGTCGCTGATTAGCACCGATATTTGGAAGCATAAATAGAGCGACGTTAAATAACATAAAAAAATTAAACAATTATTTACTTAAAAATAATTTAAATTATTTAAAAATAATCATATGTCTTATTTTATTAATTCAAATGATAATTATTATTGATGATAGCTAGATTATTTTTAAATTCCATAAGAAAATTTTTTCCTTAAAATAAATTTTTGATGTTTTTTCCCATCATACTTTCATGGATTTTTTTCATATACCATATACTATATGCGTGAATATATACATCATAAGAATATAAACGTCGCACCTTCACGTTATAATAAATTAAAATCCAGTACAAAGATATTTTAAGCCAATATTTGTTATTTTTGCCTCTCTCTTTACCTGACTATCATTCTTCATTTATTAATTGAAAACATAAATGATATCACGTAATGACAGTTTGAAAGCCATGATAGATCCATGCCGAAATTGTAATTTTGTGGGAGTCTATAATCATGTCAAAATCAATCCGACTTGATTGTTCCGCTTTTACAAAGATTGCTCATCTGAGTTTATTACAAAATATAGTTGATTTCTAATAGTCCTTTATATATAAAAAATAATATTAAAAAAAAACTCAAAATGATGCGCCTAATATTCCTCATTTTTATATTAACATTTTATATGTGAAGCTAACTTTTAATAATAAACTTATCGTTGATCAATAATCTTTAATTTCCTGCTAGTTTTATACTGCTGATAACTGGGTTAGTGATATTTTATCATTCGAAATGATCAAATTTTCTTCCATACAAATATGCTATGCATCTTTCTCTGGCAATCTTAAAAGTCAACCATGTACAATTATATTGCTTTTTTTGTCGCATTGAGTTAGCAAGAGAGATATGAACCAAGACCGGTAAATCAAACCAGAAAGTGCTTTGATCACGAACAAGCTGTCGGTTTTGATATAGAAGCTCGAATTGACGACCTATTTAATCGCGGAAATAGCTAGCAAAAACAATAGAAAAAAATGTTTTAACAACGTAAAAAGATCTTTGCTGTTCCAAGTGATTTTACGATATATACTATGTATATCTTCATAGATATTTGACATATTAAAAAAAGCCTCCATTAATTTCTCATAATTAACTTTTTTATATTTTTTGTGACTAAGAAAATATTTTAAACTGAATCGAATACATGATAGAAAACAAAAACCCCAAACTACTGCTTGGATATCTAATAAACTATTTCTAAGTCGACTTGATGAGAATTAACGACTGAAGTTGTGGTATATAGAGATTCGTTTTCACGCTGTGGATAAATCACCAACTATTTAACGAGGTTACGGCAAATGTTTAACTCTAAACCATTATTTTATTAGTAATTTATTTTGTAACGAAACTGTGTCCAAATAAACTCGAGTGCAAAGAGCAAAAGTTGATAGGACATTGTTCGAAGTGGGTGATTTAAATTGCAAGCAAATTTGCATATTTAAGAGAAACAAATATATATACCATATATATATATATATATATATATATATATATATATATATATAGGGTATATATAAATTCAAAATTTTAAATTCAAATTTGGTGTGCATAAATCTCATTCAAAGGAGAATAATATCGATTTGGTAACAAAGGACTGCACTGTTACTTAGCAAATTCCAACGGTTGGATGCAGCTATGTTTTTAATAAAGTGGATGTAGATAATAAAATAACGCGCAAAGCATACAGTTAAATTTAGCGATTGGAAATCGATAAAGTAAATTTATATATATATATATATATATATATATATATATATATATATATATATATATGTATTCAAGTATCAGGACACGCACAAAGAAAACCTTTTATTGTTCATCAGTTCTTATTATAAGAAGAACGAAGTTTTTTAAGGAAGATTTTTACTGAATTAAAGATGTAATCAATCTATTTCCTCTTTGTGTATTAAAAGAATTTAAGTTTATTTATTAATCATTCCTTTTTTGTTCTTAATTAATAATTGTTCTTTTAATTAGTGCTTTCTTTGTACTGTATTAAACAATGCTATAGAATCCTAGCTAAATTATTTTATATATCTTTCATCAAATAATAGAAACAGAGAATAGTTTATTCAGATTACCTCGTCAGATAGGTAACAAATACCTATAAAACTGATACGTTTCTTTATACTATTATTTTGTCGATATTATATATTTATATAGATATAAAAAAGAATAAGTAATTTCCAATAATACGCCACAAGGCAAACACATTTTAAACACATTAAAGAAATAACAAGTGATTTCATATACATGATTTATAAATATGTTTTAGAAACCAGCGTACATATATGTAATTGTTTATCTTTATAAAGTAATGACAAAAATGAGAAAAAATTATAATTACGCCTTATATAAATCGAACTTGAAATGAAAATCTTATTGGAATAATTTTTTCGCTTCCTGTCAGAGGCATACGTGAAAAATTTAATGACAATTCTGGCGATATTTGATTATTTTACGCTGACAATGATTGTCAAAAATGCTTCTAGATATAGGCGAATGAAAGAATAACTAATGATCCGTCGATAACTATGCAATGCACGAAGACGCGCCGTAAGACACGCGTTACATCCTAGCATGTGTCTTAATCTGCACAGTCTCCTTTCTGAACAGATTGGGAGCGAGCTTGTTCTTTTTAACAAAGTTTCCAATTTTATGGAATTGTACTAACTTTCTGCTATATATACTCAATTAATATTATTATTTTCTATTGTCTACGTATGTGCGCGACTGTAGATGTATGAGAGTGTATGTGCATGCGCGACAAGTGTGTGTGTGTGCGTGCGTGTGTGTGGTACGGATCACTGATTTCTTATTCAATTAAGAACAAAAAGGAGTATGCTGTCCTGCTGAAGCTGACATACCACGAAGTTAACGAGCGCTGGAAGAGGAGGCACGGACAATAAAGTCACTCTACCGAGCACAGCACTATTTGCCGTGGCTGCGTTTGAAAAGCCCTGCCCGTGACGTGTATGGGCCGAGCTACGTTTACGATTGCCCGCCGTAAACCTAATCCCAGAGATACGCAAAAGGGTGGATCGCCAATACGACGGCAGTTCTGATTAACGATCCTCTAGGTACAGATCGGGTGGAAGGTGACCATTTTGCCTCGCAAGCGGTAATAACGATGAGCGTATATAAGACGTTCGCTTCTGCTTGTGTTTGTTTGTTGGCCATCTCCCATGTCCAATTGGGCACTCTGCCTATTTTGGGTTTAAAGCCAAATGTAGCATTCAGTCATCGATCGCCACGATATTGTTCGATCGTGATGCTCGAAGGGTTACCGATCCTGCCACGCACTCTTGTTCTGGATTGAGTATATAGTATAGAAACACAATTAAACACAAATGTTGAGAGGTCGAACACATGGCATTCGGTGTAGTGTTCCATTTACATCGCTCACAAAAATTATACTTATCAATTAAAAATTTTTTTCAAAATTAAAAGTTAACTTTACACATATATAGTCATCCTACACCTCGTTTATTCAGTGTGTAATATACAAGTACTACTGAAATATTATAAAATACTACAATACATTTTACACCGGAAAACGTAGATATTTCGACCAAATGAAAAACATTATTCGGCATATGTAAATTTAAATGTAAACCATTTATTTGTTGCTCACATTAATAAAAAATAAAATATCAAAGATGGAAGTTGCGCAAGAATAAAAATATAAATAAAAGCAGCCTTTGACCGCGGCCCCTGAATATTTTCGCGTATTTATAGCATGATCCGGATGGGATATTCACTGTAATGGTGACATTGAAGCATTATTACTTCCTTTATTATTTATACTACGCGCATGCTTAGTAAAGCATGCACATCATAGTCTAATTAAGTGAGTATACAATAATCCTCCTAACACTATAACGTGGCTTTCCTTCTTTTTTAGTATCCTGCATAAAAACATACAAATTATTTCGTTTTATCAAATTATATTCTATAAGCTTAAATGTATTTGCTTTTTCGGATAATACATCTAGAGGCGTCTTAGGTTTTTCAAGAGCTTTTTTCTCTCTCGGCTATGTTTAGATAGTCGCCTGTAAAACGAAAGAGTAAACTAAAAACTACGTATCGTTTCAACGATCGATCTGAAATATTTCCTCGTATGCGTGATTTATACGTGATATATTTCAGTTTTATGCTATCATTTTTATCCTATTATTAATTCAAAAGGCATTTCGATTTTATACTCGACAAATAATGCATTTAAAAATCAATACGCATAATAGAAAAAACTGAACGAAATTGTTCTATATTCTGGAAAAGGCTATTTTAAATATAAAAACAGAAGTAATGATATTTATCTATTTGCTATATGCTATAAATATTTATTTTTGAGGCCTACGATGGTTCGGTTGCTAGAGCGAAAAACTAGTAACTTGGTGCTTTGTTTACAAACACATCGTAGACCTCTGACGCTGATATTTAGTAGCATCAATATTTGGAAGCATAAATAGAGCGACGTTAAATAACATTAAAAAAACATATATTTATTTAATTTATATTTTATATTTTCGTTTGGCAATTATATTTCTTTAATTTTTACAGTATTTTATAGAAATGTTAAATTGCAGAAAATTATCGCATTCTGAAGAACTTTCATCTTTTTACTTTAAAACAGTTATTACATTTCAGCATTACTTGCTCATAATTAAAAACAATGTGCTATTTCTTTAAAATAAAAATGATTTTCGGCAACAGAATGGCCATTGTTTTATAAAAGAACAAAACAATTTTCTCCAATGTCCAATTAACCTTTGTTGAGTAATATAAATAAATATTTTTAACAATAGCAATAATAATAATAATCATCATCAAAATCCGGCTATTGTACAATACTTCTTCTATTAAATATACAAACATTAAAATCAATATCATTAATAATGAAAACAGACATTACAGAACGATTTATTAATATTGCTGGTAAAGGAAAGCAAGTAAGGGATAAATGTGCATATACAAATATATATCTATATGTGTGTGTATATATGTATGTATGTTTGTATGTATGTATAAATATAAATACCTGAGCGTGAATCGCCGCCAGCTGCATTTGCGCCACGCCAAGATCGAAGCGTTTCATGGAAATGTCCTCCTGCAACTCGGCCACCTTTGTATAAAGATTGCCCTCAGCGCTCCTGTGATCCAGACAAAACAAAAGCAAATTAAACTTTCTGAACTGTGCCCGTGGGCGATGAAATAAGAAGTCGGAGAGGGCAAGCCAACGGATTGCGATTTGTATATATATATACAACATACAGACATATATGTTTAGGAAATAAAAAACTTTTAATTTACAACTTTTTATTGACTGTTGCAATTAGGATTCAAAAAAAAATTTTTTATTTACAATCTTCATAGATTTCACCTTAAATTCGCATATTTTTATAAACTTGATTTACTTAATACAAATGCGGGTATATTGTTCAGATAATTTATAGTCTTCAACTTTCTGGTCATACTTTAAAGTTGTAATAACTTTGATACGTAAAAGTTTTAATAACTTAAAGCCTGCTGAATCTTAGAGTATATATATATATATATATATAATATATATATATATATATATATATATATATATATACGATGCTTAACTAGATGCCCAAAAACTTGTTGGCGACCGTAAACCATTTTAAAAAACAATCCAAATTTAATCTATTGTAAATGACAATTATTAAAGTTGATTTTATTATTTTTCACCAATTATCTTTCCAGCTGCAGTTACAGTCTTTTTCATCTATTTACTGTCTATGGTAATACTGAATTTAAAGACCGACATATTTCTTCGAAAAACTGTTAAAAAAGCATTAAATAAATTAATATATATCTTGGAAAGTATTAACAAAAACGCAGGTACTGTAAACCGGTATTTGAATGTCGGGTCTTTTCCAAATGAATAGACTGTAGGAATTTTCAATACCGACATTATTTTACGTAAAAAGAATCCACTAATTTGGTAAAAAAATATTGTAATCTCGCATTTTTCACAACAGCTGCGAGAAATCAGAATCGATATATATTCTCGACTGAGAGTGGATGGGGCGGAAGTCTTCCTCTTTTCAAAGTCCTATATTCAGACACTGGTGTTTTTGGTTGAATAGATAAGAGGCACCCGAGAGGAGCTAGCGCCGGACGGATCTCGCGCGCAAATATAGAAGCGCAGTGCCAATTTGTATCGGTGAAACGAGGAGGAGGGGGAGGGTGGAAAGGTGCTATGCTTGCTTCGAAACACTTCAGAGGGAAATTTCTTTCTGTATGAAGAAACGATTCGACGCGTTGCGCCTCGTATTCCCCTTATCTCTCCTTATTTTTTGCTTTGTCCCGTTCTTACCTTTCCAACTTCGTTCTGTATCTCAGTCTCTTTTATTCTTTATAGTTAGCGTTCTGCTTCCGTCTACGTTGTCTCAAATAGACAGCACGGTAAAAGAAGAGTGTTCCATCAAATTTATAGAAATATAACCTACGACTTTGAGTTTTCTTCGGTCAAATTTATATATAGTCCTTTTTTAATATATTTCAGAAATACAGGAACATATTTCCTATGCATTTGTTTATAAATTCAAATAAGTAGTATTAGTTTTGCGCTGCTCATTTATTTAACTTGTCATCGAAAATTGACTGCGAATTATCTGATGTTTGAATAACTGGGCATTTGGTTTAAATTTAGAATTACAGAAATTTTACATTATCGACTATTTATTACAAGGACAATCGTTCAAACAATACATTAAATAGTTAAAAATATGTATTGATGATAGCTAAAGTTTTAATTAATTCTTGAGTTAACCCTTTCATCCAAATTTTAAGGCTCAAGCAAAGTATTATATATTTTTTGCATCAAATATTAACTTCTTTATTCAAATTTAAATTTAATTTAATTTATTTGATTTTACCTACCATTTTTGATAATCACGAATATTCATATATCAGTATACTTAAAAATACAAAAAGCAATGATAGAAAATCTCGCTTCGAACTGTTATTAGTTAAAAATTTATTATCTATCTTCGAAGCTGTAGAATAATTTATTTTACAAGAATGACAAGATTACTATTAATATTTTAATATATTTGAAATATTTATGTAAGTTCTATCAACTGTGAAAGAACCTTAAGTCTTCGTAAAAAATTGGAGAAATGTCGAAAGGTGTTAAAATATTATGACCGGGAAACTCATGTTATAGATAATCGATATCTTTGACATTAAGTCTGTCATGGAAATAAATTTTGAAACAAACGCTCGGCACACAAGTTTCAATCGGTGTTAACGAAATAACTAAAGAAAGAGATTATATATTTGTTGACATTGAGTGATTTATCTGATTAAAATAGAAAGATAGACTCTTTTTAAATAGATTTATTATCAAATTTCTTATTAATCATTGAAATTAAATTATTAATTTCTTCGTTTTTTATAATCACAAGGTAAAACAATTAGACCAATAGAAATATTTGACTAACAAAATGCATAAAAAAATAGTATTGAAAATCGTATTAATGCTTTACTAAATTTTAATAGTTTCCTTAAAGTATTCAAACCTTTGAAGATAATTAAATCAGCTGCATTGAATAAATTAAAAGAAAATGGATTAAAGATAATAGTCTAGTTAATGAAAGAAAAGAAGCTGCTTTATCTTCTTTCAGCTATAATGCTTTCGTATTTTCTTTGCTTAATCAAATTACTGATACTAATATTAAATTAAATTTTCTACAGTATATTTTATCATTTTAAATTGTCATATTACCACCTTTAAAGAAATTTCTATGTATCTAATGCATTAAATGTGGTCCTCTCTGTATGTGTATCATTTTTCGATTAATGAGATAAATAAACGATATTTTAAAAAAGTATAATGAAAAAGAATTTACTGAACTCAGTTACCACGGACATTTTTCCGTAAGTGAAGAATGGAAAAAATCTATTTGTTAAAATCTAGTAAGAGATAAAATTTATGAACATCTGGATGTGAAAGGGACGTTCGAAATGTAGATTAATGTTCTTCCGCGCGGTTAATGCCGAAAACAAGAATTTAATCATTCGCGCGCTGGATGCACAACTCCGACCGTAAAAATGTGCCAGCATAAATGTAACTTCCTATAAATTACTGGTTAATACATTTAAAGTTATTAACGCATTTTTGCGATTTTTTTAATTCAACTTTTTGCTCAAATTATGTAGATGACATAAATTTCCTTCGTTATGCCTTATTTATACGCAGATAAGTTTAAAGATCTTTGCATAATTTGATGATGTACGTATGTCGAATAGATGGAATTCTACAAGAATTTATAAAAGTTTTCTATAAACACGTCTTATTTTTTTTTTTTAACTTTTTTCACACCCTGTATAATATTATTCTTTAAAATAATATAAATTTACATTATTTCTTAGTCAAAAATTTCGTAATAACTTTGGAGAATTTAATAAGTTATCGTATTACGCATACCCTGTAAATGCATATAAAATGGATATAAAGGCCTAAAATGAATATAAAATCAATAACAATAGATTACAAAATAAAAGGACCCGGCTATGTAAAGAGTGACGTTATTACCCTTTTTATGATAATAATTTGAAATAAATCATGATCTGAAGCTATAATTACAAAGCCAATAGATAATACATTGTATTAATATTCGCACGTACTATGTGCGATATCAGTTTTATAAACCGAAAACATCGAGGAAAGCCAATTTTTTTGATTATTTAAATAAAAGTAATAGCATAACTCAAAGACGGTCTTTATTTTTTATTAAGCATTTTAATTTTTATTAAGCTTACTTATGCTGCAATTTTATTGTTTATTA
Source organism: Sycobia sp. Sy_11 (assembly GCA_018907035.1). Classification (NCBI taxonomy): domain Eukaryota; kingdom Metazoa; phylum Arthropoda; class Insecta; order Hymenoptera; family Epichrysomallidae; genus Sycobia; species Sycobia sp. Sy_11. The sequence goes on from JACCIC010000040.1 coordinate 970,361, forward strand.
ATGCATTTACGTATGAAAAAAAATTGAATTTAAATTGAAGAAGAATTTTCAATATTAAATATCGTATTTATCTTTAGTGATTATCCACTCTGAACTTTTCGAAATTCTTTAGAGTTTCATACTCAATAAAAATAAATAACAATAAAAAGCGGAGCTTTAAGTACAAAAAAAAAAGAATACCTTCTCGTAATTTCAATTTATTCGCCTTTCCTCCGCTATCTTTCCGCTCATTAATCCCGCGCACAATGAGCCCTTAATATTAACGATATTAACGAGTGCCGTCGAGCGTTACATAAAAAAAAATATAAATATGTATAGACCCCAGGCCGTATACTCACTTGCGCTGCATTCTGTTGAGGGTGTCGAGGGCGTCCTGAAGATGCACGATCTCCTGGGCGAGCCGATCGGCCTCGAGGCTCAGGTCCTCCTCGATCAGGCCGAGGCTGTTGTTCCCGGTGGGCACGAGCTCGTCCCTCAGGGCCGGCACGTTCTGCATGCGCTCGGCGGTAGTCTGCTCGGGCGGCGAGGGCGGGACGAAGAGGCGCCGGGTCGGCTTGCTGCGCGGCTGGGCCAGGCCGGCGAGGCCGCGCGCCAGGACCTGCGGACAGGGAGGATTTTCGGGGACGTATGGTTATCAAAAGTGATTCAACAGTCTACACGTTCTACATCGCTACATTCATTTTTCGCCCCGACAATAGGATAACACAAACAAGGTGAGACTTTCAGATACGGGGGATGGATTTGGTCCAGAGGGAGGTAGTAACTTTAATTGGCGCAGAAATAACGACGTAGGGTCTTAGGGCACAACTCTCTTCCATTTCTGAAATATAATTCTGATGCCTTCGTTGCAAATATTGTAATTTTCCGTATTGCAATTAGATTACCATACGGTCGGAGCAGACTTTTCTTTTAATGAAAATCTTTCATTTTTACACAGAACTCTGGCGAAAAATAATATTTCGAGCAAAATATTTCTAATCAACCTATGTTTTCCAGTGTATACTTTCTGGGTTTTTAACTTCTTTTCCGCGCTTTAAAGCTTTAACATTAGTCAACATGACGGCCAAACATCATCTGACTATAACGAAGAAACTACTCATTTGCGGATGCAGCTTCATTAGAACTTTTCTGATTTTTCTTTCAACTTTAGCACCAAAAGTTCGTGCTGGAAAAATTCAATATAAAGTATATCATATTTAATTATTAATTATAATTAACTAATATAATATAATTAATTAATAATGAATACTAATAATTAATACTTATTATAAATCAGATTGTACAGTATCTTAAGAAAAGAAGTCTGATCATTAAACTACACAGAGTTCATTTTAAAGGTAATGGAAGTTGCTCGCTCAATCTGGATCAAATCCGTTTCCTCTATCCGATAACTTTTTTTAAGATGTCTCATCTTTTTATAATTTTATCATTAAATTAATTATAAATATTGATTTTAATTATATCAGAAAGATTTTCTCGTCAATATTTTAATAAAACAATTAATCAATGAATGTATTTTTCTAAGATTTATAAGTAAATTAATACTAGTGCAATTGAATCATTTGAATATTTTCGAAACCACATAAATTTCTGACCAATGACACGAATTATAAATATCATCTTTTATTATTTTAATTACATAATATGTTAACTCTATAGTATTATTGTATAATATAGTGTTTTTAGTATATATAGTAGCTCATTCAAAAATGAGCAAAATCTAAATACGAAAAACAATCATAGCTAAGATTTCAAAAGGTATTTATACATCATAAAAACTGCTTTTACTTAATCGAGTTTATAAATTGTTTTATAATTATAAAATTTGGTAATATTTATTTTATACACGAATTAAAAAGAAAATCATCCAAGTTAATTATTATTAAAAGTGAAAATAATACATTAAAAATATTCTTTAATTATAGAAAAAAATTCGATAATGTATTATCTGTACTGCCATATTGAATAAATTTTTATTATAGAATATTTATCCTATACAATAAGTATTTAGAATATGCTATTTTAAATTGTGTTATAATAAAAAAATTTATTTTTATTTTTTATTTTTCTTGTAAGCAGTAGAAAAGTATATATTCCGGTGTCAGAAATATTGTCGTACTCAGAAATATTTTGTGAACGTTGGTGTCATTACAGATTGGAATTTATTTTTTCACGTATCGGCAATTTTTAATTACAAAATAGTGCGTAAAGCTTTCAAAGCACTTGCATTGACAATATACAGATTATAAATGGGCCACTTAGAATTTAGTAAAGATTTCGTAAATTATCATGAGCTTGCATTATGACTCATTTTCAGTGGTTATGTCTGGTTTTGGTCAGGCTACACTGAATTTCCACAATTTTGCATCGTTCAACTCGCAAAAACGAAGAGTAAAATAGAATATGTAACTTCATAATCTTCAAAAAGTTTTCCTGAGATATAAATTATAATTGTTGCAAAAATATTTTAATAAAACCGAGATATATTGTGTTTGTTCTTTACTATGAATAGTCAAATATGTATTTTATTGTGATTATTGATAACTTAATGAGAATTCTTTGTCACCTCTACCCCTAATACGTAATTAATCAACTCCAATTAATTGTTAAATATTTATTCGTTAATTAGAAAATTATAGTTTTGAACCAGCAAATATGTACTTAATTGTATAATAGTGATCAAATCGCTATAATTTGAAGTAAGTGTATCTAAAAATTCCTCTTTAGTACTATTAACGGAAGAAAAAAATAATGACTTTAAATTGTTTGAATAATTATTTGATGCAACAAAAACTAGCTTACAGAAAATCTATTAGAGCCTAGAAATTAATTCGATAACAAAGTTCTAAATTTAAAGCCCACCTGCAGATCCACCTGTGGATTGACGCCCTTGACCTCCTTGGCGAGGCTCTGATACCTCCTGCCCTGCTCGGTGATCCTCTCGCCGGCCGCCTCGGATATACCGACGACGCAGCTGCAGGTCAGACCGCACAGTTCCTCGTAGACCTCGGCTATCTCGCCCAGCAGGCCGGCGAGGCAGTGCGACTGGTAGCGCTCGGCCACCGCGTTGGTGGCCCGCAGCTGGAGCACGTAGGCGTTGTGCGCCTCGAGGTAGGCGCGCTTGCGCTCGCTGTCGTCGGGCGCCGCGGCTAGCAGGGCGCCGTAGGCCCGCTTGTACTCGTTCCGAGCGCGCTGGAGCTTCTCCTCGGTCTTGGCGACCACCTGCTCGTACGCCTCGCGGTGCGCGAACACCTGCGGTGTTGGGAGGGAGAGAGAAAAAACTGCATTGGCCATTTCGTCCAATAAAATTATAGTATTGGAATGAAAATCAGAGGTATAGATGACCCTCTTGAATTGAGCATGAATTTGACTGTTGCAATGGAGTTTGTCAACAGTAATTGCACGATTACCTTAAGTGTCTCGATATTCTAATCCAAAAGTATAAAAAATGCGATTTTTACGTAATATTTACGATTATATAGAATGATAACTAGATATTCTTTTTCAAAATGGTTCAAAACATCTGAAATAATAATCCTTTTTGTTTAAAATGTATTTGATTTTATTTGAACTTTATTTTTCACAGAGAAATGACGATTTCACTTGTACGTCGAATCCACTTGTTCGATCAATATAGCCCGGTGAATAATTTAATTGATATATCTGAGAAAAAAAGGAAAAGTTTATTACATTTTGAGGAAAAATATATTACATTAGTTTTGAAAAAAAATATTCTTTTCATTTCTATATAAGCTTCAGTATAGGTTAAAATTTAACATAACGTTTTTTATATCTTTCGGTAAGAATAGCACTAAAATATGAGATGCTCGAGTACATCAGCGACCCAAAATCTACATAAAATGACTATTCACGTTCCATTCAAGATGGTCATCTGTATCTGCGAATAAGAATGCACTTAAGACTTCAATGCATATATAAACGTATACATAGTTAATTACTTTTGAAAATGGTCCATATTATGTACACATAAAAATATATGAATGTTATCTAGCCAAAATAGTATTGTTTAAAAGAAACTGATTTTATAGTTGTACATTAGTTTCTGGAAATAAATGAGTTCGCGCTTACGAATACAAACGTATAAATGGTTCAAATTGAAATTGTAAGGGTACAAGTACGCAGCCCTCGTATGCGAAGCCGCTCAGAACAAAGGCGCGTAAACAGTCAGATAAAGAAGGATTTCTGGATGAGCTTTAAAGTCGGTAGACTAGAAGTCACGCAACGAAGATGAACGTTGGTGATGAACGAAACATGTTTTTCCACTTTAGACCACAGATTATAAAAAGAGTTATGAAGAAATCGTCCGAAAGAAAAAATTGAGACCTGGATTTCCGTGTCCGCATGGGGAATATTTGAATTCGTGGCGATAATCGAAAACATTGCCTAATTGAAAATGAAAAAAGCTAAAGTAATAAGGCTATAAAATAATCGTTTATAGTAAATACTCAATATACGAATAATGAATTTAATCATTCTGACAAACATTTTGAATTCATGAAAACTTAGTTACAATTAATAAAAAGAGAATTATTATAGAAATAAATTATACAAACGTAGAAAATATACATCCGGAAAATATAGAAAATATATACCCTGCATTAAAAGCATTAAAAGAAATTATGACAAATTTTATTAACAATTTAGTACATTCATCCGCCAATACACGTTTCTCTATCATTTAAACGTAGTTATTTAAAAATATTTTCTCATTAGCTTTCACCTACTGTTTTGATATCAAACGTAATATAATATTTCCATTTTACATATTTTAAACAATACTAACAAAAGCGAAATATTTTAAATGATAATGATTACAAATTTCATATACACATAATTATGCATATGTCAACTTACATGAAAAAAGTTCTATTATTAAGATGGTACATTTTTTATACGCTTATAGTATTCTTGTATATTAATTCAAAAATTTCTCTTAATATGATAGGACTCAATATTTTGCTCATTCAACAATTACTAAATTTTAATAATTATCAATGAAAAAATATCAAGCTCATTATTATCATATTCCATTTCAAGATGCACTCGAAAAGTCCGACAATGAATATACTATAGTCATTATTTTCGCGACACATTAAATACTTCTCTCTACTTCAACCTCTACTAATCTTACTGGTATATATATATATATATATATATATATATATATATATATATATATATACGGACAAGCTAATTAGCCATTTAACCGAGCCAACTTACTCGTCATTATTCCAAGACTATGCGCTTTGTGGTATAACGAGCGGATCTTCGTTGCCGATCGCCTCACTGTCTAAACACGGGAGGGAAGTTGTCATGACCTCCCTCCGAGGACTGGCGCGCCACGAGCAAATATATATATATATATATATATATATATATATATATATTCTCAAACTACATATACCGCGAATCAACAACTTCCTACACGCGGCATCGTTGTTGCAGTTACTGCTGCTGTTGCCTCCAGCGCGTCGACATAATCGAGGATGGCAGTATGTATGAATAATCGCTAAATGGTTAATTACGCGGTATTTTTGTTCCTTTTAAACACGAAAATGTCTTTTAATTAAAAATTCATTTCATCGATTTGTGGTTCAGGGGAAAAATCGAATTACGAATAATATATACCGTGGCAACGGAAACTTTACTTAATTATAATTAACTTATTATATTAAATTTATTTATATATACTTCGGTGAAAATAAAATTCAATAATGCAGAGTCCATTTAAATGGATTTGCTCCCAAGCTTCAGAGAATTACATAAATTAACTACATTAAAATATTTTAATCCTATGTTTTTTACAAGAAATTTTAAGCATGAATTAATTGTTTGAATTTTATGAATTAATTAAATTAATTAAACCTGAAGAAATGTAAAAACACGAAGAAAAGAACATATGGGTTATATAAAATTTCAAAGATATTTCTGGATAATAACATTTACTTGTTCGATGGAGTAGATTTAATTACAAGAGTTTCAAAATTTTGTCATGAACCGATATTACAAAACAGATTGTTCTCTTAAATTATCTATATTCATAGTAAAGTAATTAGATTAATATATCAACATGATAGAAAAAGAGTAAAATATAAATATAATCATTTTTTTAAGCATAATAAATACAAAGATACGTAGTTTTGTTAATTTATAAATAAAAATTGTAATTTTACTAAACTAACACAAGTTGTTCAGAAAAATAGAATAAAAATTCAAACCTATTTTCAAATTGGATAACAGGCCCACTAGAATCGATTCTGCATTGTTTTAACAATTTAATAATGACAGTAATATAAATTATATCAGTATTAAACAATTATACATATTTTTTACTTTTAGGAATCTGTATTTAAAATTATTTTAGAGAATCGTCGTAATATTTATGAACATTAATTCAAATCTGTATTATAACATTTTTTTTACAACATTTTAAACAATCTTACAGCATTTAAATGCTTCATTATCAGTTAAAATATCTTGGATTACTACTACATAATCAATCTCCAAAATGAATTTTTTAATTTTTTTTTCTTCAAATTACACAAGGTTATCGAAAAAAGTACAGTATTAAAAGTAACTTTAGAATTGATGTCATTTGCGTTGACATTGCTTATTATTTTCGAGGATCAATAGCTTCAAACTATTTATTTATTGTATATGGATTTCGGGATAAAATTAATTGTGAGATGAATCCTTCAATTACTTAAAAATGCAAAAGTATTACAGTATTGTGCTTAAGCTTACATTATCAACATCAAAAATTGCATATTAGTAAACACGGTATCGTAATTGTCGTAAAATCCAATCCGTTCCTCAATTCCCTATGCATTGCCATAATGCGTGCCGCAGATTTTCAAGGCTATTTGCTCGTCCAATAGAGGCCTATGTAGATTTCACGACGGAACTGCCAATATATGCCGTTGCGCACAGAAGGGAAAATACGGATATCATAATAATCGTGCACTCGGTCCCTGTTTACAGCTAATCGAATGACCGGCCACGGTAAATTAATCGTGCGCGAGCCATGCGCGACGGGCCGGCGCGTACCCGAGAATCGGGACTTTTCATCTGTGTTGCCGAGAATGACAATAGCAACAACGACAACAATAACAACAATAACCCGAGCATCTAATAATATCAATTCGTACATTGATCTCGCTGTCGGTTGGATATGGTTTGCAATGAAAGCCCTGAGGAAAATTTCGAAATTGGACAAAGACTTTCAAGTTATTACGACTTTTATTGGAAGTTTTATAGAAGAGAGCAGGACCAGATTGATAATCTGATATGACTAGCAATTGCGAGCGACCAATTTTCTGCACTCTCAAAGGAGCCTGAAATAAATTGAAATTGCAATAACTTCAAAACGGGCTGTAAACCTTATTAACATTTGTCACAAAGCTTTCACTCGACATTATCTGCAACTTACTGAAGAATTGAGAATATACAATTATTATTATCGTGCATAAGGATAACACATTCTTACAATAGAAAAGTAAATATTGTGAATATAAAAATATGGTGCATTTATATATATATATATATATATATATATATATATATATATATATATATATATATAATATAAACTCTTTCTTAGATTTACGCAATTATCCTTTCTACTTGTTTGTCTTGTAAGAGCAAATAAAAATCCTACTCACTGATAGGATAAGATTGAAAAATTCTCAATTAACGGAAATAAATTGCGGAGTGCTTGGATAGATACGTAATACCTCATCTTGTAAAATAAAATGCTATAAATAACAATAGTTCATAGAATAATTTAACACTAATTATTTATTCGTGTCAAAAATTATAAGGCAAATTAAAGAACCATATTTCATAATTAAATTCTATGATTTGAACTTTAATAAGGAAATGACATTTATGTCGTTGAAGATTTTAATTCTACTATTTAAAGTACATCCAGACATGTATCCAACTTTGTATGTAACTAATTAGCGTAAATAATAGGAGGAACTTTGGAAATAACTTTGATTAAAAAGTTAGCAGTTGACGAAAAACGAAACTCAAGAGAACAATATTTCAGGAAATTAAAGATTCTATTCGTAGTACGAACGGATTTTTTGCTTCAGCGTGCCAGTAAAGGCATATCAAGACCTAATATATATGATATAAGACAAGATAAATCTTAAGGACAAGTATGTGATACATAAAAGGTGACATTATGATATACCTTTATTTCACAAAAGACATTCAAATGAGGATATTTTAAACAATTTTTTTTATACGTGATCGTAATTTAAATAAAATGTTTAAAATTTTGAATAGCAAGAAATAGGATCCCGAATAGAAAAATAAGTCTATCTTCGCCGAGCCTTATTAAAGCTCATAGCTTCCACGATAAACTATCTCGATAGTCACTTGAATTTCTGAAAGATTGCTCGTTAGATTTTTTTTCTCAAAACACTTAGTTTTCGAATCATTCGATTGTCTACAAATCTCATATCTAGTACACCTACGCCTAACTACTTACTTGTTATCCTTGTAAAATTGATTAATAACTTGAAACATTGGTTACGAATAATTAAATTTACAATCATTAAAATATGTCAAGCCACCCATTATCTCGTACTCCGATTTCCGTTAAGAAACAGAGCATATCCGCATCAAAGCGAAAAACACGTCTCTGCCATTCGTATAGCTCTACACGGAGATTTACGAACAAGATATCTACATCTCCGCTTTTTGGTCCAGAGTCTAGTGTCTAGTAGTATAAAATTCGAGCTCTCAAAGCTCCCTCTTATTCACACCCTCCCGCCCTCGGGAGGTCAAAAAAAGAAAAAAAAACAGATCCGCGTCTCACGGAAAAGTAAAAAACTAGTAAAGAACTCGTCCCCGCATCACCTTCCTGTGCTGGACCTTCCGGTGAAAGGAGCCCTCGAGGGCGGGCCTCGAGAGCTGCTGCTGCAGCACCGAGGCGAGCTCGAGGTGAGCCGTGGCGTCGGCCTCCACCTGCCTGAGGAGGCCGTCCCAACATCGGCGCATGCCGCCCGCGTCGCCCCGCGACTCCGCGGTGCGGCCGCGAAAGTCGTCGACGAGACGCATGACGTTCTGCCCGTGGCACTCCATCGCCCCGCCCAGGGCCTGGGCGAAGTCCGACACTGAAACGGAAAAAATCGATGGACTTTTATTTATGCGTGACTATGTTATACTATCTTTATTTTTTTATTATTATTATATTTTTATTTATACGTGACTATGTTATGTTATTGATGAATTTTTATTTACGCGTGGTTGAATATATTATATGAATATATTATTTATTTATTACAATGTTTGATGGTTTTATGACTCACACTAATGTTTGCAATAAAATTATATATGCTCCATAATTAATCAGATCGTCAATATTTAATATTTTTGGAATGATTCGAAAAGAAGATTTTCCGTCCTCTTCAGCGTACATTGTTAAAATATTAACAGAGAAGTATTTCGTTAATGTACGGTGTAATTTTAGACTTATTAGTGCTATTTAACAACCTTTACTTTAGAATTATTAGTCGTGATATTGATCTGAAGCACGTGAATATTTATTTATTACTAGATTAATAAGTAACGAAGAATGAATGTCGTTACAGAATAAATATAGTACTCATATAGTCATGGAATGTTAATAGTTGATACAAAATTAACAGAAGTAAAAGTACACAAAACTATAACTACTTTTAAACTTATTTCTCATTCAGTAAATGTAATTCTATCGCATTTATTTATTTACTCATTCATACAAGATAGAATTACAAGATCTTTGCACTAAAAAGATAATAGATAGATTGTAATTTGGTAATATCAAAGAGAGTCATATAAAATATATCGAATATAAATACTAAATGAATACGTAACATTATATTTACAAAATAAAAATATGGAAAAAATAATGATAATATAACAGTTTTAATAGTAAAATATATATTATGATAATATACAGAATAAAAAAAAACATGATAATATACAGAATCATAATCAAAATATATCATCAATAATTGAAATTATATGACGTTGTTTTTTTTTTTTTTTTAAATTTTTAAAACATCTGGTTAGTTATTTCAAATCTACAGAGCATATTAAGAGCAAAGAATATATCATTTTTATTATTCTTAGATTCATACTAAACTCTTCTATCTCTAAATTCGTGAAATATAATATTAAATGAAAAAAATATCGATTTCATCACAAATAAGTGTATGACTTAGAATCTTCGATACAAACAATATATTATATAGGATTATACATAATAGTAATTCAATTTTTGTTTATGATTGTATTATAATATTAAGTTATAGACATTATGAAATCATCGTAGGCATCATGAAATCAACATCATGAGTTCGTATGATTTTTTCCAGTAGCTTTCAACTTTTAAATTACATGCCAATGTATAATCATTACATCAATAAATAAATTGATGAAAAATGTTTTTAGGAATTTGGAGAAATCGTTAAACCATCTCTGTGAAATTTCAGTCACTCATTAAAACTTCGGATTGCGAATCCAAATGTGTGACTTTATTCGCGATAAAGAACGAAAATTCTAGGCACATGAGCCACAGCGCTTGTAATCCCACTTGACTCGTATATCTGCCAATCTACCAATTCCGAATTCAATAACACATTGTAGCTTACAGGCATGAGAGTACGAGTCTTATCCTTTTTCGTTTCAATTCCTCCTCTCATGCTTTTTTCACGAATGACGTCTTTCAGTTTGAAACTCTACAGCCTTCCAAACAAGTAAGCCATTCGCGTTGATATATAGATTGCATCGTTACTTATTAACATTACCCAACTTTTCACTTGTTCAATCACTGCAGCTAAATTTTTAATCCCCAGTTTCTCACCGGTCTACATTTAGCGAGTAGTTTTCGTGAAATAGTATTGCGATGGAATAGATAGAATAAGAAGCAGTTTTGCGCCATCGGCTGTTATTAAAATTAAAAGGGAAAAAACCAATATAGACGATCAAGTTCGTCGTAAAAATTCCTGATACTGTATATCTGCAAGAGTGTAAAAGTGAATAATTTCGAAATAAATATTATTGATATAACAAAGATTTCTAAAGATATTAAATTTTCGCAGAATATTAATAGGATTCTTTTCAGGAGATGGAAATCGATCATTTTACACGCCTCCCCTTCAGAACTGATTATGCTTTCCCCAAGGGTTCGAGAAAGAGGGAGACGGGAGAATGGGAATGAAGGACCGACAGGCACAGATAGACAGACAGAAAGACGTGCCCGTTCAAATCAGCCGCGATCCCGGCACGCCAGTATCTCCGTCGTTTATCAATGGCAGTACGTGCATTTCATTTGGTATTTAGATCAAATCAATCAAAATCTCTTTCTCTCCTTCTGGCTGCAATTACATTCAGAAATTGCGCTTCCGTTAGAACGGAATGCATAATTTTAGGGATATGTATACATCATGAAACTATATAGGACTTTAACCAATTTCATCAGAAAATTCTGTAAGCATATCTAGGTAATATGGAGATTCAAAAATTTCGCTGATTGTATTATATCATATTATATAAGGAATATATATTCATGGTTAATTCATTAAATTCAATTTATTTTCTCTACTCTTTTACTTATCTCTCAACATAACGATGCATAAAGAAAAGCATTAGAAATATATAAATAGATTATAATGTTCTATCTCATATTATATTTTTCACTTGCAAGGAAATGCCGTCAGACCTTGCCAAGATATAATATTCTGTTGCATACAGCGTGGTATACATCTCTCTAATTAAATCAAATTTTCATCCGTAGAAATCTTGTACAATGAAAATTCCCACTTTCTTTCCAATTTTATGCATTTTCAATTTTACTCCAATTCAGTCAAACTTCATTCGAGCATTTTATTTAAAATGTCATATTCTTTCTATAAATCCAGCACCAAAGATATATAATCCCGTCTAATAAAAATTGCCTCTAATGACAAAGTGTGTGTATGTGTGTATGTGCAGATCCAATGTAATTAGATAAAAAGTATTCCAATTCATAAGTAATAAAGTGCTATTTCTCGAGAAGGGGGGAAGAAGAGCGCGTTAGGATCTAAAACTTTGCAGCGCTCATTTTCGAGGTAATTAGAACGAACTCGCTCGATCTGGACGAACTCCTTCCGCCCATATCAAATACCCTACCCTTGTTAGTTTAATATTTCAAATTAGCTGTTTTTTAAATTGGGCTATAATAGAGGCCAGGAGTTAGAATCGCTTAAATTTATGCGCGCGTATTAATTTTTTTTTATATTCTCGCATTAAAACTCTTCCTCAAAAGTTGATCAAATTCTACAAATTACGGCGAATTTTGCACAAATTCGTGAAATAGTACATTTTAATACGTCTGTGTAAGTTGATTATTCACCTCGTGATAAAGCTTACGCTCCGTATGCCGAACGAGGTAAAAATCCACTTACACGCCAGTATTAGACAATTTTTTTTCACCACGAATGACTGAAATTCCTGTTAAAGTTGTGATTTGGAAGTTAGGATGGCGAAAAAAATAAAAAAATATTAATGGTTTCCTCGACCAATCGTTACAATCCATGACAATTGAGTTACAGCATATCGATTTGCTTTTTTTTCTTCTTGGTGTCGGACAGGCTGTTACAGATTTCCCCACTCCCCCTTTCTATTTAGGACACTTCAACGATTTTATTGGCAATATCGTCACTTTTCCCCAAGAAATCGAGAGTAATTTTTGATGGCGCGTCACGATTTAAATAACAACCGCGCCAAGCCTTTTAGCCCCTCACTCCATATACGCAGCAATGGAAAGTGCTATACGTTCGCTGCGAGCTCGATGCATTAATCCTGCCTAGGAGCGTAAATAATCACTGATACACTTTATATCAAAATTGGACTATTTCAATTCGGATTACTCTTTGGCAATGCCTCGGTTACGGTCGAGCAACTAACGAACGATCCTTCTTGTACACACATTCGTTAAAATTTTTAAAGTTCGACGTTATTTCGCACGATCAGCTCGTGCGTCGATTTAAACGTAAACACTACGAAATAAATATATATCTTTTTCAATTATCGTTTTTTTCTCGAATAAAATCGCCAGCCGTACCGACCCTGATCTTTATTCGTAAACACCTCTCGCTGCCCTTTTGTTATGCCACAGCACGCACCCATCTCGCACTTACTTAAATTTTATCGGCTTTTTCTTATTAGTCTCGGCGTTTTGCGTGGGCTGCCGGCTTAAAAATTAATTTTTCTCATCCTTGATAACGTATGTACGCGCGCGTATATTCCTACGAGCGTAATAAACATTGTCTCGTTGGATCTAGTAGGTTGAAGTTAATAAAATGCATTATCTCTTTTACCGTTCGCCCGTATAAAAGAAGCTAGCTAATTATTTCAATGAATTCACAATTAATTTTTTACCTAATTACCTATTAAAATCATTAGCTTTATGGAATTCAATATAGACAAGTTTTCGCAATTCCAGAGTTCAACGAGAAAGAAACTAATTGAAATATCTACTCGTGCATTTCATCAATTATCATAATTAAGTGTAATTATTGGTCAAGGATAAAATATATCTTTCTAATTTGATTTCAAGCACAAATATTAATTAGCATGAGTCTTGGTTCTCCAATTTTAGAAGACAGTCTTTTGTATCGATAGTTGTTTAATAATTTTGCTTATAATGAGCCTCAACTTTCTTACGTATTTTATGTTTTAATTATTATGACTATAATTATGTCACAGTAATAAATAAGTATACTTGTTTTTCATTCCATATTTCATTTCCTATACTAGAGTTGTATTTTCTGTTTTATAACTTTTCTTTTATAGTTCTTCAGCTCTCTATCTATCTGCCTACCTAGCTTTTTTTCTGACTAATTTCACTTTAGCTCACTCAACTTCAGCTATACCAATAAATCAGGGTCTACGATACAGGAGTGTGATTTTTAGTTGGACATTCCCTTAGTAATGTAAAAGCAATGAAAAAAGATCAGAAACAGAAGAGATCTCACGTTTCGAAATAAGCACGGGGATAAAATATTTATAGCCAGCTTCCGGGAATCCGTATAGCGAGCTCCCGTAATTAATCCAAGTTTATTAGCTGCTCCCACGCGCGCCTTTCGCGATAGCTGGGCTGGCTTCGATCCTGCATCAAGATTCACGGCGCGGGAGGTGGGTTTCATGATTAAACTCGCCCTGTCTAAAAGGGGGATGTAATAACTCTGTAACCTCGATTCATAATGAGGCCCGGCAGAGTCTCGTCAAAATTATGCTTCGAAGTTTTCGCGCTCGCGCCTGTCCATGCGGTCGCCTCGATATAGAATCGATGGCTCCATAACGGTGTAGTCGAGTATTTATAACTTTACGTCTCTGGTTTCGTTAATAAATTTTTTGTCTTTTACTTTTATCCGTAATATTATATACAATATATAATGTTAAAAAATAAGCACATATGTGTAGCTTTTATTTTAAAATATTTATTAATCAAGTTAAAAAATACATCTAAATATCTAGAGATCGACATTTATATCTGTCAATCGAAAATATTGGTCTTTTCACTTAATTATACATATTTGGTTCGTAAAATATACTGAAATGGAAGCAGCCGCACGAGTTATATATATGTGTGTGTGTGTGTGTGTGTGTGTGTGTGTGTGTGTGTGTGTGTGTGTGTGTGTGTGTGTGTGTGTGTAAAATTAGAGGCGTCGACTATTCGATTAACTATTAATGGCACTTATTTAAAATTTAACGATGATATAGAAAATAATGCATGATAATTAAATTTAAATTAAGCGCTATTGTTTTCAGTTTTCGAAGATTCATTTTAGATTATGCACAATCGTGCAGAGTTAATTTAAATTTAATTATGCATATATATATATATATATATATATATATATATATATCCTGCATCGGTCAATAGTTGAACTAACAACAACCCTACTTTTTCTCTTTTGATATTTTTTATTTCATTAATTTACTTTTTAGACAAAAAAATCAAGCTTCAAAAATGTATTAAACGTACATCACGTTTAAAGTGCCACTATACTTAGTTAAGGAAACTTATATAAATAATTTAAATTGGAGACTATAAGTAAATAGAGAAGCTCGATTTTTGGCATTAAAACGAACATAACAGCCTAACAGTGGTTAAAGCAAACATCACATCCTAGCAAACAGCACATCCACAAACTAACCGATCATTGAAAACGTCATTAATAAACAAAAATGTGGACATCATATATTAAAATGATGAATTCGTGAGCGCAAATCGTGCGTTATTTTTTACACCCTCTCACCCCCTCCCCCCACCGCCGCCTTTCTTTTTCTCCCCTCTCAATCTCATAAATATAATTTATATATGTATATATATATATATATATATATATATATATATAACATTTAAAAAATGGCGAAACTATACACTTCTCTGTATAAATACTCTAATAATAAGCAGTCATTAATATGATTGCGCATCGAATAGTCTAATACTTTCCTTCCTTTCTCCCTCTCGCTCTCTCTCTCTCTCTCTCTCTTTCTGTTACAATTTCCTTATTCCAGACTGTTAAAAATCTCCAGATTCTAACTTCAAAATACCTATTATCATATGCTTTTGTTAGACAGACGTGTTCAAGAGTAAATGGTGTACTGTACAAAATAATGCACAATGGCAATTGTCTTTTATGTGATGTTGAAGAAAATTGACAGTAAAAGCACTAATTATTATGCATTTCGATTTATTCTCGTATAGTATTTTACAGCTCGTCGAAATAAACCTATTTATCAAACTATCATGAAAATAAATGCCTAAAATATCATGAAAGCGTAGGAATTTTTACATTTCAATACACGAATGTTTCGAATTAATTTATTTTAGCTATATTTTCCATCCAGTGTGTAATCTTGGGTCGATTAACCAAGTGTATCTTATAACGACCTATTCTGAAAAAAGAAATATCTTGCTCGATTTTTTAAACTTTTGTTAATTAAAAATTTTATTGTTCTTCTTTATTCATAGCTGTCAAATCATCGAGAACGAAATATCAGAAAATTCTTTTTCAACGTAATTAATTATATTCTTATTATGAACATAGACTTTATGAACATTGTGCTATATAGTTTTCGAGAGCGATATATACGTTATATCCGGTGTTATAACTTTACGATTCTTTAAATTGTATTTGAGCCCTCTTAGGCCTGATCGATTCTCCACGATTCCGATTACTCACACAACGGTAACTGCGATAACACGCATCGGCATTATTTCCCCGCCTAGCCGAAAAAAATCGCTCGAGAAACCGCGTACCCACCAATAAAGCACCGCGTACGATCGCGCATCGAGGCGCGAGTAACGAAACTATCGCGAAATTAGCGCGCACTCGTGGCGCGGAGGCAGAGGCCAGGAGGCGCGAATTTCACTAACTCGCCCCCCTCGTGTATCGAGGATTTAACTCGCGATGTCGTGGCCGCCTCTGATAATCGGAGGAGGAGGAGGACGGAGGAGGGAGGAGGAGGAGAAACTACAACGTCGATGTCCCGAGGCCCCGCTGCTCCGGAGTTCCCGACGTGTCGCGTATTTGTCGAAGCTCCCGCGGCGCGTTTTAGCAAACGCACACGCGCGCACGTTCCAAGTCTAAACGCGCATAATGCGAGAATGCTTCGACGTAGCGCACCGCGTGTATAAAGTGATTACGGGCGAACTTGGACGCTCGTATACGTGAGTATAGATGTATGAAGATGACCCAGTTTTGGATAAAGTTCGCTAATATAACCTGTGGCTACGGTGCAGCGCACAGTGCTCCTTCGTTATGCACAGCTGCTTCGGAATACGTGCGTGCGTATTCGCGCGTAGGTGTGTGTTTACATGCGAGGCGTAGAAAAGTTCAACGAGCCCGACGGCACTAATGGGAACATAGGGATTGCCCTGCGGTATATCTGTATAAAAGCAATGAAAAATACCGGGCTTTTATTCCTTAAAAATATTCGTATATACATCGATTGTACAGAATGAGGGATATTGAATTATGAATTTACATATGAAAGTACGCTGCTCTCTTTCAATTTTCATGTAATCGTCGAGGGGACAAAAAGAATCATAAAAGCTATGGAATTGAAAAACCACGAAATCTGCAGATAAAAAAACGTTTCAATTGTTCCATTGCACAGTAAAAAAGAAAAAAATTGTAACAGTTTGGATTGGAACAATCTGAAAGACGATGAAGAGAAAAAACATTTAAATAAGAAATTCTATTGATAATATATTTATAATATATATAACATTTTAAATAAACAAGTTGATACAGATTCACTGAATCATACATATATAAGTGTTCCGTTAAAACATTCCATGCAATGCAATAGACAGACTCGCGTAAACGCCGGCATATGTGAGTCCAAGCTTACCTTTGAGTAAGCAACGTCGTTTAAGTATCTTGTAAAACTAATATTTGACTATGTAATTTTAAATATAAATGTACAAATATTCTTATAGTAATGATTATAAAAAATTACGTGCTTCTTTAATAATAATTGTTAACATTTACAACAATGGTTTGTCTGTCAAAAACAGCAAGAATTGATTATGGATTTAATATATAGTCTGAAAAGGTCAGAACTGTATGACAAACGTTAATAGATAATCTGAAAAAAATTTGTTCCAAATACTGCATATGCGTGACTCTGAACGGAATAATTTATTTTTGTTTATAGAATAATCAAAAGTAAAAAATAATATGACTTATAATAAATTATAAAATTGATCATAATTTTTTACTTATTTTCTATTTTATTTGAATTATTTGAAAGTAATATAGTTCATAGACATACTGCTCAAAAGTATGCATTGTACAAAACAAAAAGAACATCGAAGATAGGCAACTATCTCTCTCACACGTCTATACTAGGAATACCAAATAGAAGAAATACTCTTCTATCCCCGATTTTTTAAACTAAACATCAGATCTAACAGATCTTTACTAAAAATCAGCCATCACAGATTTAAAATGCAATTTAAAATATAGTCGAGCAGTCTTTTCTCTTACTATGTTTATGATATACTTAGTTAAAGTATTATTTTAAGATAATTAAAAATATAAAGGCAGAAGCGTCTCTCTCTAACTTTTGAAAATTATTTTTCTAAGCTTCTTAATCGATAGTTAAGTTAAATGAACAAATAATATCTTACACTCATGGACAAATTAGAAAAATATAATTTAGTAACAATATAAATTTCACGAATTTACATAAATTAATGAAATATATTGAAATATATGCATTTTATTTTGACTAAATAAAACATCAATTGTCGAATGTGATAGTAATAAGAATTCATTAGAGTCAGTAACTTTATAGACAACATTTAATGAATAATGCAATAAATAAGAATAATGGTAACGTTTTAAGATTGCATTGTGTAAAATATATCTAACAGAAATTTTTAGAAAGATTCTATTGGACAAAACTGTTATAAGGATCGTAACATCCAATTTCTATGAAAAGTGCGCCTTCACGGATTTTCAGGCGCTTTTACATCCCATCGTCTGATCACGTAAATTCGATAAAAATCGTCCTTTTCAGCCTTTTATATGCATTTGAAATAAATCGGCCAACAAAGCAATTTTCCTTTATCAAATTTACAGTCACTCGATCCAGTCTAAAGTCAAAGTGGACGTAGGTTAACCTCATAGGTTTACCACAAGGACGTCACCCACAAAGACAACTTTCCACGTCGAAATGAGGGGCAGCCTGAAATTTGTATTTATCAGGCACTTCCACGGGTCGCTAGGACGAAATAAATTACTAAACTTATTGAAATGGTTTCTTGCGTTCTTGTATGGAATAAAATTATTTCATACTTTAAATATTGTTAGTTTTGATTTGATTTCAAATTTTTTTATCTTTTCCGAAAATAACATTACCAAATTATTAAAAAGTTGTACATTTAGTGTATCTCGAATATTAGTATATGCCTGGTAAAGATAACATACATGGTATACTTTAATTTTTTTTAATAGTAAACTGTTATTGAACTTGCTGTTTGTTTGGTTGATCAAAAAATTAATGAACATGTTTCATATTATATATATAAGATTCTTCAGTATAGAGGGCTATGTTCGAATGTTTTATAGATATAAGAAAAAATTAACTCATAATTAAAAATAGATACAAAAAATTTCAGGGGTTCCATGAAAAAAATTTAAAAAGAACTCTATTTACTTTTTAAATAAAGCTTTTAGATTTAATGGAATTCATCCAATACTTTTCTAAGTTATTGTTTCTTAAGTTTTAATTACTGATTATATTTTCGTTCCATTCAACTTTTTTACCTTTTAAAACTTTCGATTGTCCGACTCGAGTTAAAAGCGCAGGGAAAAATGTTATATTCCATAACAATCAAATTTCATTAATATTTTTTCCATTGTTCCATTGTGTTTCGATTATCGCATAAAATATTTCATTTTCCCGATATAATTATCGGCATCCAAGGCATCCGTAGTGAATCTCGGAAGCCTTTTTTTTCGCCATTCCAATTCGTTTATGTATGATTATATTGATTTTACCAAAATACCACGAGTCATTTGACGTCGACAAAAGTCTTTCGAGGGTTCGCTCCCTTCGTTCAATTTCTTTCTTAATAAACGCATTTGATCAAATGGTGATCTATAATTTCTATGTCTTAAGATATTTATACATGTATACGAGAAAATACTGCATGCATGCGCGCGCTTGTATAAGTGTGATATTTGAATACTCGTCCTCAAAAACAATGCTCCAATGTCAATCAATACGTACGAATATATCCAGAAAATGAAAAAACCTGTCCCTAAATTTGAATATTTAACGAACATTGTAATACAAAAAGTAATTTAATTTTTATGTTTGAAATGAATTTGATACACCCGTCGCAAAAATGACAGTAATTTCCAATTTGCAAAAAATTTGAAAAAATCAGTTTTTTCAATATCGAATTCTACATTTAAATAAATAATACTAGTATTATAGATAAACTTAAATATAGATAGTTTAAGCATTTTAAACTATACCTGGCATAATCTTATTCATAAAAATAGGCATAATAAAAAAATGAATGTTTATATAAGGAAATATTTATTATGGAGTAACTTTTCAAAGTGAAGTATATATTAAAAATAGATTAACATTTTTTATAAAGAAAAAAAAGAACAATATAACAATAATTAAAGTTTCATTTTAGTGCCTTATGTAAAAATTATGAGCTTGAATCATGATAAAACATTGTTAATGAATAAATAAAAGAACTGACAATTTTAAAAGCATGATAACTCTAAGTAAAAATATTAAGCTCATATATTTGAGAAACGTCCATGAAATTTATTAGCCAAATAAAAAACATATGAATGATAATGTACCGAAAATAAACGTCCACTATATATATACAGAAAATAATAAATACAATTACTTGAAACATTGCTATAATAATTTCATTTTTACCGTTCTAACTTCAAACTTACAGCATTAACATGGTTTTCGGCTTTCATAATGAAAAATATAATTGAATACTAGTGCGTAAGTTGACTTGTACCTCACTATATCCCTATGTGAATAATCAACTAATCAATCTATATATTCGTGCACTATTAACTAGTCGTTGTACCTAAAACGTTGAAATACTCCATCCTTTCGACTTATCATTCTTTCTATTACTACTGCGCGCGTAAGCTGTCCTCCGGCAAATATGTCAATTTATACTTGTATATGGATGTTCTCAATGCATATAAACGAGAGCTGCCGTTATACCGTCTCGCTTGATTAATAGTTGGTTTCGATAACTATTTAAAAATTCATGGTCAATTTATTGCTCAAGTCCATTTGTGTTTTATTGCTGAAGTTTGAAATATTTACGGTTCAGAAAAAAGCGTGCCGATATTTTTCACAGATTGCCTTAAAAAGAGGTCAATGCATAAACTGACTCGAATAATCACACAAAAGTATATACTTTTTTTGTTATTCAGAGACGTATTTGTTGAATTCAGATTACCAGCAGCCTTTGACGAATATGACCTGTTATTAATGATTAAATAAATAACTAATCAAATTACTTTTAATTTTTCCACGTTTTCATATTCGTGCAATTTTGCCAAATACACACTATATTTGATTAAATCTTTATTTTATCAACACTACAAAACTATAACAAATTCATAAACAATTTGCAATTGAGTTCAGAAATTCATAAATTCCGCAACTCGAAACGACAATTCGTCAAATTCATATCAAACTTTTTCAATTTAAATTCGCCTCTTGCTGCCCTCCGGCCATTGGTTAGTATCGAATACACATCTGATTTCCATTTAACATTCGATTTGATTCGCTGATGGAAAGCGCGCGCGCGCTTTCCATTGTTACGAAACCGGCTTTTCTTATATACATATATATATATATATACTGCGACTCGGCAACCGTTTCCGCTGTTCGTCTCCGATAAAAAACGTACATGTAGGAAGCTCCCTTTAAAAAGTCGACCCAGAAAATTCTATAACATCCCCTTCCATACCCCCGGTCAGCTCCATCCATCGCGTCGCCGTGTAATTTTATCTAAGTTGCCTATCGCATAGTTGCTATATCAAATAAACGTCCGAAAAGTGTGCTTCGTCCATATAATATCGCCGGGCCGTGGACGAACTTTGCAACTGAACGGAGCGGGCGATTGACGTTTTATCGAGAAAAAATGTCATTACGCTCCGCAACTGTATACGAATATATATATATATATATATATATATATATATATATATATATATATGCACTGTTTCGTACAAGGCCACCTCAGATGAAAGGGAAGAATAGCCGTCGATGGAGGAGTTATACACACATGTATACACATATACCATGTAGACGTCCGAGAGAAGTTCAATTTGTCGGGGACGGATCGCGGTGAAAAATATCGATATGTGTATGTGTATGTCCCAGCTGCCGGGCGAAATGGAGGCGAGCCAGAAAATTGGAGAATTTTGGCAGGTATACGCGGTGAAAGCGCTCTTCATTGATTTACGTGGTCGAGAGAGGGAGAGAGAGAGAGAGTGAGAGAGAGAGAGAGCGAGCGAGCGAGCGAGCGAAAGAGAATCGAAGTATATATCACGCGTAGATATCGGTAAAACGTGTAGAAGCTTTCGGTGGTTACTTCTGTTGGAGTGCTTCGATACTTTATTTGCTGATTTCCACTCGATAGCTCAGCTTAAGAAAATATTTATTAAGTAAATATTAGTATATAAAACAATGAATTTCAAGATATCCATAAATTGTGTAAAATTAGTCATTTATCGAATATCCGTGCAAAAGCAACATATCCGAAATGCATCCAAAAAGCAAGTGAACATAAAGTTTCTAAATATTCAGTTTACTTAAATTACATACTATCTTATTATGCTATACTAATCGAAATTAACCTGTTATTATAGACCAAGGATGGGTCGATTGTTTGTTGAAAGTAGTAAAATGTCCAAATAATAATAACTTGCGAAGCAATAAACGTCGAAACATAACTTTATCCGACGAATCTTTTCATCTCTACAGAGAATTTATTCAATTCTTGCGTCTAATATTGCGTATATTTTACTCCAAATATGCTGATTAAATTGTTCCATTCAAATACTTTATCTCAGTTAGTGAATACAGATGCTCGTTAAAGCTATTATACCCTATTATAATAAATGCTCTTTTATGCTTATACTAAGACGTAGCAATAACACAACTTCTATTCTATGTAGTTTGCGAGATTGAGAAAAGTTTAAGAACTTAATCAAATGTAATTTCAATAAATTCTTTATTATTATGCTTAATTGTCAAAACAATATTGATCGCGTGACATTATTTCTTATTATAATTTAAAAATTCAAGAGCTTTAATGTTATAATTGTTGTCTTTGTGCTTATTTCTTTATCAACACATATATGCAATGGATTTCGATCCTTTTACAAGAAGAGCTATAACAAATGAGTCGATTGTCATACTTTTATTTTAAAAAATATTATAATGTTAAACAATTGTCTCAAAAAACTGAAACACGAATCTAATTCTTTCATTTATATGCAAAACAAATATGAAAAAAGTAAATCTTAAAAAATCTAATCTTTAAGTTTATACCCAAGATATAATCTGTATAACAGAAATCCAGCTGTGATGAAAAAGCTCCTCCCGAATGTGACAGCTGGCCGAAGCACAAAGAGTTTACACTCCATATGTGACGGCGGTCAGCCCGTTCTTTCCTACCTTGCGTTTTTAAACCAGGCCGAGTCGTAAAGAAAGGTTTAACTACCAATTCTTGCCCGGAAGGTAGTTGTACGCACAAAGCCGGCCGCCCGACCGAGTGGAAAAACGGTTGTTCCGACGCCGAAGCTGAACTTTTGCAAAGTGCCGTTTCCACAGAGCACTTTTCCCGGATTTTCCTTCAGGGTGCGAAAGTTCACTAGAAGCCGATTTGAAAAGACGAATTCTTCGCTTGATTAAATTAAACCTTAATTTCGGAATTTTTTTCGCATAATTTTGCTGTCAAGCTTGATGACATTACTCGTGTTAAGGTAGCTTCGTCGACTCATAATTAATATTAATAGCAATATAAAAAAGGATGCATATGTATGAACTAAGTATTAAGAGTTCAAAAATATAATAATACAATAAATATGAAAAATGTAAGAAAAAATTGAATCATACTTTATATGATTAAATCATAACCTACAAGTCTTTCTAGCTTTATTAAATTACGTAAAAATTAATGATTATGTATTGAAAATAATTATAGTGACAAATTAGTAGTTGCAAAAAGAAATTGTATAGAAAATTTAAGGTGATTCTTATTAAAATGGCTCCGCTTCGAAGGTCTTTGTCTTTGAAGAGACATTTTCAGTAAATATCACTTTTGCTTTAACTATCAATGGAAATAATATTTACAACTTCTTAGGTTCTTTAGTGTAGTCACCTTTTGAAAAATTTACATCATTCGCGCACTTATCTTCATGAATATTGCAACATTAATTCTGGTCCTACACTAAAAATTAAAAATTGTAATTATGTCGACTGTTTTGAATTAGATTAATAAATATTTTTATCGGTCTTACAGTCTTTATACAACAATATGTCTTGTATTAATAATTTATCCTATAGTAACAATTTGTTACTATTTATACATTGGCGTTCACGCATTTTTTCCGCTGTCGATTAAATTTTCTCGTGAGTTAATTGAGTGACTGATACATTTTTTACTCGAATCCATAAATGGCCACATTCCATTGTATAGTTTTTTAAAATGATGTATTTGATATCGAGACGTAAGGGAACAGTTGAACATCTTTTTAAGAGAAGTTGCCAAAAGCCTAGCTATAACAGGTTAAAATATATACGTTTTTAAAATGCTGTTTTTATTTAATTAGCATGTGACGTTTTTGAATTCTTTTAAAATTCGAAAAATCAACTTCAAAAAATTGTTTCTACTCTTATTTTCCTGCTCTAATGGATTTTTTTAAATAGCCGTATAGTATTGACAGTGGAATTACTAGCTTACATTCGTTTTAATTAAAAGAAATTAATAGCATATGATCCAGCCCCCCCCCCCCCCGAGTTCCCGCTGACAAGACCAAACCCAATGAAGCCAACGTAATATTGTCAGAAATTAAATCTCTTTATAATACTACTTTCATTCACGTTATAGGCATATATTCTATTTAATTTTTTTAGTAAATCTGACTCTATTTGACAATTATCAAAGTATTTAAATGATACTGAGATTAAATGAAATTCATATTTAATTTAGGTTGCGGTTATAAATACTGCGTACAAAATAACAGTGACTTATGTCCGTTAATAAATAAACACCTAAGTCGACCCTGTAGCCCGAAATGATTCTTTTGTTAAAATATATAGTCATATAGAATTCACTATTTATTACGATATCGGAATAGTCATCGAGCAGAAATATCCGCTAGAACTTGAATCGGTTTAAAAAAGTACTACGTGCGTAAGTTACTTGGCAACGGTATTTGCTTCAAATATGTACATATATATATAGAAATAAAAAGCAAAACAAAATTTAAAGAGCAATTCGAGAGATATGAGCAATAAATACGAAATAATAAATAAGTATTTTTCAGACACACTTCACCAGTTCGAAATTTCTCAACTTGTAAATTTAACGGGTCGCTATAATAATTTCAAGGGAATTAACATTTCACCACCACCACTCTGCTCCCGATATTCGTACATATACATATGTGTCCTGAAAACATTTCAATACATTCCAGAAAGCAGAAAGCGCGACAGGTTCAGCTTTCTCCGCACCTCCCCCTCCCACGGCTCTTCGAGCCTTCCCCCGTCTCCGCTGATAAAAACAATTTGAAATACGAGCCCCGCAGAGTGGATCCGCTCTCCATAAAAAGGGAAAAAACGGGGAAAAAGTCCGCCTCGCTGCCCGACTGGCACGACGGAGTGTCGCGGCGCTCTTCCAACAATTGGGGAGGAGGGGGGTGCAACCCGACCACGCAGTGCAAAAGTCTTCGCTGTTTTAACTGCGTCCTTCCTCTCTGCTATCTCTTCCTCTCTCTCTCTCTCTCTCTCTCTCTCTCTCTCTCATTCGCTCTTTTGTTTTACGCTAAGCCAACAAAATCAGAGGACGGCATATATCTCTCTCTCTCTCTCTCTCTCTCTCTCTCTCTCTCTCTCTCTCTCTCTCTTTCTCACACTTTCTCTCTGCCTGTCTCGCTAGCTTGCTCTCTGATACTGCGTTTTACACAAATACGCGGGGCACTTGGCACAGAGCCCTGCTTATACGTCTTCTCGGACGTTGCATCGGACATTGCGTGGTCGATCGAGACTATATTTTTCTATGTACTTATCATTTGTTATTTTTATCAAAATTAAAATTTTTAATCAAACAGAGTTACATACATAAGAATATAAATCGATGTTGACTGCTTAGTACGAATATTATAGAAATATTATTTATAATTTCGTTAAATTTATTAAGTTCATTATTTTAGATCTAATTAAAAACTGTATTAATATAATTGCTCTATTGTGAACGACCCAATAGTAATTTTTTATAGTTAAACGATTTTCTGTAAAACATGCTCATACAAGTTCTTCCCAGGCCTCTTTACCGTATCTCAAATCATCAATTATACAGCTTTGCCGGACAGACCGTCATAATTCATTCGAGCTTGGAAAACCATAAACAATAACTAACAAAATTGATTGTAGTAAAAGTATAAATAAGATTAGAAAAAGTATAAATGAAAAAAACTATAAATAAGATTCTTTATCTAGATCTACCGACTATTTTCATAAAATTAACACGTTGATTTTATAAGTATTGCCGCAGGCAGCACTAGAATAGAGTTCACTTTTAGATTACCGTACCTTTGTTTTGCCCTGATACAGCGATCGCGGCCCACAACGAATACTCGCGACTTGTGCAAGGTGATACGTGTGACAACGTTGAAGACAATTCATAATTACAGGAATAGCTTTGGGATGCAAAAATTTTATCCGTTGAGCAATTTAATGACGGATGAGCTTCGTAGTTTACAATATATAATATACTCGAAATTCTAAGATTTCTAATCAATAATGCTCGCATCATTTAAATAACCAGACTTGTATTAAAAACGTTCCTAAGTAAATATTATCAATGTCATTCCTTAAAGCTGAACAGAAACTTACAATTTATACAATTTTCAACGATGAACTTATGGATAATAAGCACATAATCTATAATACAGTACAGGTCTAATTCATGATAAAAATTAAATTGATAATATAATTTGGTTTTTTCAAAAATGATTAAAAAATTCTTTAATTCTGAAATAAATCTCATTTTCGGACGGACTCTCATAGGAACGTTAAGTTAAATTTCTAATAATCAGAAAGTGCTACGCGGTTTTTCATTACGTTTAATCAGGATTTTACCATAATTTGCCTCAGTTTTACTATCGAATTACTGTCGTATCAAAAAGATTACCAATATCGAATTAAAACAATAAAGCATCGAAAGAAAGAAACACCGTATAATTCGACCGTAATAGCTCAAACTTTAAACTAGGCGCTTAAGTTTAAATCGTTTTAACTCAAGACACGTAATCGGTTTAGTTCCTATAGACAGTCGGAAAACTTTATCTCCTTAAATTAGTCATTCGATTTAACACAAATTTCAATTTTTCTTAGCTCGACGTTGATGTCGTCATATTTGCTTCCTTTCCTTTTCTGTACTTGGTAAAAATCCAAATATCGCATTTCGGGCCAATCCCAACGCGTATATTTTACTCAATGTCAGTGAGCATGGAATACGAGAATATTTTGGCTCAGACTTTTACGCGACTTTGTGGAACAATGGAGGGAAGGGGAGGTGGTAGCGGAGAGCACGGGACATGGTCAAGAATCGATGTTTGTATGTTGGCGTACATCCCTTTCATCCCGGTTCTTCTTTTACGACGAAGCTCCATAAACGTGCTGCGTGAAAATCTCCGCCCCTTTTCCGAAAACCCGGATCGACTAAATTCTGTACGTCGCCATTGGCAAATGGACATATTTCCAAACAGCGAAAAAAGTTAGGCTTTTTCATCTTTCTTTTTTGCACATTCGTGCGTGCATAGTATGCGTGCAAAGTGCCACGCCGATGAGAAATACCATAGGCGGCCTCTCTCTATATCTCCCTTATACATCCAATAGCGGGCGTGTGTGTAAAAGAGGCGCGAGTCTCGTTTGAGCGGGTGAGTGAAAGAGAGAGAGAGAGAGAGAGAGAGGAAAAGAGAGGAGACCCGAGGGAATAAGTCGGAAAGCCAGGAGCGTGTTCCGCACTCCGGGCTGTACGCTTTTGTATGCTTTTTGTCAGTGAAAGTGTATATATATGTACACACACACACACACACACACACACACACACACATATATATATATATATATATATATATATATATATATAACCATATAAAGCTTGGCGACGACCCCACTCACGTATATCTATACATTCTCTCTCCGTTGTCTTTTACCCGCGCCTGGTTCTTTTTGCCGTTTATTGAGATGCCGAAGCATGCATGCGTATACACTTCTGTTGAAAAATTTCAAAAAGCTTTTTATTAAATTAAATAGGAGGATATAAAGATTCGGGGACGAGCGAATATCAGAGAATAGAGGTATACTTTTGTTTTGATTTACGGTCTATGAAACGTTTATTTTCATATACAGTATTTCTTATAATAATAAATCAATATAGATACATACATACATATATATATATATATATATATATATATATATATATATACACAGTACCGTTCTTTTTATCAAATAATGATTAATTTAGATTCGATTTTTACCAACTCTCGGTCAAACGTAACGTTTACTTTATATGCGAAACTATTTTAGACCTAGCTACGGCTATAGAGTTAACGAAGTTCTCCTACTAATTACAGCAAAGTCATCTAATCGTACAACCCTTGCCATTTATAGCTATATATATAGCATACAAATAGCTCGAGCTAACATAAATCAAAAAAAGATAACTCTGTTATTATTTAATTTAAATCCGAGAATATTTCATTTTACTTTTGAAAAAGTTAGAAAAAAGCAAACATCTAAAAATCAAGCTATTCAAGAACTTCGAAAGAAGTGAATTTTGAAAATGGTTTTACATGGAAGTTCCACAAAAGTTACAAATGCAATCAAAAATTCACTCTCGTCTTGCCGACATTGACGCGAACTTCATTGATCCATCCGCATATCTATCGAGAGGCTAATTTGATGGCTCCCCGCACGACTCCGTACGCGGGCTTAATTAACGAAAGCGCCCTGCGAATAAAGGCCGCGCGTTACAGCGGGAGTTGGATGGGGTGAGAGAGAGAGAGAGAGAGAGAGAATAGAGAGGGGCGGCAGCACCGGCACTCGGGGCATATCGATTTTCGTTATCGTAAGGACTTCAGCGCGGTCCCCTGTATTAGGATATACGTATGCACATGCACACACATATATGTGTATAGGGAAATACCGGTGCGCGATATCGAGTGGTGCACCACTGCACCGAGCGGCACTGCGGACGAGAAGCAGCCGGACTGTACAGCTATATATATACGAATCAAAAGGGTCTTACTGGCCTTTCAGAAGGCGTAGGTCCATCGTGGCTATTTCCATCAATTTTGACCTTCTTGGACACAAATTTGAAGGATGGAGTGCGGTAAAATCGTAAAAATAATTTTTGGACAATTAAAATGCTAACGACAATTTTTAGATATACGTTTTTAACGTTACGCCCTCGTAAGGTTCCGAAATTTCTCATACTTTTAAAAAATTCCGATGGTTCCGTGTTTATTGAAGTCTGCTTAGCCTGCCGACAAGAATACAGCGAGCTTTTGTCGAATCTTTAATTTATACATTCAATTGTCGTTCTCTCTTCAACTGTCGACCAATAATGATCATGAACCTTTATTATATAAAACTATTTCAGTTAGTATCGAGAAAAAAGTCCATTTAACTTAATAAAATAAAATATATAATTCTACTTTTAAACAAATAAAAAATAGATTTTTGGTATTTTCTGGTAGCTGTAAAATTATAAGAGTTTTTATATACAGTTTTTTTGTAAATATTAACAAACGAATTCATAGAGATCCTTAAAATTCAAAAGGCGACATGTTAAATTAAAAAAATTTCATTGAAAAAAGTTAGTAATTATACTATCGCAACCAATGTTCATTCAATTATAAAATCTTGAGACCTAATAAATATTTTCGTATTTTAGAAAATTAGAATCCTATCTGTAGAAAAATTTAAATTATCTAGGACTTCATAATTCCATTTCACTGCATACTCTCGCTTACACAGTCTTGTAAAAACAAGCTATTAATAAAAATTTAATTACCATTTTCTAATACTATCTAAATTCGTTTTTAGAATTCCAAAATTCATTGAAAAAAAACCTTAATGCTCCAAATTTTTTTAAATAAAAGGCTCTCGTTTAAAGCACCTAAGGTGCTCCTAAAGGGTATTCCCGAATAATGAAATAAAGGTTATAGAAGTGCATACATTTTCATAAATATATATATATATATATATATATATATATATATATATATATATATATATATATATATATATGTATATATTACTACATGAAAGGTATGATATCTAACGTTGAAGAATGAAAAACCCATTCAGAAAAAAATTAGTTGTAAGCAGCTGCAACATCCATACTAATTTTAAAACTATAGATGACATAGATCGCGACCTTGCTTCATTAATCAATTCGGTTAAAATGAAGTCTTGCTATTGACGATATCAATATTTAAATTCATTCCAATTATAGCCACGTTTCGGCGTTGCGAAATAAATAAAACATCATAAGAGTGCGAAGTCAAATTTTTTCGACAATGAACAAAAACGACACTTTGATTATCAAATAGAACTGTATCTCTTCCATTTTTTCATCTAATCTTGGTCTCCCATGCATGTGCACACTTATCTAAAAAGCTCATTGAAATTATTCGCTTTGATCCGCAAAATTCGATAACATTGACTGTTTTTTAACATTGACTTAGTCTTCTTCGTAACAGATTCGCCCGTATAACTTCGGATAAATATATATAATTTCGTTAAAAGTGGTCCAAACATTCCTTCGAAATTCGCGTGCTCACGTCCCCTTATTTTTGTACAAGAACAATCGCACACGCCGATCATCGAGTCGACTGCAGTTTTTCATATTTCGACTGGTCGTCGAAAGTACCAATTGTCGTTTCGTACACATTTGTTCGACGATCGGCAAAGCTTTTAACGGTCTCCTCGGAAACGAGCGTGGTATTCCTAGAATTAGTTCTACATAAGGTTCCCTGATCCGCGATATCTCGCGATTTCTCGAAACATCGAAGAGTCCCCAAGAACAGTATCGGACTTTGTTCTGCCTCGATTTCTTCGCACTTTTTTCTTTCGGTCGCAGTGTGAGAAAACGAATTAAGGGATTGATATTTGCTCTCTTTCCTACCGTGGCGAAAAATAATCCGTATATGAATCACTTTGAAACATTGCGCGGAGCTATTTCAGAGATACGACAGTGTACAAATGCAACGTTAGCTAGATCTAGCAATTCTCTTGGGAGCGATGGGAATAAGCGCAGACACGTTGTTTGAAAAGTGCACGAGACGATTTATATATGAAACATTCGGATCTGCCACTGTATGTCTCTTGACATTTTATTGGCCTCTGCCTCTCTCTCTCTCTCCCTCTCTCTCTCTCTCTCTCTCTCTCTCTCTCTCCCTCTCATTCACTCTCTAGCCCACCTCTATTTCCAATTCCCTTTCGTCGTTCACTTTTCAGTTTAAAACAATTGCGAGAGCGATTCGTAACGATCATCGATTATTCTTCTACTGCTCTCTAGAGAATCGCTATATCCTACTGCTACGCTTGGCTACGCAACCTGTCTTAAAACACGGATAATTATTTATCTACCCTTGTATATATGTATATATACATTGGATCTAGATATCGGGTTAATTTGATACAGGTTTCAAGCGCGAAGGTAATATACGGCGTATATATGAGCAAAACTGCCGGGTCCGAAGGGGCGTGCGCGCGGTATATTCCTTTGAAGTGGAAAATTAAGGATGCCCGTATGTTTTTCTATCTTTTTATATGATTCGCCGTTATTACTTTGCGAATTACGAGTGCGCGGCACCAAATGCGCTTTGACGTTTCGAGGATTAAGGTGTAACTCCCCGCGCCCGTCCCATCTTCGTAAATAACTTCGTTATCGAGTAAATACACTTTGAAAAATCACTAAGACGTAAAAGTCGCGAATTTTCTCTATATAATTGAAATTGAAATTTTCGAAGTATGTCTATTGAATAAATCTTTGCAGTTGAATAAATATATAATGTTTTTCATTACATCGATGGTACAGGAGAGTGATTTAAAAATTACTTTGAAGTCATGTACTATTAAAAGCAAATTTCATTATTAGAATTTAAAATAGTTTGATGAAAAACGTAAAATTTATTTAAAATTTAATTCAGAACTATAAATGCAAGGTTCTTAGCTACTTTTATTCGATATTAATAAATTTATTAAATTGGCACAACTACTTTTTCATTCTACGCAAGATGAATTTGCAGTTTTTGTATTTACGTTATCATATACTTTTGCGGAATATCTGCCTTTCGTGAATGCATTTGAATAAATCATTATGTTATACGGTATATATAAATGAGTTAAGAAACTGGAACTTCCTTTTATAAAGACATTTATTATGCTAAAATATATAATATCAATGAAATGTCGACACAAATAAAAACCAAGATTCTCGGCAGTGGAGTATAAATCAGAGTGAAATACGCGAATTCAGTTTTCCGGAAGAATAACGAAATTCTTCAAATATGCATCGCTGACTCTTATAAGAACGTATAGATTATTTATCTTACGTATATATAGAATAAAGAATTATTTTAATCACGTGTTATAAGAATTATTTAATAACACCTCGTATATTTCTTTCATTTTCGTGTATACTATACTTTTGAATACCATTTCCCCTGCAGTTGGGCATATATATATATAGTACCTTCATCTGGGGGTAAGTCAAACGATTACGCCCTGCAATCTATTTGCTAATCTACGACCGTGTGCACGGCTTGTTTTCAATAGACAGAGTAGAGTCGATTGGGGGTGCCTTTATAATAAGACGCCACCTACCGTTTCTCTGATATTATATGCTAATATGAGGATTTAGCATTATTGACCTTGAATCTTAATGTTAGATCCAGAAAGGGGGAGAATGTTTCTTGGAAGAGAATTAAACTGTGAACGTAGACTGTGAACGAAAATTGCAGAGTTGTGTATCCAGCATTGAAAATACACGAATAATTATTAGTTCCCAGCCAATAAGTGTTAAATATAATTTTAAATCATTAAACTTTTTAATAAATGTTCCATAACGCTTTTTACAAGGAAGCTCGCAAATAATAAACTTCTGATTGGAAATTTTTAAAATAATTTTAACTATAATTTCAGTATATAGAATTTCTTTGTAGTTTTTTCAATAGTTTCTAATGCACTAAATAGGTATAAATTAGGCATTATAGATGCCGCTCGAGCTAAGCTACATGTATATAGTTTACGCACGGTCCGAAAAAGTGTACTTTTTAATACTAAGAACGTAAGTAGGTTTTAATACATATTGATTTAGACGCAAATGTAAATCAGGTCCATAAAAGAAGGGTGCGAATGAAATTCTGAAATTCTAATCATTATTCTCCTTGCACGTTTTTTAGTGTTGCGGGAACTTTTTTCAAGCGAACAGGCTCAAATTCTCCTTAGACGCGCATTATATGGATGTTCTTCCGGATATATGAAGTAATGGAGTTCCATTTCTGTTACATCGAAATGAAGCTTATTGATTATAAAAGGGTTGCCCAATGTTTTGCTACGGAGCCTACCCTGACAGACTTGAACCAAACGCCGGATTTCGCGTAAAAGCATGGACGATCCGTTAAATATATAGCGGCATCATCTATCACCAGTGCCACGCCAGAATTTATTTTTGCTTTTAGCTTACTATCGTCTAGGTAGAACTTACTTCTACGGTACAAAGAAGATGAAGAAAAAAGTTTATTTTTATAGTATTTCTAATTTTCTCGGGCGATAAAGGATAATAATTCCGCCCTTCTTAATCTCATTTTATTGAAAAGTTTCTTTTATTGATGTAGGGGATTCGTAGATAAATGCCTGCACTGATTGTGCTTGATTCCGATGTCGGCTCCGCGTACGATCAAAATATATCTAATCAGTTACCAAATATAATCTAAAAGACAAAAGTTTTTTTCATGTTTATATAAATTGCAAAAAAAGGTCTAATCGTGTTATTCAGAGAAACTTGAATCTGTAGTTTCTTTTCCTAATTAAAATAAGCTAAATAATTTAATTTGAATTTAAATACATATTTAAATAGAAATTTGAATACTTTGCGGTTTCGTCATCTTGTGCGTGTACTTTTAAGCTTGGATTCATGCAAGTTGATTGTTATTATTATGAATTAAAAATGGAAATTATACCTGTTTTAAAAATGAAAATATATCCTATTAATTATAATATAACAATGAAAAATTCTGCTACGATGATTAAAATATTTAATAACTAAATACGCAATAAGAATACAATTTAACCGTTCATTTTATGATTTTTTCGAAAAAACCATTCGAAAAATTTAGCTTTAATCTTAAATAAGTTTTATATATTTCCGCAATTACTTTGTTTTCCATATAATGTATTGAAGAAATTACGTCGAAATACCGGCTCTCGAACGAAAAACACTAAACGCTTATATATACGTTCACGACGGATCCCGCGAAAACGAAACTCGCTCAATCGCCCGAACGTCTTCGAGGGCGAGGGAGCGCGGCACCGCGTTCACATAGCGCCACGTGCATAGGGTGTCCGTGTGCGACTTCCGTAGATACAGCGCGGAAATTCGCCCGCGCGAGTCCGGCGACGGCCGGCCGGCATAGCAAATTGGCATCGCGGCGCAGACGGCCAAGTTCCCCTGACCCGCCGCCGACCCCTTGGCGGCCGCCACTGCTCTGGCTCCAAACTGCATACACACGCGCGCACACGACCTCACGGACACACGCGTGTATTATAACAACGTGTGTATTATCGTCCGTGCGGCGCGGCCCGCGAACGTACAAAACTTCGCGCGCACGCTCGCGCGGCCTTTCGTGCTCGAGGGCGATTTGCCGCCGTCTACTATATATATATATATGCACTATTTGCACTCGCTGTGTACTTACCCCATGCTGTTATAGTCGAACGAGTCGACGCGTCCGCGTGTGCAAGTGGATTTTTTTTGGAGGTAATATTGCTGGAAACGACGGCGAGGCGCCATTGAGACGTCGGTCGCGCGCGGCTCTTTAACGAGATTCCAGTTATAGCCGTTGAGCGAGCATGGGGGCGAGAGTCGGGGCGAATGGGGAACCGGTGTAATTTTCCGGCATGAAGGCTCGGAATAGGGAATTCTCCTTACTTAATCGTGGAGATCTTGGCTGTTTGCTTTTGACGGCGACGATTTAACGCTAATTTCGTGTTACTGTCTACCAGTCTGTCTGGTCCATTATATTTGGAGGATAGCCGATTACTTGCGAATATCGCTTATTAATGATGATAATATGGTGAAATGATAAACTTATTTTTAATGATTAAGAAACATTTTATATCTACATAGTATACATTCAAAAAATTCCTGAAACAGGAGCCAGCAGATTTTATAAATTTTGACATTCTGAACCTATATCTGAAATCTACTTAATATATCTTCAATCATTGAAACAATTCTTTCAAAATAATTTTACAGAATCTGTTCTAGGAAAGGCATATTTTTTATGTATTAGGATCTACTAAATTCCATTCCAAACTTTGTTAAAGAATAATTCAAGATTGTGAAACTTTTAGACTAATTGGAAAAAAGCAAATTCTCGCATGAAATTGGAGGTGGAGGTATTCATTTTCTGTTAATACGAAAAATAAAATTCTTTTCTAAACTTGATCTAGCAAAACATTTGTATATGTTCCGTATACAATAAGTATTTTTTCAGGTGACAAGACTCAAAAATTTTGAATATTTAGCAAAATGTGGTAACAAAAGTAAACATAATTATTATATTATTGAACCTGAAACAATTCTTCTATGTTTACTCTAACAAAAGCTTCATCATTACTAAATCATTTCAAAAATATCTAAAAATGAAAAGTAGTATATTTAAAAGAAATAAAAGAATATTGAAAAATTTCAATTACCTATCTCGAAGAATTACTAACGTAAGTGAAATTTTTAAAAATTTTTTGGAATTTTTAACTGTTTTCTAATTATTACTTTGAAGATGTTTTAGCAGATTGGAATTCTATTTTTTCGAATATACTTTTGTAATTTTATAAAACATAAAGAAAAACAAAATTAATAGCTTAAAGTCATTACAACGTTCGGGATATTACAAATATTTACATAATACCATATGGAATTAGATTGACTATTGAATTTTTAATAAAAACGTAAAACTATTAAATAAAGCCTTCAATAATAGTGCAAAATTAACTACAACATTACCTTCATTGGAAAGCTTTGCACTGCGTAATATGTCTAAAACTCTAGGGCAAAGAAAAAGTATAAAAAAATCTTAAATTACTTTAATTTTCAGATATTAAAAAAACAACAAAACAAAAAAAAAACAATCTTTCTGCTTTCTCCCAAAAACTGTCACGTACTCATAATGGGCATACGTGGCACAATAGTCCATCCGCAATGCTATAGGAGTTCCTGCGCGTGTCGAATTCCGAATGGAACAGCGAACGCCTGCGGACTGCCAGGAATGCAAGCGTTGCGCTTTCGAATTAACTATAATAGAAAAACGCAAGAGATAAAAGACTGTCGTTCGTAGTTAATTAATCGAGAGCGAATTCGAAGCGGGAATCGCGATAAGAATATACAAAATGAAACGGATGATTTTTTTGAAGCTCAGTCGTACTTCGGCCTTATTTTGTTGATTAACATTGCATGGTCTATGCGGCGAATTCGAACTATAATTGACGTAGTAATGTAAATAACTTATGTGCGCGCACGCGCGCGCGCGCGTGTGTGTGTGTGTGTGTGTGTGTGTGTGTGTGTGAACTAGGTAAGAAAATCGATTTAATTTAGTATAGCGCAATATATATATATATATATATATATATATATATATATATATATGTAATATACGTAACGGATGTAGTGGATTCCACTATGTATATACACTTTATACAAATATACACTATATACACCTTATTAATGGAGGATTTATATTATAAACTACAGATTAATTATAAAATGAATTAAGTAAAAGTGTAATGGAAGGTATATTTTCAGTCAAATTTACGCAACTAAAACGAAAAAGTTTTTATTTTGTATACAATTATAAGACAAGCTTCCTTAAATAATTCTATTTTTGATTAAAAACAAATCATAATTATATTATTCAAAATAATAATCAATCTACATAGTTCTTGCTTGTTGCATCTTTTCTGAAAAATTGGGCAATGCACGAATAACTTTCGAAAAGGCGATTTTCAAGAAAAAGTATCAAGGAAACTAAAGTAAAATATTCCGCATCTTTATAAACAATACATTGCCTATGTAAAATTTGAAGATGAGAAAACTTTATTTTTAGAATTGTTGTTCAGATACATACGATAGAAGTATATTTAGTAGTTTAACGATCAAACTTTTAAGCTTCAGTTTTCAAAAAATATAAGAAGAGCCATTTGAATGATTTCTGAAGTAGAATTTAAAAAAAAACCAAAACTGCCTTATGCATTTTAAAGAAAACACGTAAAGTAGTTAAATCCAGATTCGCGAATAAGTTCGATGGTGATCATATTCTTAGCTGGTGTCTTCATTTTTAAAGTTAAAATCCTTGTAATTTATTTATGAGATAACGCAGGTTCGTTGCGAAAGATAGAGATAATTTGACATTTAAATTTCTTTCAATTAGATTTGAATAATATAATACAATAATAATAGCAATGTGAAAGTATTATTATATGCATTTCAATAATTAATCTTCGCAAGCATCGTAATAGCATTCGCCTACAAAAAGTAAAACATTTTAAGAAAGCCCCAAGTAGCCTGTAAACACAAAAAGAGGGACTGGCGTAATATCCTCGAAACGTTAGCATACGAGCCCGCTTCTCTCTCCCTCTCTCTCCCTCTCTCTCTTCCGCTCTCCCACTCTCTCTCTCTCTCTCTCCCACTCTCTTTCTATCTCTCTCTCTCTCTCTCTCTCTCTCTCGCTGTATACCATCCGTCGTAAACTATACATTACTGTCCACTTTTACCACCCAAACAATCTACTCCAAAACCCACGTCTCAATAAAATTCTACATTCTATATCAATTTGCTCATCTTAATCTTTATTTATTATCTAATCGTTTAATATCTGCAGACCAGTCAATTCGTATGCGGTCCAAAACGCATCTTCCTCCGCTTTGCTAGTAGAAAAAACGAAAGAGCGAAGAAGCGCGTGTCCTCCGTTGTGAAAGCCGATATACCCTTTTATTAATATTCTCGCTATTCACGGATGCCTCGTTTCGCGAGATGGTATCGATATACCTCGCTAAACGATATATATGTATATCTATATATGAGTTTTAGTGTCCCGGATTACCCGACTTCGTTTAGGCGCTCGTGTAAAGACGATACTTCACACGCGACCCCACCAAGACTAGAGGATTTGAAATTTCTTTAAAATTATCACGCCCCTGATATATCGGCCTGCATTTATTTCGAAATTCTGTAGAATATTCTTGACGAGCTGACTTGTCCAAACATTAATCTACTGGAATCGGGCTGAAGGCATCGCGAGCTAATAAGCGACCTACGAGGGTGCCGCCTTCCAGGCGTCCCCGTCGTCCCCTGTCAAGCGCCGAATAATTATAACTGCGCCCCGCCATAACCGCCAGCAATTCGATTCCCTTCGTTTATCGCTTTATAGGTGTCATGCCCGAGATCCCAGTTGACATCTCCGCCAACGCCGCCCCATCCCCTCCCCCCGCCACTGTGTATTCGGAGCACGCGGTTTGAAATTTGACGAAAATTGGAATCCGCCGTCTCGCAGTCCAACTGCGCGCCATTCCGACGGAGTTATACTCGCGACCGCGCGGCGAGATAGCGCGCGAACGTCAACGGGCTCGCGGAGAAGAGACGTCTACCGCCCACGCCCACTCACCTCGTTCGCCACTATCGCGGATCTTCGAGCAACCAATCATTAACTTCGCAGGCACCGGAATTGTTTCGCGGTAGTTGAAAACACGATTACCTAGGGCTCTTCTTACTTGTCGCGGGTATAAAACGAAAACGAATATGCGAATGGTTTATTGGTGGATCGCGATATACTTGTTAAAACGCGAGATGATTGTACAAATGTCATCAGATGAGGAATAATAAGGATAGGATTCAAGTTTCAAGTAATTTTTTTAAGAATTAGAGAATAGTTCGTATCATTCCCTCTTGGATTTAAGTGCGTTATATTCAATCATGTCTGTTTTTATACATGTCTTTAACGATATACTGTGACAATGCTTTTATCTCACAACAATGAGACATTATTCAAAGTATTGCTAACGGTTAGCCTTCAGTTCGAGTTGTACTCAATTGTTCTCCCTTGAAGAAATTGACTGCATTTCTTTTTATAACATTTAAATCGCCGAAGGATACCTTTTGAATTCCAACGATCGGCTATTAGTCGCCAACTTGTCGAAACTTTACTTACTATGTTAGATGCGCGTATTCGTTGAACAGCGGAAGGCATCTAATATATTACAGAAGTCCGTTCATCATCTGTCAGAAGCTTTACACTTCGCAGAATAATCAAAAGTTAATTTTTTATTTTAATATTCTGTGTATAATCCACTATGGAAACATTATAAATTAGCTGAAATTCTAGAATTGATTTTACCATCAGCTTCTTTTTTCTCGGTTATATGAAGAGTTGATCACGACAATCGCTTAGGAATATACTGGTTTAATCAAAAACGTGACATTTTCTTAGGGTTTGCACAAGTTTCACTTGTGCATTTTCTAATCTACGATCTACCGATAATAATATCTCATACTATCTACCAATAATTTATTAAAAACTTGTAACAATGTAGACAATTAGTTTTATATATTTATAAAACTAATTTACTAAAACAGGCGCGTTTTTGTTTGTATTTTAAACAAAAATACTACTGAACCGATATTCTCTATTATTTATGGAAAGACATAGGCTATGTTTTTATTGAAAATCATTTTAGTTTGACGAATAAATTAAGAGCTCAGTTATTTGTCTTGGCGGTGAGTTTCAACAGCGGCCAGTAGGTGGTGTATTAACTCACAGTAGTCAGCCTAAATTATTAATACTAGTTCATCTCAGCATTTAAATGGTTACACTCAACTTTGGGATTAGTATTTTTAAAGAAGATGTTAGTCGGTATTATCCTTTTTCTTCTTCAAATTTGTTATACTCATACCTTGGATATCTTTTGTATATTTTATTTTTCTTAAGTAGGAAAATCTCTCTCTCTCTCTCTCTCTCTCT
Organism: Sycobia sp. Sy_11; assembly: GCA_018907035.1. Lineage (NCBI taxonomy): Eukaryota > Metazoa > Arthropoda > Insecta > Hymenoptera > Epichrysomallidae > Sycobia > Sycobia sp. Sy_11. The sequence continues at coordinate 1,010,488 of JACCIC010000040.1, forward strand.
CTCTCTCTCTCTCTCTCTCTCTCTTCGTGTTCTCTTCTAAGAGGGTTAGTATGTCAAATCATACTAAATTAATTTGTCAAGACAAATTCTGTTTCTGTTTTTAAACGTTATATTACCTTCCGAGTGATCCTCTATGTTTTTTCAGTTTGAACAAATGGAATGATGGTAAAATAGTTACCAACAACTCAAAAAATATATACATATATACATTGTCGCTTCCGTATACAAAGGCAATATCTCTGCATCCGCTCCAAAAATATGCTATTTGTAGATTTGTTGGCATCACTAACTAAATATTCACGGTATTTCATTTAAAATACTAAAATATACAAAGTATAGATATAAGAATATAAATTTTAAATAAGGCTTGTACGGGTAAATATTGTGGTTTTTGTAAAGGCGGTGGAATACGGTATCTCGACGCCTCTGGACAGTTTCTACGGGGAGAATTTCTTTCATATTTGAATGATAGAAAAAACTATCCAAGTGTCTCGGAAAAACTTCTACGGATAGTTTCATGTTCGAATTGTAGAATACGATGTTCATGTGCCTCGGGACGACTTATATGGGTAGTCTCTTTTACAGATGGTAGAATACAATGACTAGGTGTCTCTGGACGATTTCTACGAGGAGCTGTGTCATTAAACGGTAGAATGCGATGTCAAAGTATAATGGGACCTTCTACGGGAAGTTTCGTATTCTACGAACCGAAGGCGAAACTGTCCGTAGAAATCGTATTCTACTTTTACGACACGAAACTCTATAGCAGTCGTCCCGAAACATATTGTATCGTTTCGAAGATGAAAGTCTTCATAGAAGTCGTCTCGAAAGACTTGGATATCTTGAAAGTACAATTTTCCCCGTAGAAGCCGTATGTAATATATATATATATATATAAATGATCGTATAAAATGATCTGGTAAATATTACCGTTTTGAAGCGGACGCTGCTTTGAAGCAGCTTTATATACGGAAGCAACGATAGGCAAATTGTTTATAGGAATACATACTAGCTAAAATTTGTAATTTACAGTTGTTGAAAGTTTACAAGATTGCTCAATAGTAATTCCTTATTTTATAGCTTTGTCAAACAACTACTACTGATTTTATGTACCATTAATATTAATAATTATGCATATTCGATATTATATTATAGACTACTGGTATCTTAAAATAGCATTCGAAAGAGAAAAAATAATAAGAGACCTGAATCTTAAATTTATTTTCCAATTGGTCCGATTGACCCATTGACCTTATACTTATCAAATTATAATTGCGAAAATAGCTGTATACGCCTTTTTATAGGCTTAGGTAAGCTCAATAAAAAAAAAAATAAAAAAAAATAATTGCGAAAGTTTTTTTGAATATATTGACCATATTAATAAAAATAAAGAATTTGTAAAATTGAAAAGTATTCCATTTCAATTTTAAAAAATATAGTATTTATACGACGGACATCCAAAAAGTTTAATTTTACTATCGTCGCGCACGTATGAACATTTCAGCATACTTGTCGTTTAATACGCTCAGCTCGCGCAGCCAACGCGGGAGTAAATGCAAACGTTGCATTTTCGAGCGCGTATAAAAGACGCTCGACAACGAGTGGAAAAGCCTCTCTTACTCTTGATCCCCCGTATTCCCCCTTAACGGTTCGACTTACGACTCTTATCTGCCTAATTTTTTAGGGCTCTCGTCGGTTCGTTTCGCCACACTCGAAGCTATTCGCGATGCTTTAGCGGTGCTCCTACATGCATGTATTATATATATAGCACTCGAAATACATTTGCGCATTTCGCATTTACGAGAACTTTAAGGCATAATAAGGAATGAATGCCGGCGCCGTTTCTTCGCCTGACGTTCGTATCTTATTTTCTCGCTCGCCTCGACGATAAAATTGGATTATCGCCCTGTAAATTTGCGACTCGACTTTTAGTTGTGACTAGTCATCCGTCAGATAAATCCTTATAAACACGTACAGATATTGTAGATTATTTAGCAAATTTTTCGTCATTTTAAAACTTTGGAAATTTTATTGGTTATAAATATATAATTCTCATTAACAAAATCTAATCATACGGATAACTAACAATGATTCAGTTTTATTCAGTTTTATTCAGTTTTAAACTTGGAGTTTTATCGAATACCTTAATTAATCATTTTTTTATAATTTACACATACATTTTATAAAATATCGAAATTGAAATTATAACATTGGACTATAAGTATTTCAGACGTTGAGGTATTTTAAGGAGCTCCTGGTGATAAACAAAAATTTAATATTTAGATACAAATATAAAGTCTACGAATAAATATAAATTCTATTAACTATTTTATATATAAATAAATTTAATAGACCTAATTATACCGATTGCATGATATAAACATAAAATGTAACATTGTTAATTAATAATAAAATTAACATTTTAACAAAAAACATTTGATATACTGGTCTACATATGCTTTGTTCTATGTACAAATAATCGTTTCTGATTACTTATGGAACTGTTTTCACAATGAATTAAAAAACTAACATTTTCCTCCTGTGAAATTTTATATTGCATGAGTATATGTATCGGTACAAGCAGGAACTATATCAATGATCGCGTATTGATATCATTTTAAAAAAATGTTCCTAAAATTCTAGAACAAGCAATTTATTTTCGCTTCATCGCGAAACGAGATGAACTCCGCGTACCGCTGCCACCTCTTACTAGAGAAAGCCCGTACGCAAGCAGCGCGCCGGTTCGTCGACCAATTAATTTCATCCACTGAAATTTTTCACAGCGGGAACTGCGAGGAGCACCGGCGAAGCGGCATTGCGTGCCCGAGCTCGTCTGCCGTCGTAAAACTCGCAAATTCGTGCGCCACGACGCGATAATCCGGTAGCGCCGCGGCATACCCCGACCCCCTACTACTTGTGCACCGAGGGAACTTTCTGGGGGCGGCGTCAACGTGGACTGCGCGCGACTGCGTTTTTTTATTAATGGATTCGGCGGGGAGGAGGGGTGAGTGAATCGATGAAAAGGTTCGAGAAGGTGTGTTGGTGTATACGTCGCAGTTTCTTTTTTTTTTGAGAAAAATATAATCATGCAAGTATCGTAAAAGTGACTTCGCGTTATCGTAGCCCTGAAATCCCAACTATTTCATTTTTGCGCACGAATATGGCGAGTGAAAAAGAATGCAAGGCTCCAAAATTGATAGATTAGACCGAAGTTTACCAACGGCAAAATAACTACCAAAAGAAATTGCCAAGATCAGCCCTATGCCGAAGTATCGAATCATCTTTATCTAAGTTCGTTTAGCAGTTTTTTAACGTTAAATTTTGACCTACGTAAAAAAAAGAATCAAATATTCGATCGCTCGTTCGATGTGCATTTTCGCCCGCCGTGTAAGTGACTCACGCACATATATGCCTCGCGTGCGCATAAATTTTTATAAGCTCGCCCTACGGAAGGAACCGAGCCGATAAAGGGGCGCACCGCATACTCGACGTTCGCCTTTTCACGAGCTGCGTCATAAATATATATATGTATATATATATATATATATATATATATATATATATATATATATATATAGAGTAAGTTGATCGTCTAACCGAGCCTAGAAAGTCAACTGGCGGTCGAGAGAGGCGATGTGCATGCATCCTTGTTTATATCCTCTTATTCGTGCCCCTCGTAGCCACAGCGTGCTCGCTGCTTCGAATATCAATAAAATACATGGCGTATTGAATTATCCAAGATAAACGGACCTTTTCAGGTTAATAGTTTTTATTGCCCGTGCGGAGAGCAAACTTTAAAATTTTCAAATCGACTGACTGAGCGTTTAACAACTGTAAGCTTCGCTTTACTTCGATTTCTCTCTCTCTCTCTCTCTCTCTCTCTCTCTCTCTCTCTCTCTCTCTTCTCTCACTCTCGCAAAAAATGTGAGCAAATATAGAAGCTCCAGCTTATAAAATCGTAGATATTCTACCAGTCAACTTACACCGGACTTATTCTGGTTAACTTTACGGGCTTCTGTGTTGCGGTTTGACATTTATATGGAACTAGGTTTGCCAGATAACCTTAGTTTTGTTCGTCCTGCTGATCTTATTTATCAAATGGGCAGGTCAATCGCACAATTCTTTCACCTTGAACATTGCTGCACCACATTTATTGGAATGTCATTCTAATAAAATTGATCTGCCTAAAAAAGCCTGGTTTTAGGCCGGCATTATTTACTTTTTTAAAGAGAATCTCCAGAGCATTTAGTATTGGCTTACTATTCCGTATAGAATACTTAATTATTTTAAATTAAATTTCATCATTTTTATTGTTTTTCATTATATACTTATTTGTTTATGATACATTTTTCTATTTTATACTGTGATAATACTTTTCTGAATACTAATTTCAGAAAGAATAGTTTCGTGCCATTCATTTCAGCTTTAGGTCTATTTTATACTCTTATATTTATTCTACTATCTTTCCAATGCGAAAATATCGGTTAAATGTGTAGAGAAAAACCATACCTTGTTTATAGGATTGTTTATTAATATAAAAAAATTAAACTGAAATAATCAACTGTAAATTTTTGAAATCAAAAAAGGTAATATAATTAAATTAATAGATCGTGAACCAGCTCTCCAGCTACATGGCTCAACAGAATTTCCCGACTTCTTTGTTCGAACCATGATGCATGGAACACAATTAAAGTATTGTAACAATTTCGATACCTCGTCCGAAAAAGAAGGAAAGTTTTTTTTTTTTATTTTTACGAATTAAACTTTATTAACCTGGTATGAACCTAATTATAGCTATGAATTCGTTGCATTTGCTCTTGTTGTATTCAGTAAGCTTTCAAAATAAGAAGGTACTTTACATAACATCCACTGAGAGATTTTCGGTCACCTAAGCATCTCATTTTAAATCACGAATAAAACTAAGATAATTAGGCGCTAACAATTCGAGTCATTTTTCGTTTATTCGCCAACCTCGTCTTTCTTATTTTCCGAAGCAGTCACGTCAGAAACGTTGGCCGGGTAGACTAGAAAATCGTTTTCCCGATTTTTGCAATTCTTGCGGAAATCACAGCCACGATGAGACGTAAAATAAATTGCAGATCGAGAATAACTATGATGTCAGGTGGGGAAAGGAGAGGGTAGAGGGGGGAACCAAGTCTTGCTACTCCAGCATGGAAATCGGCACGAAGTGACCCCTCTTGACTGTCGAACTGTTCAAAAAGAGCTCCATCCACAATAATTGATATTGCATGGATGCTCCTATTGTTTCGGCTAAGTAGCATTCAAATTAATCGAACTTCAATCTGTTTGTATGGATCATGTAAATCATGTTAAGTCATAATATAGGTCGCAAGAGTTTTTTTTTATGTTATTGAACGTCGCTCTATTTATGCTTCCATATATCGGTGCTAATCAGCGACGGAGGTCTACGATGTGTTTGTAAACAAAGCACATGTAAATTATTACAGCGGTGCTTGTGTCAATCGGCCGAGACCGGGATTTGAACTCGGATCACCGAGTTACTAGTCCTTCGCTCTAGTGATTGAGCCATCGTAGGTCGCAAGAGTTACTAATTTCTTTGCTTGTCTGGCCTTTGCCAATATGGAAGCCTCCTGCACTGGAGAGTTCGACCTTATGTATTGACGGAATACTTATATATTAAGAGACTAATAATAACCCGAATCACTTGAAAAGAACGATGAACTAAGTTCGATCCTGTTACCGGTATGCAATGTATTTTCGAAAGGTTACAACCGGTTCAAATAATTAATCTGTAATAGAATTTCCTATAAAAATCATGATATATAGATAATAATAATGTACCACAGCTGTAAAAATGACTATAAAATATTATATACTATAATGATTCTATAATGATTGAAAAGGAGATATTAATATTAAAATTAAAAAAAAAAATATAATGAACGTAATTATTAAAACTATTGAACAACTTTTTCGCCTCAAAGTCGCTTAAATTTTTATATAGGAATCCTCCTTACCCAGTTGCATTCGCAATTTTATACTTAAACCATCAATATAGCCATAAACCACTCGTACTTTACCACCGCGAGCACGCACCCACGTAAGCGTAAAATGCTGCACTCCTCTCTCTCTCTCTCCCTCTCTCTCTATCTCTCGCTCGCTTCCTCCTTTAACTCGTCGTTCGCTATCCCACAACTTTATATTCGTTGCTACACGCCGTTATCTTATATACGACGGCAATCGAACGGACAGGTATAGACATCGTTGCTTTTATCATCTTTCCGGGCATGATTGATGCCGAAGTCCCGTGCGTGCAATGGAGGATGGTGAAACAGAGTAAATATGTCCAGTTTACATCGAGAAAGAGAGACAGAGAGAGAGAGAGAGAGAGAGAGAGAGAAAGGGAGACAGAGAGAGAGAGAAGAGAGAGAGAGAGAGAGAGAGAGAGAGAAATAAACCGAGGTAGATTAATATCGCTGGACGTATTTAAATACATAGGTTGCGTATGCGCGTCGTTAATCTCCTACCAACGAAAATTCATAACTGACTGAATGTAACGCGTTTAATCGTCTCGCGCTTTGGAACAAGGAAACCATAACAGGCAGGATGTGGCGGGTGAAGTGTGTGTGAGAGAGAGAGAGAGTGATGAAGATAAAGAGAGAGTAAGAAAAGCCGTTAATGGGAAGGACGAATAGTCAAATGATAAAAAGAAAGAGGAGGAGCAGGGTAACGTGATGAGAGAGATGAACGAGGCAAAAAGAGCGCCACAGTGATCGTTTCGATGCTGCACGCACATATATGTAGATGTAAATATATGGCGAAGGTGCGTTCGGTCAGGGGCTGACCTGAATTCAGGTGTCCGGGTGAGAATCAATACCTCGTGCGCGGCGGGAACGCCTGTTCACCTCGCGACGGGTTGCCATAGCGACCGGAGACTACTTCCTTTATTAAATATATAAACCTGGGCGCGCTCGGCTACGCGACCCGAGGCGAAAAAAAATACAGAGGGAGCATGGAGCGAAGAGATACAGAGCGAGAGAGGGGGTGAGAGTGAGGAAGATAGTAGTAGAAGCCCTACAGGTGTTCAAAGCGTCGAATGCGAAATACGGCTCTTGCGCTCAGGGGCGCGCGAAATTTCAAACGGCCGCGATTTACGAGCGGCGGCTTCTCGGTGGCTTGCCCAACATCGCCGCTTTTCGAGATCTTTAAACGGTAGAGCTACAGTTTCCCTCCCTTTCTCTCTCTCTCTCTCTCTCTCTCTCTCTCTCTCTCTCATCACCCCTCCGTCTCTAGTGTATCTTTTAGAGGATCTCAGAGATCCCGGGCACGTGCAGCAAATTCAGGGCATTCCCCAAGAGTTGCCGGGGAGCAATTCGGGGTTTACGTTCTCGCGCTTCTCTATTGCCGAGCGTTGTCTTCCCACTTATTGGCGCTTCATATTCGGCCCGTGACCCTCCGAGGCATTGTTTTATAAAACTATGGAGTTGATTTTCGGGACCGATGTTCCGTTTCGAGCACGCGTACTTCGGATATTTGGATATTAATATCATGTGTGCGGGTGTGTGAGAGAGAGAGAGAGAGAGTGTGTGTGTGTGTGTGTGTGTGTGTCAACAATTATAAATTTATAAATTAAATTTTTAAGTACATATATTGAATTGTATGTCCTGAATTGTGCAGAATTTATGTGCTGAAAATAACAGTTATTTTACTTAATATGTGTAAAAATATCGGCTATATTCAGTTGAATATTCATTGTGCAACAAGTGCTTAAAATATTCGTCCAAACTCCGTACGACAATTTTTGCTGATTATTCAGAAAAAGTCAAATTAGAAAAAATTTTCTATTATCATTATTATATATAATAAGAAAACACTTAATTGATTAATGATTCTTTAGAATTATTATATTGTAAATTCTTATAAAATTATTATTGAACAGATTCTTATCTGTAATAAAAACATCACTACTGTATTTCTACATTTATTCCTCTAACCTAATTGAGAAAATTATTCAATTATATGCTATTTTTTTTAGTTTGTATACAATAGTGATATTAATAATAGATCGTATAGTATATAAAACTACTTGAAGCTAAGTTCGCTGTTTACAGAACCCAAGAAAAAAAGGAAATGTATATAACAAACGTAACTTTTTTAACACTATAAAGTTTGCATAGGTTCATCAGTTTAATGAGAAGAGAACTTTTAAAAGTTTGCATCTTTTAATACGTTAGTTTGAAAATAAAATTAAAAACGAGTATTTTCGGTTACTTATTGTAAAAAATATACCACTCGCCAGTAGATTCTAAAGGAAAACTTACTCCATATAACTTTTTGTAAATAACTTTACGGTGTTTCAGACGGTTTCAGAACGATAGAAGATTTAATACCCATAAATAGCAAAACTGTAGACTCAGTTAAGTTGTATTTTATATCAGAACTATTATAATGAAATTCGTGCGCGATTTATTGGATTTATAGTTAAAGGATTTCCTTGAAGTTATCTTAATTATTTGAATAAAATTGTCTGACCATTGTGAAGCCACCGGTCCGTCGTAAAGTGACTTTCGTATTTGCAAGTACTGACAATTTTGGAGAGAAAGATCGTAAAAAATACAATAAGGAGGTTTATCATGTTGATAATGTACCCATAGAACCGGGTCTCTGGGATTAAGTATTACATATCATATCTTTGACTATCTTTAAAATCATTCCTTCTCAAAAAAACAGCATTTTTATACATCCCTGTATAAACGCACTTAAAGCAGCTGTATTCTGAACATGTATGCAAGTCCCTACGTATCAAATGTATGATGATTATAATCTCTCATCCGAGTCATAAGCAAAAGTAACAGATAAATTAATATTTGTGCAGTATGAATTAGGATAAATTAACAATGGCGAAGCTAAACATTTGTTTCTGATAATATGATATAAATCATGACTTCATTTACATATGATCCAAATGTCAAACAATTTCCAACTAAAATGAAAATCGGTTAAACCATCTTAAATTTTAAAAAAGACTGTAACAGAAATAAAAATACTTCTAAATAAATTTTCGTTTCTGTTTCGAAAGTCATTTTCAAAACTCGATTTTTATTTTTTATATAATAATCCCTAGTTTTTACGACATGTTCGGAAACGTTAAAAAATTATATATTAGCATAAATATACATCTACATGCGAGATTTGTTTGCCTCCCTAGGTCATGAAGATCTTACTTACTTCACTACGTTTATTGTTAAAATTTGTTTTGTAAAAAGGACCTTGAAAATGAACTCTAGAGTCCAAGGAGAGGTTCTTAAAGTATATCTCGCAAGGTATCGAGAAACCCTTATCTCAAAAAATGTTAACTGTATAAATCTTTTGAATGCCAACAAATGAAGAAAATAAAATTGATTTTCTTGCAATCTTAGGAAACGAAATGGATCGAAAAAGTGATTCACTCTAAAAGCAAACAATTTTCAGAATTTTCAACAGTTGCCAAAAAAAATAAAAAATTTGACCTTTAATAATAAGCACAAAGAAATAGGTATTATTGGCAGAAGATAATATCTTGTTATTTAATTGTCAGCAATCACTTTAGGTCCCATCTTCCTATTAGTCTTGATCGCGCCCTCAGTGTATATTATATATAATATATGAAGACAATTCATGCCTATATTCGGGTTCACCGTCAAATATATCAGCGGTAGGCGGCTTCGTATAAGAGCTCGTCCACGCTAATTACCCTCGAAAGAGGTGAAATTAATCCGCTTGAGTAACGAGAGGTACCGCTGCGGCGCCGGCGGGCGCGCGGCCACTCCGATCAATCACCGATACGGGCAAAAGCAGAGTTACAAGACGGAATCTCGACGATGTACCGCAGAGCATCGCTATGCTACTATATGTTCATATATATATGCTCACGACCGAAACATCTCCGCAGGAGAAGAAAAATATATACTTGACAATGCGGTTGGTCCGCAAAAGTTGGAATTATTCGTTCCAAACTTTCGTGAATTTTCGTTGGTCGTGAACAATACAGTGAAATGATAAAATATGTGCTAATCGGCAGGGTAGCATGAAAGGATTATATACTTATCATAAAAAATAGTTGGTTGAAAACCACAGTAATTTTTTTTAAGTGTTGCATTCTTATATCGTCTTTTCGAATCTTATCACTACTTATGATATTGATAAAATCATATAGATTCGATAAATACATTCTTTTTAAAAATAAAACTTACAAAGGAAACAGTTAATAACATTTACCGAATAAATGCAAGAATGACAATCAAAAAAATTCCAATTCCCGAGAGACAATGTAAGACATCGTTCTTTGTGTATTTATATATAACTGAAATACGAAGTAAAATTGGAAATTAAAAGTATAAAAACAACGTCTGTTTACCGCGGAATGTTATTTCATTCCTGCGTCTTACTTAAACTCGCGGCCTTTATGCTTCCGATTCAGTTGATAAATCCTACCGCTTTAAGTGAACTCCAAGCCACAAAAGCCAAAGACGTATCTGAGGCAGACACGTGGATATATATACAGCTACATGTATTGTTCAGGGATGCTTGCCAAAACTGGAGGATAACAGTGCTCGAACTTGGAACCACTAAGTTTCTAATCCTTTGGTCTGCCGACCAAATCGTTTCTGTTCCATTAATGCTTACTTTTATTCAATTATTGAATCTAAAATTTAGCTTTATTGTATACACATAACAATGTATCCTTGTGAATTCGAACAAAAATCGAATACTTCTTATGTTAACTATAAAAAATCAATTTATTACTATATTAAATTATAGAATGCTGCAGTTAACAAAAATAATAATAAGTGTTAATTAATTAATTAATTATTAATAGGCATTTCAATTTCTACTATAAAAACTTATCTTTGTAATTTAAATTCTATGTCGATGGTCTTGTACAGACAAAGGTATCTGTGATTGCGAACCATATATAGATATTTTGTTGTTTAGTTCCAGCGTGTGTTGTTGTGCGCAGATGTATTTACAGAAGAGCACCTGCGGTCCGTACGATCAAGGGTGAAAGAGACACGGGTGAAGTATTGTAAAAAATATTAGAATAAAGTAGCTATGAAAAAGAATAATATAATTTTTTTATTTCACGAAATCATGAAGCAAAGAAATCTTAAGATTTGTAAAACAATAAAGCGGTATTTTCATCTTCTTTAAAGATATACACTTTCTTTTACAGAAAATTTTCTACAGATTTTTACGCGATCTATCGACTTTTTCTAGTTTTTGCAATTCCACCCCTCAAAGTACGAATAGAAAAAAGACCTGTTCTTAAATTTTTATTCGTAATCTCAGTGTTTTGAATTGGTAATCATAAGTTTTGAATTCTAGCAGGCCAGTTGAATTATTTAATCCATAGCGTGAATTCCCTTGCCAATCGAAGACACCGCTGAATCGAGCATAAACTATATACATAATAGAAAACCGCCGCAAAGTCGCTCCTTAACCACGGAGATTCGCCGAATGGGAATAAAGCTCGACACCCGAGCGTTGCCCGACGACAAATTTATATGTACATACCTCGTGCCACGAGATTCAATTCCCGTAAGAGACGTTATCGAAGGGGCGGCGGGGACGTTATTTTTATGAGGACGGCGATATCACCGACTCCCCCCCCCCCATCCCCGCCGTAATTTCGTATGGACTAACAGTGCGCGAGGTCGCACGCGAACGAGCGCAGAGCTGTCGCGGGAAATCGTAATGTCGAAGCGTTTGTTCTGGCGAACGACTATTGCTGGCCGTCGGCGCTCGACGCCAACCCTTAATCGTGTGTATACATATGTGTATATACATAGACGCTTGTGCGCGCCTGTATTTAGTTCTCTCGACAGCTCTCGTATTGTAGGGGTCGTTTGTTGACTTGTAACGCTGCTATCGACACCTTTATTTCAGAATGCTGCGCGCGGTTTCAACGACGCCTGTGGCCCTCTCGACCCCCTTTCGCGTTAGCATAAATATTATGATTCTTCGATCTTCCGATGGACTAGTTTTATATTACAGCCTGAATCCTTCGACAGCTGCTTCAATCGACGCAGTATCGACCATGCATGGCTTGTCCCTTTGGTTCGTTACGCGGTATCGGATTAAAAAGGGGGGGGAGGGCGCAACTATGACTTCCGTTTTGCAGAGGCACCCGTTTTCCAATATTGCGAAATGTACATATCCCATTCAACGTTTGCTGATCACTGTTTTACTACAAGACAAATTAAGTGATAGTGCACATAATGACTTTTCAAATTAAATAAAAGAAAAATTACAAAAGTAGTTCTTATAAATTTAGAATTGAAACTTTTTATATGATTATTCAAAAATTGTCGGATAATATAGTTACGTGAGTTTTTAACAAAGCTCGTCGATCGTGATCTTCATTATATATTACCAGTCGAATAACAGATTTATAACCTTGGAAATTTCTCAGTTTTTGCCGATTTGATGAAAGATTTTATTTCAAAAAATAAAAAAATTATCTAAATTTTTTTTTTCTGTTTCGGGTTAATTAACAATGTTTTCCAATAAATAAGATAGATAAATAAAATAAATAGCCATGTTAGTCTCCATAAAATCTTAATCCGGCTTTCCTTGGAAATGACATTTGCTGTTGTGAGATGTGTAAAATCTTTATTGGTTTAGGAATAAATTTATTTATTTAGTTAGTTTGATATATCAGCGATCTTTCCTTTTTTAGCTTCTACAATTCTTTATGTGTAGCATTTTTATTTATTGGACAAAAATCGTTATTATTGATCGTTGGCGAAAAGTGAAGTACAATTAAAGTAATTTATAAAGTGTCAAGCATTTCCTTTCTTTATTTTGTTTGTGAAGATGTTAATGACAAATTGTCAAACAACTCCCCTACTTCAACAATCTTTCAATTGAATCAATAAAGCGGCGAAATGACAAATTGGTTTCTTTTATGTTTACTCCATAATTACAATGCTGACAGCGTATACTATATTTGATGAATTATTCAATTGAATTTCGTATTTACTGCATTTCGATCGAATTGATTGCTGGATATGTATAATCGAGTAAATGATTAGATTGATAAACATACTTAAGACACAAATTATTGTTTGTATAAGATTTATTTGAGAATCATAAAAAAATTCAGAAAATAATTAGTATTAGTAAAGAAACTAATGTTGAGCGCTGACTGTCAACTCATATATTAATTTCAGGCCGTTCTAAATAAATGTTCTCTTGAAAGAACGGACTGTTCCTAAACTCTGATTATAATCGAAAAATCTTCTTGGATGACAAATACACTAATATTCACTCACAGTCTAAAGTTTTTAAAGCAATTTTAACTAGAGAAAGGTGAAAATTAAAATCTTATAATATTTTTATAAATGCGAATAAACATATTACATAAAGATGTTAAATACTTCGACCTACAAAAAAATTTATTAACTTAACATATACTTAATCAAACGAAAGTTATTCTGTCAAAGAAAAAAACTTGCCAAAAGACAAAATTAAACGTTTCATTTACTTCAGTTGAAACGTATTTACAAGACATTTGAAAAAGGAAATTGAAGACGCTCAATATTCTGCGAAATGTATCCAAAATGACTCGCCTAGTATCTTTTGAACTATTTTTACGTTTGTACATTTAGTTTTTGTAAAAGATACTCATTCATCAGTCGGAGTCATGTCATCGTATTTTCGTTGTTAGTTAAAACTTGATGTCCATTTATGATCTTTATATACCTTTTTCAATTCTCCATCGCTCTTTTTTCGTATTCTATTATACAAAGTATTCTGTGCGAATTTACAATGAAATTTTATTCATTTGTTAATGCAGTACAAAAATAAATTTTGTATTTTATATAAATTAAAATACAATACTGACTTTGGTTTTTATATCATCCTAAGATTATATTTTTTAAAAAAGGTCCACGAGTATCTTAAATTTTTTATAAATAAAATTCAGCTATGATTGAAACTTTATAATATCAGTTTATTATGATAAAATGATGATACGTTGAAGACTAAAGCTTAAAAAATCTTTTTCTATTTTTCATGATTTTTTTCTCATATATTATTTAAAATTCGTTGTAATATTTTTATCAAAATTGCAAAACATGAATACTCATTTAAAATATAACTTAAATGCGTATTTTGGGAATTCTTGAATAACTTTTAAAAAGCTTCAAAAAATATATATAAAATGTTTAATGGAAATAAGGCAACGCTATTTCGGGGTGAAAATAGACATTCCGTTATTTTCGGAAAATGAAATAGAAATTCATTCACGAAGGTCACTTTATCAACACGAAAACTGTATTCTTAGTGTTACTTTCAATGCATAATTACATCATAACTTGGTTTGTTGAATTGAGAACACTATAGAATGTATTTTTGGCAAAAACATTATGGTATAATAAATGGGAAACCAAAGCGGTCTCGTGTAATTTCAATTCTGGTTTGTTTGCGCAACGATTTATTTTTATTACTTTGTAATGCTCATATAACAGAGTAACATTCTCGTTCGACAAATAAATTTCAATGTTTGATTTGGGATCTTCGGATGAAAATTCAGAACAAATTTACATATTTGCTTGTTTGCATTATTGTCTTGCTTAAATTGTTTCCATACCATTTCCTAATATAAATGAATGTAGATTAAATAAATTACTATATATATACTGTATAATTACATAATCTAAATTTTGTTGTTTAAACAGAAACTAATTTCAGTCGTTTATGAGACTGCTAACAGTGATTTTTAAATTTATTTTACGCTTTGAGAAAAGTATGTACTAATTATTATAATTACTTCTATAAAAGTAATATAGCATATACAGAGCAGAATTTATCACTTCAGAACAAATTTTTACCAGCCACGTTGAACTGTTGCGAATCACATGTGACTGCTAAAAATATAAACTTATCGACTTTTTGATTTCCAAAAACCGTCAAAATACGTCGAGAAAGATTATTTGCATGGAATTAAAAGCATATTACAAAGACAAGTTATATATCAGTTGCTCACCTAATTATTTGGCTTTTTAAGGTATATGACTGTAAGTAATTTTATTGATAGCCTCAGAACAATTTTACTAATTTAATGAAGGTGTTATCGGTGTTTTACTATAGCTCCAGTACGAGCCCCAGCTCGCCCTAGAGCTTCCCTAGAAAAATATCTCTGCTGGATGGCTCTATCCTACCGACTTGCAATACGTTAGAAAATTTCATTTTTTTCCTCTACGTACGTCTTATAACTCTAATAAATAATTTTTAGATAAAACATTTTCTAATCTGCGGCAAACTCGCGTTTTTGAATGGTTGACAGTTGTGCAACCCGTAAGCTAAACTATGCGATGCTGTAACTCGATGTGCATTTTTTCTATGCATCTTAAATAATATAACCTGTCTTCTCGCCTCCATTATTGAAGCGTAGATATGGAATTCCTAACCTTTCTATTTAAACTACACGTCATAGTTTAAATGCTTTATTTAGAAAAAAATGTTTTCAACAAAAAAAATTGTTATCATCTTCTATCTTACGCCACTCTGGAGAATCTAAATATACTATTTTGTCTAAATAATATTCATAAATTTATCAGTAATGATTTTATTCATTAAAGTAATCATGGATGATAAAAATGAATACGCAGTATTTATTTGTGCAACGTTCCAATTTAATATTTCTGTCTACTTCCAGCAGAGAGCATTATATATTAAATTAATTTAAATCAAAATGCTAATGGCAAAAACTAAAGAGAAATATATACTTTTTTAAACACATCAAGAAGATGAACTACAATTATTCACTATTAAAACTATAGTACACTGCCTGCTGCTACAATGACACATTTTTAATTTAACGTCTTCGAAAAAATAAAATTCACTTTATGAAGTATAATCTATGCCATTCCATTTTGGATACAAAATCTGTATCTTATCATTGCAATTAGATTTATCATTACAATTACGTAATCTAAATGATTTATGCATGCATATGTGAATGTCAACAAGATACTGCTTATCTACGCCATCATCCTGTAATAGAAAGCAGTTTAAAAGTTGTTTTTGAAATATATTTAAAAATATTTATTATTGACGTGTATATACCTTGTGTATAACGCATTTAATTATTGGTCGAACCTTTAATGTATTGGTAATTGCATTAAAAACTACATTAAAGTCATATAACCGTCCAGGATTGATACTTGAATTAGCCAATAGTTTGCCCATGTTATAGTCTTCGAGCAACTTCAGTGACGTTAAAAAGAATCCTGTTTCATTTTTAAAACTTGCATGATCCGATAGGCAAGATCCATGCTTTTTCCATTCAAATCGCCAATGAATGTCCTCGGTTCGCGTTCCGCTATAACTCGGCCAGTTTTCAGTTAATCTTCTTTTTAAGGTTCCATTTATCGAGGCAAGATCATACGCGACTTTGCCTTCCATGCAAAACGAAGGATTTCTACCAGAATTTTTATTAGGTCTCAATCCATGTACTGTCCAATTATTTCTCATTAAAGCTGAGCAAGCTGCTTCGGAAAGATTGCAATCACTTATTTTTGTAATCCATTTCCCGGCATATGACCAATAACAAGTTAGAGGCCAATTTTGCACAAACATTAAATATTCATAATCACCAACTTTTCTAAAATATTTGGAATCAGTAAAAAGTAACAATTAAAAATAATTATTTCAAATTGTTTGCATCAGAGAAATGTTAGATTATTTTCAAAGATGCTGATCATAAAATTAGCATCATGTCACAACTTTTAAGGTTTTACAAGTTAATAATTTAGTAACAATAACTTGCATTATTGGACGTATTCGTATTCGTGCAAGTTAATACTTTGTATTTGAAATAAAAACAATAAATATATGAAACATTAAAACATTAAAAACGTTGAAGTTTTTTAGAAAATTTAGAAAACTTTGAAGTTTTTTGAGCTTCAGTGTTCTAGTTTACGCCAATAATTATCATTGACTTTCAATTTCCTACAAATATTCGAAAATTATAAGAAATAAATTAGTAAATATGCAGCAGCATACCTGTTTGTTTTAGTAGCATGATTGAAAAAAATTGCAGTCAAAGAGAAAACGATAAAAGTATACTTTATCATTCTAAAACTAATATAATATAATAAAGACTAAATTAAATGTCAATTTTTTTCTAATATTAAGCAAATATGAGTCAACAGTACAGTACAGTCTTCTAGAGCACAATAATTTCGCTAGAAGATTAATAACATTAATCATACGATTATGCATTATATATGCTTTAACTTTATCAGTTACTGTCATGAAACATGCATGATTAGAAAAAGTTCTTTACAATTTCATGATTGTTATTTACTGAAATGATATATAATTCAAAACTTTAATTTGAGTTAAAAATTCAAGGACAATCTATATTTCTACAGACTGTTTAGCTACATATGTAATCATTCGAGGCCATATATTATCGTTTACATGGTACGTCGAGATCTTATCAAATGTTTGACAAAACCATAAGGTATAATATATAATATAATGTAAATAGAATATTTGTAAAACATACTTGTAATGTATTTAGTTTTGTGAACTAGTCAGCTGTCAAAGTTGCATAAGCAATGGAGGCGTATATATAATAGATAATTAATAACAAATACGAAATTTTTCTGTTGCAAACTCATTATATATTGTAGTATATATTTTATTACATATATTGTATTATATATTGTATTACGCATCAGTTCTATTCAAATAGTTAGTCGCTGCCCAGAGGAAGCTCAAGTTAAGAATAATTTTATACGTACACTTTTGCCTCCATCACTCGGAAGCTCGAAAGTGGATATGGTCCTCATACGTTTGCAATATATTTTCCCGAATGCGCTATTTAAGATGAACGTCCTCTTTCAACCGTTTTATCGTTCCACTCTATGATTTACAGCATTTACAATGTATAAGACAAAATCTACAAAACTTCTATTTATCTTGTGTTACATTTTATCATTTTTTGATTCAGTTATTCGAAAGAATACAGAAAATTCAATACATTTCTGATAAATTAAGGTTTAAAATTATTTTATAATTTTGAAATGAATACCAACTTGGCGTACTGATTTAATGGTATTATTCTTATGTAAAGAACAATTGAAGAAAAAAAATTATCGTAATGTTTACACAAATTCAGATATTATCGAAGCCAACATATTTGTCCCTGCATTCATTTTTCTATTACTTTGAGAAAAAAGATGTACTGAACAGAAAATATATTTATAAATATGATCCAAATTTTATTTAAATATATTTGGTATTGTAAAATATTTTTCATGAAAAATTTAAAATTATGATTTCTAGGAGGTTTTCATAAATTATATCATTAAATACTTTTTATTGCTTATTGTTCGCGATTATAATCGCGAATAGTATATTTCATATCGCGTACGTAATGGTTTTATTTGCGAAATGAGATATTTAATTGTCGAGGCTATGCCGAGGGTTGTAACAAGGTTCGCAAAGAAAACGTTGTGTACTACATAAGGAGTAGATTTCTCCCTACTGAAAGCCAAAACGAGCGTAAAGGTGCGATTTGTGGGATGGAAGCAGGAAAAAGTGTTTTGCTTCCTTATTGCCTTTTTCAAACTGCTACTCATTTCTACATTTCTCATCCCCCTCCCGCTCTCTCTCTCTCTCTCTCTCTCTCTCTCTCTCTCTCTCTCTCTCTCTCTCTCTCTCTCTCCCTCTCTCTCTCTGTCTGCCTGTCTGACTGTCTGTCTTTCTTGAGATCTCACAATTGCACCCTTAAAGCATTGTACAGTGATAGTACAGCACCTGGTCTGTGTAGACTTGGTGGTTTATAATCCTCCATAAAAAGAAACTCTATTTTGAGAAAACATTTATGTTCGACTTTTTTTAAGAATTAGATATGATTATTCTATAATCTTACCTGAGAACTTATCACGCAATTTTTCATCTCATCAAAGTAGACAACTTTAAATTATTACATTCTGTGTTTTGGATCCAGAAGGATCATTATTATTTTCAATCTGTGCTAATACATTGGTCGTACCCAGTGACGGATTAAGCTATTACAGGGCCTGATTCTCAAATGATGGCCCTCTATATATATGTTTTACAACTACAGACTTTCGCTATAGAACCACAAATATTATATAAATCAATCCACTAAAAGATTAAATAAAAGAATGAATAAAATTACTGAATTATTACATTTTATCTTCTTTTTGTATTAGCAAACTCACTTATCAAATTATCGAAACTAAACTATTTGAGTAACTACTTTTCGATTTTAAGAATAGACAAAACAGATAACATTTCATCACGAATGAGAAATTTATGTAAATTATTTATTCTTTTCAATGTTGAAAACGATAATTCATGAGAAAACTAGACGCTATATAAATATTTGGAAAAAATAGTGTTAGCATTATTAATCATCCAATTTGGTACATTCTAGGATATATTGTATTATCCTTTTCTTTATCATCTTTATAACTTTTCAAACAACCTGCATTATGTCTTTTTCATCGTAGCTACATTCTTTTAATTCTACTAGTAACTCTTTACCTAATTCACTTTAATCAAAATTCTTTACCTAATTCACTTTAATCAAAATCAAAAAATCCGTTGTACTTACTCCCAATACTGAACCATCAATACTTAATAAATTAGTGATGTGGCTTAGGTTCTAGGATTTATTCTACTCGTATGTATCTTTTGTCTATTATAATGTAACATGTTTTAAATTTAAACTTTTCAGATCTAATTAAAGTTTCCGTTCGTGTTTTATTCTTGCTTAAATTATTTATTTTACTTCTTTTGCTCGAATTGGAATATTCCTTAAAACAAGACTTATCGAAAGTTTTTTCTCTAGCCGCAAATTCTAAAAATTCACATCGAAACTTCAAATAAGATAACTAATGATAATATCAATAATTTTTATTAAAACGAGATCGACTTAAATTTTTTTGTAAATATTAATCAATAGCTTATATTAAATATGTAATATTTGGTGTTCCATAATGCAACTACAAAAGTAGTCCGTTATTAAATGAAAAACAAAAACAGTATTTAAATGAAAACGAAAAACAGTCGATAATCGATTGACATATGGACTATCAAGTGCAGAGTCAACTACAAACGCCTAATATTTTGCTTATTATATTTCACTTTCTATACATTTCAAAACTTGTTTAGCTAAACTTATACCCTTTCCCTTTTTTCTTTGGCATAGCTTACGTGGCCACAATCAGTTTGAAAGAAAGGCAGTTGTCGATGAAATAACCGAACTCAGTTTTTAGTCATAAAACTGGTCTAGTCATAAAATGGAGTGTATTCTTAAATTAATATAAGTAATACATATTATATATATTTATACTAGAAAGCACGCCTTTATTTACACAATTATGTAGTTTAATCCACGTACTTCTTTTAATGCTCTCGGGTACTATCTATCTATTTACGGGGGATCGAGAGAATTTTCGTAAAACGAAGCCTGCTGGTGTATAACGAGGTATCTGATCGTTACCCGGTGCTTGTTACATCGTGACTCCGGCTCAACTCACCTCGGACCCATGTCGCTCAATTCACCACAAGGTTTTCTTGACAAGCACCAAAAGACATCAGAGCCCGTGCACCCAGACTCACGGCTTCGTTCGATACTAAGAGTGTGACCGCTGAGCTTTAACGGAGCGCCGCGCACTCAGGATCAAGTCTCTTGAGTAATATTAAGGCCGCCGGTCTTTAACGCTGGTTTTTAATGGTATTAACCTGATTATTTACTTATTAATAACAATATTCATGTGCGCGTACGTTTCAGACAAAGACTAAATATGAAATAATAAAAAAGTATCAAAAGCGAAAGTTTTATATTATTTAATTAAAACGGGATACCCTAAACTTAGCGGCTGCCGCCCTCGCTGCATTTTGAGTTCGTTGGCGCGGGGAGCGCGAGACATCTTCTCGACGCTGGCTGCCGCGCAGCTCTCGCCTCTTTCGCGAAGCGTGCAAGTCCCCCTCTGCTCACCCTTGGCCAAAGTTTGCGGGCCAGGTATTTTAAATATTCCCGCTCTTATTTTTTCAATTTTGCATATTCGACTGCTAATCGGGATCGTTGCCCGATTATTTTATTTCGACTATTATTTGAAATTATTTGTCGCAAACTATATCTTTATTATTTGAGTCATGTATCCAATATCTCATGTTTTAATATAGAAGCAAACTCAGAATCGGCTCATATAATCCAAGATACTGTTTTAAGGAAAATAGCAAATTGAATTGGTGCTACAGAAATATAATCCTCGTTCTATTAAGAACGATTTTTTTTTATGTTATTGAACATCACTCTATTTATGCTTCCAAATACCGGTGCTCATAAGCGACGGAGGTCTACGATGTGTTTGTAAACAAAGCACATGTAAATTATTACAGCGGTGCTTGTGTCAATCGGCCGAGACCGGGATTTGAACTCGGATCACCAAGTTACTAGTCCTTCGCTCTAACGATTAAGAACGATTTAATACAACGATATCTTTCAAGATTGTAGTGCAGTATTTTTATTTAATTTCTATCAAATACCAATTTCTTCTGTATCATGCAAGATAACTAACTTGTAATTGAGATAGAATATCATACAGTGACTCTGACAAGTGCAAGCAATAAGCTATGTCGTATGTGCCAGGACATCGACTATTCCGTTTTGGATACCCTAAACTGAGGATATCCAATCTTTCTGATTTATTTATTTGCTTCCTTTCTTTCTTTCCTTATTTAATTTAGATAAAACATTATCCAAAAAAAAACAAGCTTAGGCCATTTAGATAGTTTTCCTACGAAACATGCGAATACGTTGACATTATCCCAAATAAAATATGTTTAGAGTTTGAACATATTTAATTAATTTTTGAAAAAGCTGCAACTGTTGACATCCATCCATTTGAGGTATTACTGTCGTAAAGGTAGAACAGATAAAATAGGCAAGCCATAGTACCGATATATTAGGACAATTAAAAATCCTTTTCAGATATTGAATAATAAAAAATGCTTAAATAAATTGTAAAATGTGTATAATGGTATTTCCGCTAACTAGTTAAAAAGATAAAGTTAATCAAAATAAAGAAATACAGAAATTTATCTGTATACTAGGTCTTATTTTTTCAATAAGTATTGAAATGGATTTTAATTGACCTAAAAAATAGCCTTTGAAGTTACGTAAGAAAATTGTGCTGATTCTAAAAGTAAATAACGTAACATAAAGTAAAAATCCGTATGTATAAAGATAATTAGTAATATTTTTTATCAACTTTAGTTAAATCGTTAAATCTTAGGAGATTGAAAGCTAACAATACCTTCATCGGTCAAGGTAGATAAAATACAAAGAATTGATTACTTCTGATTGGAGTCAGTTTTTGCTGCTATATTATCCTACATAATATAATACAAAATAGCATCTAATATCTCTTATCTGAACCCGAATATTGAAAAAATGATATTATTAAAGATATTGACAAGATTTTTATAATTGAAACTTTTTTTACTTCTTCTTTTAATTAGTAATGCATATAAGTTTGATTTGATGACAATAAGAATTTCTTAAAAATCTACAGCAACCTAAGAAATAAAAAACCAAAAATTCCATTTCAATTGTCTGATACCCTCATCAGCATTTTACGAACATAATGAAGGTGTTATCCACGGTTTATGACTGCTCCAATACGTGCGCCAGCGCGATTTAGAGAGTCTTCTATAAAAAAAATCTTAGCTGGATGATTCTAATCGACCTACTTGCAAATAAGTTTGATAGAATTTTTTTATTATCACTATACGTCTTATAACATTAATAAATTATATTCAGCTAAGATATTTTTTGCGCGACAAACACACCTTTTTGAATGGTTTACAATACAGCTTTAAGCTATAATACGTGATCTTTTGATTCGATGTACATTTCTACCTTACTTTATAATAGGCAAAAATAAATACAATTAGGGAAAATTTCTTAAAGCAATTTTTCGATATATTATTTCTATTCCCATGAAGCACGGTGTATTACATATTCATTCAGTTTAAATCAAAATAATAACGGCAATCATTAAAGAGAAATATATATATATATATATATACTTTTTTAAATATCTGAATATTATGAAATACAATCATTCTTTACTTAACAATATAGAAACATTGCAAGGCGATATAATGACACCTTTAATGGGGCCAATATAACCACGTAACCGTTAATGGAGCAAAATATTCATTCAATAGAACATTTTTCTTAATATATGAGAAATAATAAAATCCACGTTATGAAGTATTTTCTGTTTCATTCCATTTTGAATATAAAACCTGTATCCTGTCATTGCAATTAGATTTATCATTACAATTACGTAATCTAAATGATTTATACATGCATATATGAATGTCAACTAGATATTGCTTATGTACGCCATCATCCTATAATAGAAAGCAGTTTAAAAGTTGTGTTTGAAATATATTTAACAATATGTATTATTGATGTGTATATACCTTGTGTATAACGCATTTAATTATTGGTCGAACCTTTAATGTATTGGTAATTGCATTAAAAACTACATTAAAGTCATATAATCGTCCTGGAATGATATTTGAATTGGCTAATAGTTTGCCCATGTTATAGTCTTCGAGTAACTTCAGTGACGTTAAAAAGAATCCTGTTTCATTTTTAAAACTTGCATGATCCGATAGGCAAGATCCATGCTTTTTCCATTCAAATTGCCAATTACCGTCTTCGGTTCGCGTTCCGCTATAACTCGGCCAGTTTTCAGTTAATCTTCTTTTTAAGGTTCCATTTATCGAGGCAAGATCATACGTGACTTTGTCGTCCATGCAAAACGAAGGATTTTTACCAGAATTTTTATTAGGTCTCAATCCATGTACTGTCCAATTATTTCTCATTAAAGCTGAGCAAGCTGCTTCGGAAAGATTGCAGTCACTTATTTTTGTAATCCATTTCCCGGCATATGACCAATAACAAGTTAGAGGCCAATTTTGTACAAACATTAAATAATCATAATCGCCAACTTTTCTGAAATATTTGGAATTATTAAAAAATAACAAATAAAAATAAGTATTTACAATTTTTACATCAAAGGAATTTTTTTCTGTTTTCAACATACTAACCATAACCCTAGTAGCAGTTATCATATTACGATTGGAAACATTCTGAATACGGTTATATTTAGTAATATACTCGAAATAAGATTTAAAGTAAATAGACAGTTGACTTCGAACGCGAATATATACCTATAATAAGAAAAATGTTCTCACTTTTAATTTCTCATAAAGTGCATCATAATTAATGATAGTATGCGATGTATAAGAAAACAATATGAGAATTTTATAATTTTTATTAAATAATAAACGTACCAGAATCAATATTTTCTTGATTTAAACGATTAACGGAAATTATTTATTATATTCAAATATTTAAAGTTATTTTATTTAAATATTAAAGTCATATTTGATTAATAAATAAAAAATAGTTAGCCACAAAATGTCCAAATTAAAAACTTCAAATGTCAAATAATTATTAAAATTTTCACCACAGAATACTAAAAATCTCATTTTTTTATATTACTTATTTTTTCTATTATAAGTAGTTTAACAATAATGTTGCATATTAAATAAATTAGTAAATATATATTAGTATACCTGTTTCTTTTAGTAGCATCGTTGAAAAAAACTGCTGTGAAAGAAAAAACGATAAAAGTATACTTCATCATTCTAAAACTAATATAATAATAAAGACTGAATCAAATGATCAGTTCTTTTTCATATCAGCCAAATACAAGTAAACACTGCACTACGATGTTCTAAAGCACAATCATTTCGCGAGCAGATTAATAACATTTATCATATGATTTTGCATTATATATGCTTTAACTTTATCAGTTACTGTTATGACACAAGCATGATTAGAAAAAGTACTTTACAATTTCATGATTGTTATTTATTAAAATGATATATAATTCAAAACTTTAATTTGAGTTAAAAATTCAAGGACAATCTATATTTCTACAGACTGTTTAGCTACATATGTAATCATTTGAGGCCATATATTATCGTTTACATGGTACGTAGAGATCTTATCAAATTGTTTGACAAAACCATAAGGTATAATATATAATATAAAATAAATAGCATATTTTTGAAGTATGTTTATTTAATATTTCAGCTATGAAAGTTTGATGAGGTCTGCATAAGTATCTAATGAAAAAGCTATATATTATATTATATATAGTAAATAGTGTTTATAGTATTCATAGTTATTAATAATATTAAAACAGAAAAATAATCCGAAAGAGACAAATATTCTTTACCATAATTTAACTAATTTATATATATATATATATATATATATATATATATATACTTATTCTTTAGTACATAATTTATTTGTCATGTTCTATCATCTTCATTTGATTAATATATGATACTAAAATCAATTGATGTATTATAAAATTAATTAATCTAAATTTTATCATTGAAGAAAAAGCTAACACATTCATGCTTATGAAAAAATGTAAATGATATTTTTATCTTTATTTTCGAACATTCGAGAATAAGAAATTATAAAAATTTTTCGAAATTCAAAACTACGAGGAAAGATTAAATATAGTAAAACTCTATGTCACAACTATTTTTGGATGGGTTTAAACTATTAATATATTATTTAGGTATTAAAAAATCGATATCAACTATATACTCCTTCATTATATTAACTAGCAATTAACTATACTAATCATACGATTTAATAATACAAGCTGACCATCGGCTGCATAAATCCTTTCGAGATTGATTCTGCCATTGGGATATTATGACACTTTTAGCCGGTATTCCCGACTATATTCTATCGATAATACTGTTCTCCTAATTGATAACTTTAATTGTTCTACTTGGATATCAATAGAAATAATACATGCAAGAATTTGCGTCATCGAGTCATAGACCGTTAGGTAGGAACTCACGATGCGCAGAGAGAGTAGAGTTATCTGCAGATACTTAATTACCGCTTTGCTAAATTAGCAAGTCTCTATCCTCGAACATATTGTTAGAATACATTTCTTAGACAGAAGCATTATCTATGTCTTCCCCGCTGCCATTTACAAACCTGCGTCCTCCATTCATTTTATCTAGCGACGCATCACTTGATTAAATGATCACTGGCTATGAGTACTGTTAACACGTTATTTGTGTATCTAACTATAGAGATTTTTTCAAATTTCCGTACTTGCAGGATTCTATCATAAGAAATATTCTATGTTTGTACTCCGAACATAGACTCCTGAGCCATATCAGTGCTTAGCTTTTTGAAGTTAATACTTCTTACGGTGCACTAGACAAGGGACCAAACTGAAAATGTTTAGAGTTGTTTACGTAAGATCGTCAGTGAAATGACGTTTAGAAAATAACGGAAGTAGTCCCTGTTTATCTCTTCTCTCATTCTACCTCACACACATTTATAATATAAACAGAGACGAGTCTATAATATGTTTAGGTATAAAACTGCTCATATGAAATTTAACAAAAAAGTACGAAAAAACTGCGTTATAAAAATCTAATTTTCAACAATATTTTACATGAAATTTGTATGAAAGATTTTTGTATGAAAAAAATCCATAAATGATGTAAGATTATTTGAAATTCTCCAAACTTCAAAACGGGGAGCATAGTAATATTCGAATAGTGCAACTTAAATCTTTAAATAAGCAAAGTAAAGTGATTTAAATCAGTTCTGTGCAAAGTCCTTTTCGCCTATGAATTATTAACGTCTATCGTACGTCCCGCTATACATACTGTCTTTTACCCCCGCCCATCATATGTCTCATAAATCAATTAAGGGTATCTCAAGTCATCGTCCAAGGTACAGAATATAAAGTGTGGCACTTTGATTTTCCGCTCCATGCTCTTAAAAGATTAGCCCATCCCGAAGAGTCGTTAGACAAGCTGTGAATAATGTTTACATCTTTGTTCTTATTGCATCTACAATCTTAAAGATTTCATCTACCGTCACCTGGGTCCTTTGAAATTCATACTACTGTCCTATATTATAATCATCTAGAGACGGAGCTTCAGTACTCTCTGCATGAATTTTCTCGTAGTGTCAGTAATACACAGCGGTTGATACGAAGAAGTTACCGCCAGCGACCCTTGCTTTTATTAATAAGTAAAATTTTCGACACTTTCCGGGTGGGATACAGTATATCAGCTTTCAGACAATAAATGT
Source organism: Sycobia sp. Sy_11 (assembly GCA_018907035.1). NCBI lineage: Eukaryota > Metazoa > Arthropoda > Insecta > Hymenoptera > Epichrysomallidae > Sycobia > Sycobia sp. Sy_11. The sequence continues at coordinate 1,037,735 of JACCIC010000040.1, forward strand.
ACATCGGTAAAATAATCGGTAAAAAGATAATTTCTACAACTGCTTTCAGTATGTCCCCTAGAGAACCGTTGAGTACTAGCCTGTTATTGTTCCGCATGATTACACTATGCTGACCTCTGGTTGAAAACGGAGCATTTAAAATGTTTCAAGGGATGTCTCAAGATCCCTACGATTCCATCTAATCCCAGTATCCTAGCAATTACTGTAGAAGTCTGTATCCCAATCTCTATTCAGCTTTATCCAGATCATCACAATAGATCCAAGCTAGACACTAAGTTTATCACCATTTGTCTTCTATCATCTGGTCGGTAGTATTCTTTAACTTCGTGAGTCTTCGTCCTCTGTTGTTTGGCAGCAAAGTGTATCTAATTATAATAATTAATCCCTTCTAAACTTTTCTTCTTCTGATAACATAGGATTAAATCTATATGTCGCTTATATGATTAGAAGCATATACACAGAATCCACTTTATATAAATTTAGGTGCTTCCTCCAAATTCTTTAATAATTTCTAGAAATTTTTTCGAATTTCTAAAAATATCTATTTTTTAATACTACCATTATCTACATAAAAATAATTTTCTATAATTTCATCTGTAATAATATTAACATAAACATATATTAATATCATTATATATTATTTTTAATTTAATTGGACTGTAAGACCAATAGAAATATTTATTAATTGTTTAAATTTTATTGTTTTTAAGCAAGCTATCTTTTCATAAAGAAGGTAACACTAATGTAATCTTAAATTTTATAAGAATACATTTGGTAAATATGTTTATTTATTAATATAAATTTGTGATGCAGCCAATGATAGTTGGATATTAAAAATTATATTAAATATTTCTAAGCATAACCATACTATTGTATGAAGGAGAATGTAACACATTTAGACTGTTCACATGTTATAAACCATTAATTCAGAAACGTTTCGGTTTGTTAGGTAATAATTATTTTCAATGTCATTTGCACATTTCTACATAACTAGTTTTTCAAATGGAAAAACTATAAATTATTTACGTTTCCTGACTGACAATAGTATAACCATTCCTACTATTCTTTAAAGTAATTTATTTATTAATATTCCCTGAAGCAACCTTACACTTACAAAGAAAGAAATAGTTGAATAACCTTTTTAGATTTTTTTACTATACTGTACAATAAAATTTCGGAGATATTTCTAAAGGAACATTGTATAGTAAATGTAATTTTGTTGTTGTTGTATTGATATAACCATCAATCATTACAGATCACGAATGTTTCAATACTCTGATTAACTTACGAGGTGTGTTCAAAAAGTAACGAGAATTTTTAAATTTCGCGGGTTTGGAGAGTCCACCTGTATAAAAATTTTTTTATTATGTTGGTACGCATGTCCATGAAGTAAAATAAAATTTTCAGCAATATAGCTAACGTTAGCGGCTGCCACTTAAAAAGTAAGCATTGAACATTGCTGAAAATTTTATCGTACTTCAGAGGCATGCGTACCAACATAAAAAAAATTTATACAGGCGGACTCTCCAAACCCGCGAAATTTCAAAATTCTCGTTACTTTTTGAAAACACCTCGCAAACGTCGAAGATTCTCAGACTATATCCTAAATTCTCTACATGAAATCCAAAAAAAAATTCGTAATCAGAATGGAACAGAAAAAAGTTGACTAGAAAATAAGTCGTTTGAAGATCTACAAAAAATTTCAGTACTGTATTGTAACAGACAGTTACTGTGGTTGTTTTAATGCTGATCAGATAAAAGTTACGCTAAACCACTTACTTAATAATTGATTAACACGAAGACTTTAAATTTAGGTATTAACGACTTGCGACAAACAACCGTAAATTAAAATTGTACAAAGATTGAAAATATTTTAAATAGTCATTGATAAAATATCTACTTTTTAACGGATGCAGCAGTAGTTTTAATTACTCCAAGAGCGAAAAGAAGCCTTGTTACCTTATTATTCATATGCGATGATAGATAAATTTAGTCTAGATAAGTGTTGAGCCATGAGAAAAGCAGTATATTTTATATACCAGCTGTTCAATTATAACGGAGTATAAGGAATTGGAGGAAAATAATCTTAGAGACTTGGTTTGTTTTAATAATATAAAATATATAACATGTTGAAAATGGTATACTACAAAAGGTTGTATCTCGCTTGAAGCGTCACACGGTACTGACTTCTCCTGTCGATGATCAGGAGGCTCTTGCCTTCAATCGCATCGCTCTCAACTATAAAAAAATCGGGGGAGGCAAGGCTCCATACAAATTTTTCGCAGATGGAGATCATATTAAAACAAAGAAAAAACAACTGTTGTTTCCAAACCTACGTCATAAACTCTATCGGTTTTCTCACGCGGCTGCGGCGCACGTGTTGAAGGTTCGATCTCGAGCGCAGTCGTCAAGCAATTAAATTAATCCTTAAACCCCAGGATGCGCTCGAGACAGCCTCTCCAAGCAATTGTAAGCATAGTTCAAACATACTCCCACCTTGAGTTAATCTCTAGCATTTTATTTATTTTTAACTCAATACACTGAAGTATATCTATTTATCTTTTACGCTTTATAAACACTAGGTGGTTTTATAATTCGCCCGCTTCTCGTTTTGACAATGGTTGGACATGTGTCTTTCGGTTTATAATACGCTTCTCGGCTTTCACATTCTTTTACAATTTTTGCTTTATTATTGTTTTCCGGTATTTCTGGAAACTCTCGCACTTTCTCACGCATACTTTCATATTCGCCTGTATTTCGTTCGGATATCTCGAGCGGGTAAATACGTTGAACTGGTCGCCGAAATCTTCCTTCACTCGATTTTAATATCGCAACCCTTGCCTCTCCGTCACGGCCTATAATCAATTTCTCGATGCGAGCCAAGGGCCAATCAATTCTTTTATGGTCGTCACTGCCAACTAATACGACATCTCCGATAGAAAGTTTTCGAGATTCATTACTGGTCTTCTTTAATATTAATTGCGATAAATATTCTTTACGGAATCGCTTGCGCAAATACATCATCACTTCCAGCCGATACTTATAACGTGAATTGAGATTGATGGTATCAATCACGTCGATATCCGGTGTTTCACCGTACCCGATGTTGTTTCAGAACATACTTGGCGTAAGTGGCTTTAAATCACTTGGACCTTCGGACAAGTATGTCAAAGGGCGCGCGTTTATAACGGATTCACAATCGCACAATACGGTGCCCATCTCTTCGTAGGTTAGAGTGGCTTTTCCCAAGGTTTTTCGAAGAATATTTTTTAACATACCGATTAGACGCTCCCACCATCTACCCCACCACGCCGCGGTAGAAGGATTGAAGCGTCATTCGATTTGTTTCGCGGAGCTGTACATACCTATCTGGTCCCAGTTAATATTTTTAAACGCGTTGTTTGCGCCAACGAAATTCGTGCCATTGTCACTATACACGAGTGCGGGTCTTCCCCGACGGCCTATAAAACGACGCAAGCCATTTAAAAACTCTTCCGTTGACAATGAGCTTATTAGTTCGAGATGTACCGCTCGAAATACCGCACACATATACAAACATATCCGAGCCTTTTGACGTCCTTTCAAAAATACGGGATCTGATAAATCTACGCCTGTCACTTGAAAGACGGCGACGTCCCGTACGCGAGGTGCAGGTAATGGAGGTGGATTTACCTGTATTTTCTTAGCATTATATCGATTACACGTAGTGCATTTTCTAATAATAGAGCGAACAGTTTTGCGCATTCGTATGATCCAATATTTTTCTCGAAGCCGCGACATTACTGTCTGTACTCCCGCGTGACACATGCTTCTATGAGTTTCTCTTATGAGTAATTCTACAATTGTATGTTTACTATCTAGCAATATTGGATACATGAATGAAAATTCATTCTCTCTTTCGCTTATTTTTGTTCTTAATCGCAGAAGACCATTTTCATCCGTAAAAGTTTGAAGATATTTGAATCGTGGTTCTTGTTCAAGTAAAATCATTTTTCTCTGTAAGTATCGCAACAATCTTTTTTCGCAATCCTCTATTTCATTATACGTAATGAATTTAGTTTTTGGTGTAATCTTATTTAATTTAAAATTTTTGAATCGGATAAGTATAACAAAAAATCTAATTAGTTTACTATATGATGAGAATCCCGCTATAAGGTTCTCCATTAAGTCGCTGGTGTTCAACAATGCAATTCGCGCTGTAACTTTCTTTTCGCTTAAAATTTCCGTTTCGTTGACTTTTCCTTCTAAATTTGGCCAGTCTTTTTCACTTTTTATAAGCCAACGGGGTCCCTCCCACCAGCGGGGTTCCATCAGTGCTTTAGCATTGCAGCCGCGTGAGGGTAGGTCTGCGGGATTCATCTCACTCGGCACATATCTCCAAACAGCGCGAGCGCTAAGTTCCCTTATCTCGCGTACACGATTCCATACAAAAACTCCCCATCGCGTGTCTCTATGTAGCCAAGCTAAAACTGTTGTCGAATCAGACCAATAATAAATCGGTATATCCGTATATCCGAGAGCTCTGACAATTTCTTCTGTTTGTCGACTTCCTATAGTTGCTCCTAAAAGTTCTAATCTTACTACTGAGGCCTTTTCTGGCGCGACTCGTGAGTTTGCTGATAAAAATTTTAGTTTTACGCCTGTCTCACTTTCGATTCGTAAAAAGGTAACAGTCGCGTATGTAACAGCACTCGCGTCACAAAACGTGTGTATAGTAAATTTACCGTTACCGAATTTACGCTCTATTTCAATGTTTTTCAAAATTTTTAATTGCCCATGCCATGCCCAAAATTCGTCACGAACGCTACTATCGACCGGTATATCCCAATCCTGCTTTTCTTTCCATAATTTTTTTAGCAATAACTTCGGGAGAACACTAACAGGTATTGTAAAACCGATTGGATCGAAAACTTTGTGTGCCATAGCTAGAATTGTCCGTTTTGTCACAATTTCCGGACAATTTTCTAAAAACATCGCGGCATTCAGTGAAATTGTGTCACGCGCTTTATAGAATAGCATTCCTAAAACCGGTGTTTTTACTTTCCCGTCTTTGTCGTTCGTGTGTTCCCATCCTCTTAAGTCGAACCCTGCATTGGCCATTAATGCAGTGCTTTCTAACATAAAAGTTTTTAAGCATTTTTCAGTTCGTACGCTAGTAATGCAATTGTCGACGTAAAGAAAATTCTGCAATTTTTTGACAGTCTCCTCAGACCATCCCGTGCGTTTACACTGTTCTAATTCTTTTAAGCTTTTCTCTAAGTGAAAATCGATCACGGCGCCTAGCAAAAATGGACTGCAGGTTAAACCAAAAACTACGCGATTATGGCGATAAAGTTTTAACTCGTCTCCCTGTTTCCAAAAAAATCGTAAGAAATCGCGATCTTTTCTATTGATTTCTATTTGTAGAAACGCTTTCCGAATATCCGATATTACTGCGATTTCATGTTCGCGAAATCTTAATAGCGTAGCAGGAATTAATTCTATTAAGTTTGGACCTTTCTCTAAACACGCATTAAGCGACGGAAAACCTTGTGGGTTCGCGGATGCGTCAAATACGGGACGGATTTTAGTGCTACTGTCTAATTTAATTACGGGCCTATGAGGTAAATAATGAACAGGAAAATCCCTTTCATTGTCGGGCACGATTTCAATAATCCCGTATTTCAGCCAATCCGCGAAAACTTCGTTATATTCTTAAAAAATACCATCTTTTCGTAGCTTCTTTAAAGTGTTTTGTAATCTATTTTTTACTAGAGAGTAGTTTGTGGGTAAGGGCGCATGATCGTTAATCCACGGAAGGTCTACCGAATAACGAGTGTTTTCATTTTTCGTTACCGTTTTTAGAAAATTCTCCTTAACTGCGAGCTGTTTCAGAGCGTTCGCCGATTTTTCTATGGAATCTTTAATTCCCAGAACATCTAAGTTCCACAAATCCGCAACGTTTGCTTGCATTACAAACGCCGTAATTACTGACGCCGCTTTATCGTTTTTGGATTTCGTGATCTCTTTTCCCATTACCGTCCAACCTAGTCGGGATTCTTGCACGGTAAGTCCGTTCGGCAAATCTATTTTTCCCCCCGTCAAAAGCTTGCCCGCCACATCCGCGCCTATCAAAAGGTCTATCGTTTGATTTATCCCCTTATTATTAGTGTCAAGATCGCAGAGAAAAATGTTTTTATCTTGTATTTTATTTATCCATTCCGCTCTTTTCACGGACGGCACCTGACCACAGATCGTTTCTTGGTTCATAACTTCAAAGTTACACGCATAATCCTCGCGCAGACTTCGCACACGCGCAGTATAAATATTGTGAACTTCACACTTAGAATTCAATCCGCCAAAAAGAGAGTGAATTACTTCTTTACTTCTCGTCGGCTTATATTCTAAAAATTCTGCAATTTCCGTTCTAATATATGATCGCTGAGATCCCGTGTCGATAATTGCTCGAACAATTTTTTCTCGTGTGTCGGAAAATAATTTCACGCGCAACGTTTGTAAGTAAACACTCTGGTATTCGTTTAAATTCGCGAGATTCTCCTCTCTTATGTTATTCTCCGACTTTTTTATATTATCATTGCTTCGGTATGATTTTTCTACCACGGGACTCGAAAGCGCCGGACAAACTAACCCTGCATGATTTTTACCGCAGCACGAACATACAATTTTCGCGCGACAATCTCCTGCTCGATGCCTTCCTTTCAGGCATCTGAAGCAGCAACAATTTTTTTTAATAATATTTTTACGAGCTTCGATCGTCAATTTTTTGGCCTTTTCGCACGCCGCATTCTCGTGGTTTCCGCTACAAAAAATACATTTAATTTGACGCTCTTCACTTACCAATAATGCGCTCGCCGTTGGTATCTCCGAGCTCGGCGCCGAAGCCATTTTCTCCTTTGTTTTTTCGCGCTTGATAATATTTTCCTGGGTGCTGAATCCATTTACCGCCATACTAATCCCTTCTTCATTTTCAACCTCAAGTTTCAAGAACTTCATCAGGTTTTTCAGGCCGTCGTCTGATTCCATGTCTGCTGTTGACACTGCTTTGCGCTGCCAAGTTCTTAAAACTTCTTCTGGAAGCGATGATTCTACCAGCAGGTATAACATTGTTGTGCAGTCACCTGTCGTCACCCCCAGTGTCTCCAAAGCTCGTATCTGTGCCGATAGTTTGTCATAAATCATCGCCACGCTGGTTCTCATCCCTTTATTAGATACATTCTGCAGTGCCAGTGATAGCAGCTCTCGCGTGTAATACTGTATAAGTAGCTTCTTTCTTCCGAATCGGCTCTTTAAAGCGTCCAGTGCTCCGTCATAGTTTTCTGCCGTCGTCGGATAGCCTTCAAGTACCAGATCTGCTTTCGAGCCTTTCTCCATCATATGTTTCAAATAGGCCATCTTATCTTCTTTGCAGATCCTGGTATCTTCATGAATCTTTTTGAAATGTGCCCAGAACTCTAGCCATTGGTTGATATTGCCACTAAATTTCGGATCTTCCAGGGTCGGCCGTTTAAAAGGCTTTTCTGAATGTACACTAACTGTTGCTGCGGTGTTAGTCACCGCTCCTTGATTTTTCGTTCCGTGTACCTCTGCTGATAATGACGAAAATGTCTGTTTTGCCCTTAAAACCTTTAACCTATATTCTTCGTGCGATTCCATTTCCTTTTGTATATATTCTACACTGTCTTCCGATTGTAAAAGTGAATCCATGCACCTGCTAGTTACACTCTCCAATTCAACCATTCGTGACTCCAATAACTGAAACATTGCTTGTTGTTCTGCGAATGTTTCTTCACTATTATCACATTTTTGCAAAAAGCTCGCGAGATTCTTTGAAAACGATGCGCGGTGTACGGCACGCGCTTTTTTCAGTTGCTCAATTTTTAAAATACTTTTCGGAGGCTAAAAGATAGTAAAATCTACAAAACTAACACTCACAAAAAACGGTCCTGTCACGGTCGCCAAAATGTTCAATTATAACGGAGTATAAGGAATTGGAGGAAAATAATCTTAGAGACTTGGTATGTTTTAATAATATAAAATATATAATATGTTATATAAATGGTATACTACAAAAGGTTGTATCTCGCTTGAAGCGTCGCACGGTACTGACTTCTCCTGTCGATGATTAGGAGGCTCTTGCCTTCAATCGCATCGCTCTCAACTATAAAAAAAAATCGGGGGAAGCGAGGCTCCGTACAAATTTTGCGCAGATGGAGATCATATTAAAACAAAGAAAAAACGACTGTTGTTTCCAAACCTACGTCATAAACTCTATCGGTTTTCTCGCGCGGCTGCGGCGCACGTGTTGAAGGTTCGATCTCGAGCGCAGTCGTAAAGCAATGAAATTAATCCTTAAACCCCAGGATGCGCTCGAGACAGCCTCTCCAAGCAATTGTAAGCATAGTTCAAACACCAGCATTTATTTATATATAGCAATACTTTTTTTCAAATCATCCTTTAATGTTTAGTCATATACAATTTGTATGAATGGGCTGAATGTGTAAGATTTCATTATCATTTTAAATCCATGGGTATTAATGCAAATCATTAAAAATAATTGATAAATGAAGTACCTATGCTACAAATAATGCACTATGTTACCAAAAGCGAATAGAAGTAATAAATATTTCCAATGTAAACCGAGAAGAACTGTTCGCTGAGCAGAATACACTGTTTACATTAGTAATATTCTTATGTTGACTAAAATAAAGTAAAATATTACTGAATTAAATAAAATTAAAACATTAAAAAGCCTGCGTAAGATCGTGAAAGAAGCATTCGGAAATTTTCTTTGGATGATAGAAAGAAATAACGAATTGTAATAATTCTACTAATCGTTTAATTCAACAATATCATTACTCCATTCGTCTCAATAATAAACTTGTTGTCAGGTTCATGATTTTGGTAACGGTAAATATGAATATTATCAATAATCAAACGCAGCTGGAAATTTATCTAGCCATCACTATAAAATATATTGAATTTAACGTATTTCAAAATCATTATGTTAAACATAATAATTATACTACGCAATTGTTATAAAATAATTTTAATAAAAATATCTAAATATATATTACATATATTTATGTTAAAAAATTCATGGATTAAAATATATGACTATCTACTAAATACTACAATCATTATCAGATATGAAGACGAAAATTTGTTTTATTTAAAAACATAACTGTCTATTTCCAGTACGCCGAGTTATAATAAACAAATTTATAAAAAAGAAAACTAAATTGATTAAAACAACTTGCTTAACAATTTTAAAATAATATACTTCATCTTAGGAAGTATTGCCCGCTACAGTCCATTTGGGATATAGAACCTTCCTCTTATTATCACAATTAGATTTATCAATGCAATCTCGTAATATAAATGATCTATTCATGCACAAGTGTATCTCGTCAAAATATTGCACATCTGTTCCATTATCCTGTAATCAAAATTATATTGCAAGTTGTTTTTCTACATATAGATTTTACAAATAAAGATGATTGGATTAAAATTTTAACTTTCTGTATCAATTTTATTCAGTAAGCTTTGCCACTTCACTTTGAACGAATTCACGCTCGCACAACATTTTAATATTGCTGAAATTTTCTATGAAAATTCGAGAAGTATTATTAACACATTCTCCTTGACAGGTACACTTGTCTGTACATGAGCAATGATTTCATCACTGCGTCCACTACGGGCCGTCATCGATGGTTTATGATCTTGTATAAAGTAAGTTCACTTTCCAATTTATGAACTGTACAGCTTATGACTAGCTTAAAAGGAGCCAAATAATGATAATATTTCATACAAAAGCCTCTTGAGATTGAAACAAACCTTCTCGAATTTAAAGATAAATTTCGAACAGTGAACAAACGTTGTTTCAACTTAAACTTTTTTACGGCGAAATAGCAAATTTTTTTGAACGCAATTGACGCGGAATGTCAAAAATCCATTAACAAAATACGAACACTAAGAGATGAAAAAAATTCTATCATCTCAAGTGGTAAGTTTTATAAAAAAAATTATTTATCGATATATCATATGTAATATACCTGATGTGTAGCACACTTAATTATGGGCCGGACCTTTAATTTTTCGTTTATTGCATTTAATGTCAAATTGAATTCATACGAATGCCCTGGAACTATATTAATATTTGTCAATATTTTTCCTATATCATATCGTTCCAGTAAATTCAATGTTGTTAAAAAGAAATTTGATTCAGTTGTAAAATTTTCATGATCTGATAGACAAGATCCATGCTTATTCCATTCAAATTCCCAAAGGTTTTCTTCGGTTCGGTTCCACCTGTAGCTGACCCATTTCTCGTCTAATTTTATTCTTAAAGTTCCTTTTAATGATGTGGAATTAAAAGGTAATTTGTCATTCAAGCAAAATGAAGGATGTCTACCAACATTTTTATTAGGTCTTAATCCGTGAACTGTCCAGTTATTCTTCGGCAAAGCAGAACAAGCTGCTTCGGAAAGATTACAATCATTTTCCTTGGATATCCATTTTTGATGATGTTTCCAATAACTAGTTAGAGGCCAATTTTGTACAAATATTAAATATTGATAATCACCCGTTTTTCTGAAATATTTATAAAAAGTGGAATATAATTATTAAAAATAATTATTTATAATTTTGGTCTATTAGACAAATGTATTCTACATTATGCTTCAAATGAATACTAGGCTCTCGATGATTTATAACATTCTGCTCTGAGACCTAGTTATAATAATAATAATCAATGTAGTTTAAATACAATAGAATTTAGCGTATTTTATCTCAAGCCCAGCATTAATTAATTTAACTCTTAGTAGTCAATAACAACTTTCTTACATCTATCCCATGAGTTTCGCTTTGACATTCGTCGGCCCCCCAGCTTGTATTATTGTTTTAAAATAATAAAAGTAACAAAGCTGATATTTTAATCACAAGTAAGTTTATCGTAAAACATTTGATTCGTCTACTTATTTTTCATCTTACTCGCAAGGTTTTTCCACAGTTTTCTTTATAAAATAAGTATTTAATACCTTAAAAAATTTATACTGTCTGATTATTATGACTCACCATACAGCTTTAAAATTGAATTAACAATTTTCTTCCAATATGAAATATAGAACGTTAAAAAATGCCTAGAAGAATTAGTAATATTTTTGTTTAGCGACCTTGTAAGTTGATTTTGTTAGTTAGTATGGACGTTATTAATTAACCAAATAAGTAAGCTCCAATTTAATATGTATTAATTAAGCTATGTATTCAGAATTTTAAAAAATATTACTATACATTATAATACTTGTGGCCAATAATATTAAAGAAAAAGGAGGAGTAATTTTAGTTTCAAATTAACGATATAATGTAACTGCAGTGTAGTAATATTATCTTATATTTAATATCATAATGTTATATATATTCATATTCACCGAAACAAATATTTTATAGTTCGAAAATAATTTTAGTAAATAAATTAGAGAATGCACAGTACTTTACCTATTTATTTTAATAGTATCGCTGACAAATACGGATGTTAAACAAAATATAATTATAAGATATATTATCATTCTTTAAATAATATAATAATAGAAGTTGAATAAAATAATAAATTCTGTACAAAATCAATAAAAAATGTGTAAACCGAACTCTGCTGTGTTCTATACAACGATCATTTCCAATATGTAATGAACAATAAGTCGAGGACGTATATGCTCGAGCTGTAGAAATAATGAAGCACATACTTGGGAAGCAGGTACTACGTTTACGTATGCGGAATTCGTGATTAAACAAAAAGGTCCCGTCAGATTTGTTATATAAATGTGTCCTTTCAACGGTGTTTGATTGTGAACGTCACCAAGGACATTATACATTAATATGCATATTGGCTGCTCAACTGTATATTCATTATTGCTTACATTTTCCAAATGTTTTCAATTTATCTACAGTATTAGAATGCGTGTATTATTATATATAATGTAAATATATAATGTCTTGCTATCATTTTATTCCCATTAATTTTATGCAAAGTTGTTCGTGTGTAACCGAAGAAAATACACCGTATGACTATATAGTCTGCAGTTTTCGTTCTCACATGCTTATGCATGCCAGTCCCAAGAAAATTCAAATTTTGTGTATTTTGTGTAATATCTTTTAATTTTCACTTTTATTTTAAGTAGAGAACTCACATTTGTCAAATAGAATATTTTAAAAGTATGTTTTAAATGTTAATACGATGATATTAAAATATCGCACCATTTATAATGTTAAATAATTTACTTGAGTAATTATTCATTATTGAAGTTACCTTGAAATTTACCCTATTTTAAATCAATATTTCATTTATGACGATACTTTAAATTATAAGCGACAGTTAATTTATATAGATATAGTCAGCTGCAACCATAGCAGGAACATAACAGCAATATAATATGACTCTGTATTTTTTATCTTATAAATAAAACAGCGATCCTCCTTGTTAATGCAACCTCTAAATCACTACCAAAAATGAAATTTTTACTATTTCTATATGTATACAACGAGTTTATACAGCTTGAAGAATATATTTATATACATAACTTGGACTCGCTTCAATTTTCATCCGTGATGCCATGGCGCGCAATGCTACATTCAAAACGGCTTATTTAAGAATACAAAGAAAATTAGTTAAAAAATTATTACGCATAATAAAAAAATTTATCGAGTAAATGTATTTACTTTATCATAAGCGATTATTTAAAAATACAGTTACAAAAGTGTAACTTTTCTATTCTTAAAATATGTCTAGAGATAAGAAAAATGGATGTGCTAATTTCAATTGATTTGAAATTCGATTGAATTAAATTATTGAATTAAATGAATTGATTTTTTATTAAAAATATTCAGCTCGACCCAGTATATCAGAAAATACTAACCTAACTGCATAAAGTAGCGATAAATGTCAATCGATGCTTCTTTTAAAATTTTCAAAAAATCGTTAGGTAAGCATCAGTATTTCTAATTCTTATGCAAAGGATTTTACTATGATAAAGTCAAAATATTGGATGATAGAAATTAAGCGAGATAACTTTGATTCAGCCTAAAATAAACCCTGTAAAGTTTGCGAAAATATAATATTTTATTATTTACAAAGTAGTGCATTTCTTGTAATTAAATTAGATATACTTTTTAGCTATATGAATTTTTTCAATCAAAATCTATACTCTTAACGTTGAATTTAAAGAATAAATAATATCTCAAGCATAAGAGTTCAGTAAATCCATATCCGGAAGGTTATATATATCAATGTCTTAACTAATGACAATTAAATGTTGGATGATTCTATATTGGCTAGATTAAAATATGCTTTCTTATCTAGTCAAATGTCTATAATCAGGCTAACTTCAGTTAAAAGTAATGAAAAAACTATAAATTTTCAGCATTGTTGAATTCTTATAATTATCTCGTTCGAAAGTTTTCTGAGCTATGAGAAAATTGTACTACTTCGTAATAGCCAGAGTTTTGAGAATTATAACGTGCCAAATCCATTTTCTGTATTTTTGCCACAGTCATTTATGTGCATCAATTTGATCCACATTATTAACATGCATAAAAAAAGAAAGCAAATTTTTGACGAATACGAATTACAACAGTTTTTTTTACTATACCAATGAGCTGTTTTTGATAAAATCGCAATAAGTCATACATATACTAGATCATCAAACTCACATCGTTAACTTTATTGAGTAAATATTGCGTTTTAGTGTACGATAGACCGCTTTAAACAATTAATCGGATTGCTGACTATAATTAAAAAGGAATATCAAAGCAAGAATCTTAAGCACGTTTATTCCCATTTGTCAATTATTTGACGTTAAACTCAGTTTTCGAACATGTATCATTTACACTGTATTAATTTGAATTGAATAAATTAATACTGTTTATTTGCTAATCCCAAACTTTAGTGATAATTTATAACTATTTCAGTTCCTCATTATTGAGATAACTCCTTTTTGAATTTAAATTTCTGGATACTTCGATTCATAAGTTTAAAATATTATTTTTAAATTAAAATTAATGACGAGTGTTCCAAAAACCTCACAATCGAAAATATAAACCCGCCATATATTAAATTCAATACTGTGTATGAAAAGCTATATAAAGTAATCCACCCGGTGGCAGGAAATCCATTCTCCTTATTCTCCCCATCAAAAAACGAAAGACGAACTAAGAGAGCTAACGTAGACGTTATAAAAACAGTGGGAGTGCAGGTAGAATTACTTTTTCGCGGAGGAGTGGAAGAAGAAAATGGAGCAATTACTTGATGGCAGGTTTAATTCACGGTAATTACGCGGAGAGATCGTAAATCCGATGATGAACGAACCAACAGAGATTCGCAAATAAGACATATATATATATATATATATATATATATATATATATATATATATATATATATATATAGCTATACATACACAACACGCTACAAAATATCTCATTAATGTTGGGGTAAAATAATTCGTAAATGTAGCCAAGAACGTGCGGGCGAGACTCCCATGAATTTCAAATGGCAAAACCGCTTGGGCTCCTGACTTGCCTATATTCCATCATGTATATATACGGCATACTTTGATAGTACATGTAGACTAGTGAGTATATATATATATATAGGTCGAAATGAGCGCGCACAGAAGTAGGCGGAAGCCGCAGAGTTACCGGCGTTGATTCAGGCGTAAAACGTCTTAGCTATTCTCTGACCGGACTCCGGGCTCTCTCTCTTTCTCACAGACACTCTTCCTCGGCCTCTTGCAGCCTGGTTAATTGAAGAAACACATCGCACAGATGGCATAGACGTAAGCGGGTTTCGGCGATAATTTAATATGCAAGCGCAGAGCTTGCATCCATTGAAGCGTCCCTAGACTTTCGTTCGACCTTTAGCCAGTGCCGTCGCTTTAAACTAGCCGTTATACCGTTGACTGAGATTCATAATGGCGCCCCTTTAACGAATAATTCTACTTTATCGACCTGAGAAATAAGCAATGCTTTTACGAATATTTCATATCGCTAATTAATTGTTTAATTGGTATTAATTTATTCAAAATCTCTAATTGAATTGGTCTTTGCCGAATCAATTAACCATAGTTTTTCGATGTTTCTGTATTTCAATTTTCACGAAGTTGATTGACTTTGCTCATAATAAGACGTCAAATTTCTTACATAATAAGAATTAATACCTCTAAATAACGATTTTTTCGTTATATTTATTTGGTAAACAAGCCTATTCAATAGTTCTTTCATTCGTAATAAACAATTACTTTTCGATGTTTTTTTTTCAGAATTTCAGACTTATGGATTGCTTATATGATGTGCATTATTTGATATTTTAGTATTCGTTTCCGAATTGAATAAAAGAGGACAGGAGAGAAATTTATAAAATAGAATGAATGAAACAGCATTTTTACACAGCACGACTTTCGGTAGTAGATATTTAGGTAGTCAATATAGGAGCGCTTTTCATCAGTTCTACGTGAAATTAATCCAATCAACTTGCTTATATCGCTTCCCAGTTGTTGTAAATAATCCAAGTATATGTCATGATATGACTTTCTAAAATTTATTGAAAGAATGTTATTAAGTTATGGAAGTGTTTTTCTCTTATTCCAAGAAAAATTTTCGATATCACCATTAGTCACCTTTCTTTTTATTTTAGTCTTAATATATATACCGTCGAACCTACCTGTTATTATCTGTATAAACAGGCCTTTGAAGTGTTCGCGCATCACTCTTTATCAATAGTTAATACAGATGTCATTAACTAATGTTTGCCACCTTATGCCCATCTGATATTTTAGCTCACCGAATGCTATAAAAAGATAAGACACATTTTATTTATCATTACTTACCTTCTAACACATTTGGATGTCACTTATACGAGAAAAACAAAACTTGTTTAACCAAATTATGAATTATTTCATAAAGTACAATCAACCTACCTACAATATATTTTTCATCTCAACCGTGAACATGTTACAGAAGCTCCTCCATAAAAAATTAATTTTTTATATTCTGAAAAAAACGTTTCTTATAAAACTTTAAGTAATGCGAATGAAAAGGGAAATGCAAGAAATTAAATTAATTAAAATTGAAGGAATTTGAGTTAATCTGAAAAAACGTTTTGAATATATAAAACGTGTTTTTTTTAGAAAATCTCGATGTCTAGGACAAAACCTATATTATTTTTCATTTCAGCGGTTGACAATACGTGAGAATATCATTGTCTGTAATTATCAATCGTGTAGTGTAATATTCATGTGTGTATTTTTGATATTATTATTTTTGGTATTATATGTGAATTATTTTCCAGCAAGAGGATCGAAAATCCTGAAGAAAAGTATAACTACATTGAAAATATTAATTAATAGGTTAATTTTTATAGAGTTGTGTTTAAGATTCAAATCAAAACGTTTGTTTTGAAAGAACGTGGTATTTAGACAAGTTTGCAAGCTGCAACTCAAAAGGAACAAATAAAAAAAATTATCCTTTACTCATTATAAATGCAGGTTGCCTCGATTGCTAGAACGAACAACTATAGCAATTCGATAATCCGCGTTAGAGCCCCGATCTCGGCCGCTTGACACAAATACCGCTGTAACAACATACAACCGCTTTGTTTACAAACACTCTGTAGACCTCCATCGGTGATTAGCACCAGAATTTGGAAGCATAAATAGAGCGAAGTTAACTAACAAAAAAAAATCCATCACCATTCAAACTTGCATGATTCTATGCATATGCCCTTCCTAAGTTGGCGCGCTGAAAATTGTTGAGTGGCGACGTGTAAAGAACCACGCCCCCGAGTCCCCGGTCGTAGTGAAACTTTTTTAATCAACAACGCAAAAACGATCGCCCCGCTGCCATCGCGGCTTTTATAAAGCGCGAGATTTATTAAAAGTGCTCCATACCACGATCCGAGCGTCACGATCAACTATTAAAACAGAAATGATAATGTGTAAATCGTAGATTTTGTTTTGCGTCCTCATTTTACGTTTTACATGGTTAAAACAAATTTTATCTGCATTTTTGAAAAATTGTATAACCGGCATAACCCTTACTGCTTTCGTAATATTTTTTAAAGTTAGTTGAAAAAAATTAAAAAATTTGTATCCAAATGTCTGCGCCATAGAAATCGCAGCTTTGCCGTAGCACCAAATAACAAACAATATTATAAATTTTATACGTAAAGTAATCTTAATATTTCGCCTAAACTGTTTCCTTATTAGACAAAATGGATATGAAAAAATAGCATGGAAAGAATATTTATTCTTTCACATGTGAAGTAATTCTTACTTCAAATGTGAAATTGCAGAAAACCATCATTATTTTGTAAAGCAAGAAGAGTAGGATTTATTTTTTTTAGTACTGAATTTTGTATAAAGTGTAAGTATTGCATTCAAATTAATTATAAATGTTTAATAAAGTAATATGTTTTTTACATTTGCTTAACTTTTATTTACATTACATATAAGAATCTGAACAGTTCGAATCTCCCAAAGTTTCTGATAAGTAACTTAAAGGTTGAACCTATCGCTGTACTTGTAATTATTCCGCTCACCTGTTTTTACTCAAAATTTATATATTTATGTATTTTGAGTTGCTGATTGCGAATATCGTAGTGGCTTTGTGCATAATTTGAATTTTCATAGATTCAATCACATCAAATCAATAAAAATGCTTTTGTTCATTTTTTCGGAATCTACTTCACATGTCAAATAAAATTTTTAATAAAATTTGTACATTTTATAAAAATATACCTTTTTTATTGTATACATTTTTTTATACAAGCAGCGTTTCTCGATAAAAACTAAATGAAAGGTAACATTCGAATTCGGTATTGACTAGTTGGAAGTATATGCAAATTATGTAATAGCAAATCAATTTCTCCACATATATAGCACAAGGTATTTGTGCTTATCTTCAAAATATGACAAATATAAAATTTTAGTAAAAAACATCTGATCTACTTGAGGGAAAAGTTAATACGCGGCATCCTAAAATGGGTCCATGCAGATCTGACATGTCTTGCACGGCACTAGCATAATACAAAAACGTGTGAAGAAATCTCACAGAGATGTTCGGCAGAATTCAGGATTATGTTTAAATACACACACACACACACACACACACACACACACACACACACACACACACACACACATACACGAGGTGTGTTCAAATAATAAAATTACTTTACAATAACAAGGGCTACGTCCGTACGATTATCGATTTTTTTAAATTTTTTTAATTTGAGTACATATATACCGACCATATATGCACGGTTTTAGCTCTATAGGCATACAAAGTTATTTGTTATTATTTTACCCAAAAAATGGACCAAAGAGTTGTCATTCAATTTTATGTCACAAATAGAATTCAGTCCTCTAAAACTCTTTAAATTTGATAGTTGTATACGGTAAGTCTACTTTGAGTAAAAAGAATTTGTATAAGTGATACAAGCTGTTCTAAGAAGGCCTAGATGATGTCGAAGACAAACCTCGCCCTGAACGTCCTAGCACGTCAACAACAAATACAAGCAGTGTAAGCTATTGTGTTAAAAAATAGTCGAATCACTATCAGAGAAGCTGCTAAAGGTGTTGGCATATCGGTTGGTTCGTGACATGCTATTTTTTCAGATGTTTTGGACATGAGACGTGTATCAGCGAAATTTGTTCCAAAACTGCTTAATTTTAATCAAAAGAACCGTCGCATGGCCATAACTCAGAAGATGTTGATTGAAGTCAATAATGATGCTGATTTTCTCAAAGGGGTTATGACTGTTGATCAATTATGGGTATATGGTTATAACGTCGAAACTAAAGCCCAGTCTTTCCAATGGAGGAGCCCAGAAGAACCAAAATCGAAGAAAGCGCGCCAAGTTCGATCCAATGTCAAGGTTTTGCTCACTGTCTTCTTCAATTACCATGGCGTAGTGCATCATGAATTCTTACCACTATGTCGTACGGTAAATAAGGAGTACTGCTTCGAAGTTATGCGCCGTTTCTGAGAGGCGATACGCGAGAAACATCCGGAACTTTGGAATAACAATTCGTCACTTTAGCATCACGATAATGCACCTACTCATTCATCGTTGCTTGTCAGAGATTTTTTGACCAAAACCAATACCACAGTCATGCCTCAGCCTACATATTCACCAGATGTGGCACCCAGTGTTTTTTCTTTTTCAAAAACTGAAAAGACTCATGAAAGGACAAAGATTTTTAACGATTGAGGAGATAAAAACTGCATCGCTGAAAGAACTCAAAGCTATACAAAAAAAAATGATTATCAGTAGAGCTTCCATGATTGGAATGAACATTGACACACGTGAGGGCACAAGTGTATTATATCCAAGGGGGATTACTTTGAAGAGGACAACATAAGTATTGATTAATAAATAAATATTTTTTGAGTAAACCAAAAAGTCACCTTATTATTTGAACACACCTCGTATATCTACCGGTAGAAGCCGTCTATATATTTTTTCTACATATACACGGTATTCCGGAAATTAAGGACAAACGTATCACGATGGAATTGAGAAGGAAAAGTTATGTGTAAATGTCGAATCAATTTTGGGCTATTGTAAATAGTTTTCACTACGTGCCAGTGTTTATCAGCCAATCGGGACGCACAGAACTCAACCAGCGTTCGTGGGCCTGGAAATAAGAAACTAGGTACATCTATTGGCGAAGAAAAAAAACAAAATGGTGAGATCAGTCGATGACGACCTAACTACTATGTAGGCCACTACCACAGTTCTAAAAACCAACATTTGTGGACGTAAATATGATACGTTGATCAGTTATTTCGGAATGACCGTGTATATAGAAATATATAGATCCCTAATGTATAGACACTATTATGTCTAATGAAGTTTTACGCTAAGAATGTTCATTTATTGCGTTTTTTTCTCGAAAAATAAAATATCTATAGCAAAAATATCTAAAATAGAAATATGAGTCAAGACACATTTTAGTGGATGTAAAACTATTATTAAAAACATTTTGTATGTTAAATTCTCAAAAGTATTTCACACGGCATAATGTTTATTCATTTATATATTTGTTATGTATTTTACCATAAAAATCCAAAATGTATCAACAACCACAACGATATTAATAAATAGCATACCAAAAACGCAAATACGACAATTTTGAGCGAAATCAGATACGGGTGCTTTCAGAAATATAGCCAGAATTCGCAGATTTTCAAAGCAACCCTAGATGAAATTGTTAAATTGTTCTTTAAAAATACCGGTTGTACCAAACAAATAAACAGACGAAAAAAGATGCACTTTAATAAGATGTGCAACTCTCTATTGAAAAAATTTTTTTTTAAATATTCTTATTATCCGAGTTAAAACTCAAAACCATTATTTTTATCGATTTGTATACTTTTTGTATTGATTTCGCCATTCAAATTCAATTTTAGCAAAAAAGCACTCGGATATTCATCATAAATGCCACTAAAACATAAGTGCATAAATTTTCAGTAAAATTAATTGTAGGCGCTCTTTGGAAGCCCTTGGCAAAATGTAGATTTTCAAAATGACTTGAATGACAACAAAGCAAGCGTTCAAATATGCTTAGTGTATTTATATATATATATATATATATATATATATATATATATATATATATATATATATAGCACTTGCACGCGAGAGCCTTTACGATATAACTATTATGCATATAATCAGCTGATTTTGTTGAAGCAGAGTGTAAAAGTAATAAAACCGGATGTAGTAAACATCTTCGCTTTCTGTCTCACTCGGATGCATTACAGCTAATAGATGATACTTTGATAGGAAAGCGCACGCCGAGACGCTCAACTCACTCATGGAACGCTGTATATTCTTTTGCAACATAAAATCTCTTTTATATATAAAAACTACAGTAAAATGCATAATGTAAAATATAATCTACACATATTTAGTTGTATCACCTAATTTTCTCTTATAATTACTTACGTAAAATATGA
Organism: Sycobia sp. Sy_11; assembly: GCA_018907035.1. Taxonomy (NCBI): domain Eukaryota; kingdom Metazoa; phylum Arthropoda; class Insecta; order Hymenoptera; family Epichrysomallidae; genus Sycobia; species Sycobia sp. Sy_11. Next base: position 1,058,744 of record JACCIC010000040.1, read on the forward strand.
ATTTGAAATATTATAATAAGCATCAGGGTTCTTTTTATTTTGATAGTATATGTACGGTACTGATTCCTGCTTGTTGCGACATCTCTTCGAATATGCCGAAACTAAATTTCTCTCTTTTTTATCTACAAAAATAGTGATTATCAGTTGCAGGGGATTTCGTGCATTATAAATTTGCTTTGACGTCTCATTTGTTTATACAATACGCAGAACAGCGAAACAAATTTTATTGGATTTTCTATGTGTCCTAAAAGTGGTGACACTCGAATTATGTATATAACTGATTGCTAGATAGAAAAATGTTATTAGCTCTAAGAAAGTTGCACCACTTGTAGGCATTTCTAAACATATACACATTTTTTTTACACATTTTGTCTACTATCAAAATTAAGGGAATGAGACGTCGAAGTAGATTTACTTCCGTTCTAGTAGTTCAGCGTCGCGCTGCGATCAAGGTATACAGTATTCTTAAGCGACACGCGGAGAACAACGAACTCCCCCTCACCCTCCTCCTTTTCCGCGCGTTATTTCCGGCTCAGCCAAAAATAATAGAGTCACGCGCCGCCCTTAGGATTATCGCTCTTACGCCGAAGCTTATACTCCGAGCGCGCTCATAATACCAGATACAAGCATCGTATCTCTCTTTGCTCTTGCGGTCCACGGCGGTGGATGGGGAAATTTGTTTACGCGATGCTGCACGCTGGGAAGGGAGAGGGGGTGAACGAAACCAATGCGAATAAGCCGGTGGTATGTCCCGTCGAGGACGTCTCCTTTTTTCTATATTATATATAATACTCCAACGTTTTGGCCGCATTTACTGTTATGATTATTTGATACAACTCCTGTGCACTTATAATGTTCAAATATACTATAAGCATCATTGAGTGTATTTATACTGAATATATGAATTGTTATATTAGGAATATGTTTTATCGAATTTATCAAATGCAATCCATGAAGAAAATATTATTACAAAAAGTATAAATAATAAATTTTTATTTTGAAGAAATGATTAAAGCAGCAAATGATTAAAAAAAATATTAATAGTAAATAAATGTTTTTTCAGTACCAAAATCTAGCGTGTATCAAAATCAACCATTCCAAGATTTATTTGGTTACTTTTTTCAAAAATGGTTATTCCCGATGCATCGTTCGAATGATTTAGAATAAAAAAGTCAAAAAGATTTGTACATATGAACCAATTTTCTTTATTAATCGTACTTTATCACGTGTGGGAAAGCTTGTGCCAATTAAAGTGAATATCTTATTAGCTCCAAAACATACTAGGAGAATCGATGTTTCTATTTATTCATTTATTTCTAATTTTGGGTAATAGAGTTACTTAAAAGATTTTTAATCGCAGATTGTATCACAAAGATGAGTTGAGCTATTAACAAGGTTTTGAAATTGAATTTTTTTATCTAAAAGAGCAAATCCTGTATTCGCATATCGCATATCGGTATACGCGCAGTAACCGATTGTTTCACGTGGAAACGAAAATATTTTTAAAAAACTCTCATTACTTGCTTAGTGTACTTGATAATATTTTTCCACCAACCGAATAATTTCGCTTCGCAAAGTTTCCGTAAAATTATCCTTTCCAAAGCCTTTCATTTAAGCAGAGCGAGCAATAAGTACTGGAAGCTCGTATAACAGAAAGTACCTCATTAAAAAGTAATCGACGCGAATAAATAAACTTCTATTATGCTAAGCAGTTCCTTTCTTTTTATGAAGCGTTCTTCATTTCATTTAAAATTTGAACTTCAAAACTTCGGATGTATAGGAATACCGCCGGGCAAATCGTTCATATTATAGTAATAGTAGAATCGCCTGTTGGCGAATTCGAGGAATCATTATCTGATATTTATTAACTCCCTGCCTAAATTTTCACATAAAATTATATCGCGTCACTGTATTATTCCTGATAAAAATTGCAGCACTTATATTGATTTAAAGTTAAGATAAAAGAAGCTTCTGCTCCTAGTCATAGAATAACAAAATAATACGTTGGGTTCGTTGGACCAACAATTCAACCGCAACATTTAAAAATAATTTCTCAACACAATCAGTCCTCGGCACATTAATAGACATATTGGTATCACATCCTATATACATTGAAAAAATTAGGTTTCCATCAAGGCGGTTTTGGGAAACCGATTTAGAGTCGCTAAATAATTTTAAAAATTTTTAGGTTGAAAGAATAATATTTACAATGTGACTTATTATTCAAACACTTATTTGTCATTGTACTTGCGTCTCTGGTTACTTATTATGATTTTTCTTTAGTACAATGAATAACTAGTTGTTATTAACAGTACATGAAAACTTATATTTTGACTGGAAAATAATCATGATAAAAAATTTTTTAATAGTATGCATTTGGATGAAAAAGTCTGTACATGAACATTTTCTTTCATAGTTTAGAACTATATTCAAGCGTAATCAGGTCTTTTCTAAAAATGATATTAATGTATATATTTATGTGCCAAATTTTCTTCAATGTAGAGATTATATTAATAAAACAATAATAATTAGAAAAACTTTTTTACATAAATGAGATCGTATAAAATTAACAAAAAATTCATTTTATTTTTATTTTATATTTCTTAATTATGAATATAACTTGACACAAAGTTTTTAAAAATTTATAAAATCGATTTGTTTAGCTTAGTAATGGTAATGATACCCTAAAAGCATCGCCTTTTTTGTTCTTTCTTCTTTCAAGAATAACCTATTTTTATTTTACAAAATCTAATTCATTTCCAATATATTTAAGACATTTAAGAATGTACCATGAATTTTGCGTGAACTGTGATATTTTAATTATTACAGCAATCTAAGTCTATATATACTGAAATTTGGATAAAATAACGTCTTGAACATCATGTTTTCCACATATTTTATTTTATACTTAGTATGTATCCGTGTATTTAATATACATATCATATTTATCGTTTCCATTTTATTCGATAAGTCCGTTAATATTGTCTGCAAATGTTATACTAAAAATCTGAGTAAATATTGTTTAATATAATTATTGAGAACACTGATTCATTACCATGTACATACTGTTTTTCTAAATTAAATCACTAAATTTCAGTTATATTTTTCAAATTTATAATAATATATAATAAATTTAAACTGTAATAACTTTTAAACGGTAATATTATACGATCTATACAATTTAACAAAGTTCGAATTATTTGACATATTATTAATTTTCCACGCGACATCCCCAATTTCTTAATAATATAAGATCCTTCTTATAATTTACTGTTGGAATTTCAGTCATTATTTCGGGTGACAAAAGCCTCGCCACTCTATACATAGGAACGTAACCTAACGTCAATTATAAACAGTGAAACGACGATGACAGTCAAGTTCGTTATATAATAAATCTCATGCGACTAAGCGTAAATCGCTACATATTCAACCACGCGATATTTCTTAGCCTCGTAACGCACTTCTACATGTTACTGTCCTCAGTAATCATCAAGCAGTTGCTACAGCAGCGTTCGTTTTCGTTAAATTTGCGCCGACTACGTGAATGATAATACTAATTGGAATTAGGATACGGTGGCGCATTAGTGATGGAAATTTATTATAATTTTGCGTGCTCGTGGATTAGGACCAACAAAATTTATAAATAATATTAACGGTTCGATTCGAATATGATTCGCAGAGGTATGTAATATTTGCCTAGGGAAAAAACATTATAAGACCCATAAATTCAAATAGTTCTGCGAATGATAAAATTCTAAATAATACATGATATATGCAATACTTGAGAATCGCAATAGTATATATATATATATATATATATATATATATATATATATATAGATAAAGTTAAGTCAAAATTTACTAATATATATAAAATAATTTGTTTTCCAATCTGCACAGCGAAATTACCCAAATGGCAGTATTATATAAATGTGGGAAAGTTTGGATGTTTATTATATACATATATAGATTATTAAAGATAATTAATCAAACTGGTTAATGATGGATTTTTGAATAATAACACTTAGCGAACAAGTCACTATTCTACTTATTAATAATATTAGTCAGATTTATAATAAAAAGAGTTTTTTATGATTCTTCCAGGTAAAAATATTTGATGTTTAAAGACAAAATTTAGTAATTTAGAAAATAAAGATAAAAACTTTAAAATTAATGGTTTGTCAAAATAATTGTTAGAAATTTAAGAATATTTGTACTGACAAATTACATTTCTTAAGTTAAAAAATTCCTCTCTTTAATCAATTATAGCAACTATTTCGATATAGTTATCCCGGACAGTCTGTCCAATTTAGCACGTTAATAATTGTTTAATTGTTTCTCTCTCCCTCTCGCTCTCTCTCTCTCTCTCTTTCTCTTTCTATTCAGTGCTATATATATACAATTTGTCTTCGAGTCAATATACATTGCGATACTCGTTATCGATACGTTTGACGCGCGCCAACGAATATAATATGAGTTGGAAGTGAAATCGAAACTCCCCCTCATCCAAAACTTTCATGAAGCACAATTGCATCCACTGAACACGAAAGTCTTTATAAAGAGATATGCTGCCTAGTTTTGAATTGAATAACAAACAAATACGATATAAAATTATATTGTTAGATTCATGTATTAAACATTCAGTAGCAGAACTATTCTAAAGTAAGAATTCCAATGAGGTTTCATCCCTAAAAATGTATGCTGGGAAACAAAATTTAAAAATCAGAATATTATTGCTAAAAAATATATCTTTTTTAAAAATAATTACCAATAACAATAATAATAGACTAATATTCAGTTATAGAAAATAATTAATGGATTACATTGTAAAACTTGGAAACTCAGTATGCTTTGAACAATCGTTACATATTAACATCTGAGGGCTCTTGATGATTTGCTTAATTTTCCCATTCATTTTTGATATTATGCTATTTGCCGTCTAGCCGTTAAAAACATTAAAATTATTATTTTATAAATTATTTTATAAAAATCAATCTGAAAATAGTCCATGATAGAAACTAATCGTATTTTTTTAAGTACACCGTGTTTCCTAAAAGACTCCCCAGCCTTACTAAGTGTGATATATCTGGGCCTATTTCCCAGCCAATCAGAAAGCGCACAATTTAATATCGATAGATCACGTTTCCACCTAACTGATTATATTAAGCATTTAATTAGCAAAAGGATGAGAAATCCGTTAAAAAGTAGCGGTTTGTATGGAATTCTACAAACCATTTTCTCTTTACTCCGGAAATCTTAAAGAGTTTCAAGGGGGCGAGTAAAAGATGCTTAAAATCTTCAATCTCGGTGAACGAGATAAAAAGTTTAACGTGAAGAATTTATGCTCCAAGTCAAGAGTATCTTTGTAAATTAGCCCTCTTTAAAGGGATTTATTATACATCTTTCTACGCGTATCTACAGACAGGAAAAAACATAAACTGCATCGAAAAGTTTCTTATACACACGCAGTTCATACATATATAAAACAATACGAAAAAAGGATATGGGAAGAAAATGATTATTTTCTTATATAATTGTTAAAACAGATCTAAATTTTCATCAGTTGTATTGAAACTATACTTCATTTTAGAGATTTATCTTCGAGAAAAAACAGTAGCTCTTAAACACAATAATAACTGTCAGAGTTATACACATATAATTTTGGGAATTGCCAGATACTTAATCCGTGCAAGTTTCAACGCGCAAAGCAATTATACGCGGGCGAGACTTTTCAAGCGTAATATTCGTTTTTATCTACTCTTGGAGAATGTATGGTTTTTATATTTAGTCATACTTCAAATTGACATAAATGCCTTAAGATCTATTCAATTCACAAATTCATAAACCGAATATTCGCGTATACTATTGTTATGATACCAATAACATTCTTTATTGTAGATAATGCAACATTTCAATGTTTTATTTATTTTTCATTCTGCGAGATACAGCAATAAATCTATACTATATACTTAAGGTGGCAGATATAGGTCATTCCTCTACAGAGACACTTTCACTAATGATATCGATGGTTTCGCTTCGCAATAAATCGAATTTCCTGGTCCCGCACAAGTACTTCTATGCCAATGTACATAATCGTACGCAGGTATATAAACGAAAATATATATATATACATATATAGCACTCACCGGTCTGCACGAGTTTGACGGCGTTGGCATTATGCTGCTTGAGTGGCTCATTGAGATTAGCGTGCGTCAAGTCCTTCAGAGGGTTCGCGCCCTCGTCCAGCAGGCCCCGATTATTTTGCATAATAACTCGTTGGTTAACGCTGATCTCGTATGATTGACGTGGCTGGCGATTCCTCTGCTTCCGCGCTTTGATCGGTGGCGGCGAGGACTGCGACTGCGGCTGCGACAACGACCCGGTACGATCCTTGTTTGGCGGCTCTTGCTTCTGTTTCTGCCACTGCTAAAACGTGAACGTTGCTTTTTAGACAACTGCGAGAAATCTGACATAATTTTGTCATATATTGGAAAAGAGAGATATTTTACTAGTAGATAATGTTAACGAAATTAATGCAGCAATTTATTGCACTTACCAAATATATATTTGAAGAAAATATTCGAAGAAATAAAATATATTCATATTTAATAGGTGTAACTTTTTTTTCATTTGATTTAGCTACTTAATGTACTAGAAGTACGAGTAGTGTAAATTCTATTTTCTATTTAAGGTGAAAAATTCAATGTGCTAGGCAAGATTGTAGTTAAATTTCTTATCAAAAGACAAGTAGTAAAGGGCATATTTAAAACATTCAATCCAATTGAGAAAGCGGTCAAATGTTTGTCATTTACAGAAAAATATTAAAAGATGAAATAAGAAAAAAACTTTTATTAAGCATGCACACAGAGGCTACTTTAAGCGAATTAACTTCCTTATAAAACACTGGTAGTTCCAGTTATAGAAATAGTTCCAATTCTTGAAAAAGATTTATATTCAACCTAACTAAAATAATTTTTTCATCTTCATTAAACAACTAACTTAATTTCTATTGATTATATTGACTGATGTCAATGTAGCCAATTGTTATTTACCGATAGAATTCATTTAGTACAGACTCTTGTTTACTTCATCCACAATTTCCTTCTACTTTTTACACAATAAACTACAAGTTCTTTCAATGCATCGCATTAGATTCTTCTGATTTTGACTAATATACAGTATAACCTGACTAATTGCGAAATATATATCTATGATCATGCTCCATGATATACTATATAAGAAAATACCGTTTTAAGAATTTAAGGCAAATTCTGTCAATTTGAAGTTTTCTCGTAAATCATGTTCTCTCTCTCTCTCTCTCTCTCTCTCTCTCTCTCTCTCTCTCTCTCTCTCTCTCTCTCTCTCTCTCTCTGTCTATTAATAAAAGTTATGAGAAATACTTATGAACATTATTTGAGCACGTGCCGCGCGCGGAAGAGTTAGTCTTGAAAAAAGCCTATGGGAACACCTCGAAACTAGAACATATCACGTATTCACCTTTGTGCCTTTATATGGTATACTTTGACGATTTTACCGTTGATTCCTTGTATATGCCGATACGCGCCCGTATATGCAGATTATGATTCAACCTTCTGGAGATCGGGGCTACGCGTGTGAACTATTGAAATCACGCTTGTTAAGCCATGATATTTCACGTATTTCTTGGTCGATCTCCTGTTTCTAATGATGCTTCCAGTTAAGGCAATAGAAGCTACATCTACGGTGCACTCCTCTCCCTCGCAGTGGCCTTTACGGGAATACGGGACTAAACCCAACCGAGCACCTTCATCTCTCTCGAAAATACGTACAACCCCGTTATAGGTACCTGAATGTGACGGGCCATGTTCACGAAATAAGCTTCGCCTGACTTCCTGCAAAGGCCTGATCACGACGATCGTTATAAATGATATATTCCATGACAATTACATATAGTTACCTTCTTATACATGTTTAGTTAATTACAGGATTGGAAAACACGTGTCAAATAGAGTGAATTGATACCATATATCATTAAAGTAAAAAATATTTTTCATAAATTAATTGCCTCTAGGAATGTTAATTAGTTTTATTGGAAAATATATTAATACGAAATAATAAAGTGCCTGATGTGATATCAATTACATGTACAATGACATACGTTAAAGTTTAAATTAATAAACGGAAACTAAGTTGTAAAATCCAAATTACTTTAATTTGCAATAATTTAATTACTTTGATTGTCACCGTTGCATCACCTTAATTATTTACAAAATAAAATATTTGATGAGGAATCGAAGCGGCTGACAACGTAGGATGAAGTAGATTTTTATTATTCATTATATTGCGGATTGTACGGAGGCGATTATAAATAAGTATAGTCGCACTGTCACTATAATTATTTTATTTTATAAAAACCGTGAGACCGATAAAAATATTTGTTACATAACTTATTTATTTATATAACTTTTAAAATAAAGCATAATTCGTTGAAATTCAGTAATATACTTATTGCCGTATATTCGCAGTATTGATACAATTTCAAATCTGTCTTCCTATATTTACTGACCTATATATCATTTTTATTATATTCTCTTCTTGGAACTTTTCATTGTTTCAAAGCAATCGAAGTAGCTAGCCTGAGTGAATTGTCTGATTTTAAAGTAGAAGTCAAACGCATAAGATTTTACATCACTGCTCTGACATATATATTTCATTTAATCTGGTGCAAGCCTTTCTTTCTCTCGATCTCCAAACGAAATCTGATCATGCTACTGAGTATGCCTAAGTGCCCGAATGCATGTGTGACCGGTACCTCTACTTTTATCAAATTTCAACCGTTCGTATATACAGCAAGCGCGCAGATTTTTCATCATATTGTAATGACTCCCTTAAAACGCTATCTAAGTCAGCCGAAGAAGGAAACGTTGAAAGGAAACTTGCTCAAATGCTTGGCTGAGATACTTCGAATTCCTGTTATACGTAGCTGAAAGCGATACGGAAATCACTTATCGTGCAAATTTACATTATTATAGGGTGCTTATTTATACTACAGCCAAGTAGATGAACTCGTACGCATAAATATGAGATTCTAGACTTTTCATTATAAACAAAAATTTCCTAAAAAATCAAAAATAATATATTGACTGATTCATTACCATATAACTATGAATGGTAAAACAATATCTAGTATAACTCACAAAGTTATAAAGCTAAACCAAGAATATATCGTTGCCTCGAGAAGCAATGTAAATTTCTAAATAAGAAATCAATTCTTGTATAATTTATGAACAACAATTACGCACTTCAATAACAAATTCTTACAATACACAGCAATTTAGAATACCTCAAAACAATAATTTAATAGTTTTAAAAAGGTCCTTGCTCAAATTCTACATTAAATATTTAGGTAACGTGCAATGCAAAAACTCGAATTATAAATTTAAATTTACTACATAATAAAAATAATAATTACAAGAAAATTATTCGAATCATTGTATAAATAATTCAAATAATAATACTTTTTATTTTAGCTCTCGTAAAGTCTGGTCTATAAATTTCCTTATGCACTATTAAGTTGATGAATTAAATAAAATATAATTTTCTACATTATAATGTTCTTTTCCTATATTATAACGATTCTTTTCTCGTGTTAACTATCTCATAAAATCCAATTGTGAACGTTCATAGTGACGAAAACTCTTTTGTAGTCAGTGTGTGTCAGGCATTTCAAATCGTATGCTACATAAAACGGGCGTACTCTCCCCTAGAATGCAGTCAAAGAGAGAGAGAGAGAGAGAGAGAGAGAGAGGGGAAAGAGAGAGAGAGAGAGAAAGCGAGAAAGAGAGCGGGAGAACCCGTTCTCCCGACGAGAGAAAGAATAGAGTCAAAAACAATTTAAAGTTGGAAAAACTAAAAGTTTCATTAAGTCTATTTTACTATCTGTTTTTGTCCTTTTAACCTAGGCGAAGAAGGATATAGTGCTCCTTATAATACATAAACTTTTCGATCTATACGAATATTCCTTAGGGTAAATAAAATAATTTTGTCTTTGAACCCGATTCTCAAAGAAGAAAATTCAATCATGAGAGTACCCTCCACGAAATTATAGTCGAAGAAATATCGACGAACCTAAATCTATAATCAATAAAAAAACAAATTGATTACCCAAGCCTCCTAACTATATTTTGATATAACTCGAGACTAGCAATGATACGCATTTATATTGAAAAATGTCATTGTTTCTAAAATATAGATATAAAAATATTCACTACTTCATAATGGAAAAAGTGAAGATTCCATGATCATAATATAATATAATATAGCTTTGTAAGCAACAATTCTCTAATATAATTTATACATTTCGATGCCCTTAATAGAGACTGACATGATTCATTTCGCAAGAAAAAGTGTTAAATCAAAATTTTCATTGAAAAGTAGTACCATCCAATTTCTACATCGAAAGAACCAACCCATATCGATTAATGTAAAGGAGATATCTTCGAGTACTACTGCAAAGAATTAGATTTAGAATTTTCAAAACATCAAAATAACATGAAAAGCTTTCGAGTTTTATTTTAATGTAATTTTCGATGCACAATTACAACTTATATTTGGAATATGTTAATTTTTTTTGAAAGATTATAAATAATTCTCGCACTCGTTTGGCACTTCAATATAATATTTACAATCGAATTAAATATGAATTTTCTATTTCCCCCACATTTTCTAATACGAGGATCGGTCAATAAGGCTTTCGAAAATCTAAGAGATGATGTTCATAGTATTAAAAATATTCTGTTTTTATTAATTTAATTTAAATATGGAAGTACATTAACTGCAAATAAATATTATTCAGAACGTTCTGTAGATGTGAATTCTTGGAATAGATAATTGTGTAGATGTGAAGTAATCGATATAATTTATGACAAGTTGAGTGATCAAAGAATAGAATTACACAAAATAATTAAAAGCGCAGTGGGTTTTAAAAGGTGTAGTCATTTTTTTACATAATAAATTGGAAAATGAATCCAAATTCAGTTGAAAATAAACGCAATCATGTGATCTCTTCTAATGAGCACATGCGCCATAATCCAGATAATTTTTTGCGTATATGAGTATATGAATTTGTAATATGAAAGGAAAACGGTCTGCAAAGGCAGAGAATGCAAAAACGATGAAATTATCTGGAAAAATGATGATTACTGTAATTTAGGATGTATGTGATATGATAACATTGATTATTTGCAACAGGACAGACAACTACTGTAATATACATTATATGAATCAGATATCTAACCAAATAGAAAAATCGAAGAGAAAAATTATGAAATTGGGTATAAAACAAAATTTATATATATATATATATATATATATATATATATATATTAATGATTCAGTTAAATACTATATTGAGGCCGCGGGGTTGGTTTTTTAATGAGATATTAACAATTAATTTTTTCCGTCATCTACACTTTTTGCTATGAAGATTGTTTTCTCGTACCACGTATTATAAAACGGAACGATGATATTTCAATGAAATTCTTTCTAAAATTTAGAAAATTTCCCAATGTTTATTTTTCCATATTAATAATATCAATTTGTTATTATTAGTTTACGAAATAAAAAAAAATACTTGAAAAAATAATGATCTTCATGCTATCATTCTCTACATCTGTCACCACCGCAATTTCGTTTATATGATTATATCTGTTTTTACTATCTTTATGGATGTGAGTATTATTATTCATTTTTGAAAGTATTCCATGTTGCGTTACGTAATATTGATTAGCATCGAAAACTTCAACGAAAGCCCAATAGTAAGCCAAATACTCCAGAAGCGGCAGAGCTTGGCATCGATATTTTAAATAAAATATGGAAAATATGTAATTATTTGTACCGTTGCTTTTGATGAATGACATTCAACAAAATGAAATATCGCGCTTCAAATAAATTGGACAGCACTGACATATCAAGTACTACGATAACCAAAAGAGAACTAATTTTTCTTTTGAATTATATAGTTGGTGAAGTACCTCCTTAAATCAACCAAATAAGAAAAAGAAAAGACAATCACCCTCTTGTAAAAAAAAGAAAAATCTTTTCCTAAGATAATGTAGAGTGCAGCAGAGTACAGTTTCAATAGTTAATCTTGAGGGACTCAAATTTGATTTATATTCATATTAATATAGCTTATCTAAACCATTATGAATGATTATATAGTTTTTAAAGTATTTATGTATATTAATAAATGTATTTATCGGTTTTACAGTCCTTATAATATAATATATTAACTAAAGTAATAATCAGTCAGACTGTCCTTGTTTATTATCACCCCCGAAAAATCTGAAATAAAACTTATTACTAAACATATTTATTCTAAATTTAATTAGATTAAAAATACAAACTAATAAATTAAAATAATAATAAAATAATATCAAATAAAAGAATAATAATAAAAATAATAAACTATATTCTATGTTAGTGAAGGACAATCCGACCGCCCCATCACTTTATTTTCTCCTGTAGTGCTCGACATTTCGAACCACTATGGTTCATCCTCAGGAACTAAACTTATTGACGTATATGTAAATTATTTTGTAAATACCAGATAATGAATTACAAAGAGTTGGTAACAATATATTCGTAAGATTATACTTTAATATTACATTTTTTTACAAATTTACAGACATTTTGAAAATGTGCACTTGTTCGTGAGCTATAATAGTATTTTAATATTAAAGGGAGAATTTACTCCCTGTTTTTTAATTTTTCAATTACGGTCTGTCCCTGAACGTCACATCGCTGGCAGTTCTATCAAACATTATTGATGTCTTCTTCGTCATCGCAAATGCATTTAGCTGCTACTAAATGATAGTGACTAGCGAGCATTCTATTCATTGTAATAATCTGCGCTTATATAAAACTTGGTATTAAAAACCAAGGTTTTAAAATATTCTTTTCCCTTTATTTTGCACGTGAGTTAATTTTCTCTTCTTATTCCCTCGATAGTTTGCATTTTTATATTTTCAATATTATCAATCTTAGGGATTGGTATTGATTTGTCAAGGTAGAATGTCGGTACGTTTTTCGCTAATATGTCAACTTCTTTGTAACCTGAAATACTAAAATCTAAAAAAAAATTTTTTTTTAAATTTTAAAAGATTTTAAAGTTTATATTTTAAATTTGTGTTTTTACCGCTATGTATATATGAATTCGTATGAATATCAACCTGAAGATTCTAATGAAAGCTAATTCAGTGAATACTGCATAATTTCAAAGCATGTGTTTTAATTAATTAATAAATATTTTTTTATCGGTCTTACAGTCCAATCAATTCAATCTAAAAATAAAATAAAAATAAAAACAAAAAATAAAAATAAATAAAAATAAAATAAAAATAAAAATAAAAAATAAAAATAAATAAAAATAAAATAAAAATAAATAAAAATAAATAAAAATAAAAATAAAAATTAAATTAAAAATTAAATTAAAATTATAATGACAGTCAGACTGTCCTTGTTTATATTCACCCCCGTAGACTAATCTGAAAATAAAATATTAGCTGAAAAAATTCTTTGTTAGTAAAGTGCAGTCTGACTGTCCCCAACACCCTTACCTAATTGAAGACTTGTCCAACGTTTCGAGCTCGCTACGGCTCCTCATCAGGGATTGATTTTTTATTTTTATTTTTATTTTATTTTTATTTTATTTTTAGATTGAATTGATTGGACTGTAAGACCGATAAAAAAATATTTATTAATTTGTATATGGGCAGTCGACAAAAGTACAATTCAATTGTTTCATGTGTTTTAATGCTATCTTTAAAGCTTCGTTTAGTTTAATACTTTCTTATATAAACATTGATACTCTTACGAATAAGTTTTTCTGGACTTTGATGTTAAGCTCTGGGCAAATACATATACATCTAATACTTTGTACAGTGTCTATCTTTCTTTCGTCGATGTAGCTAAGCAATTTGTCATCAGCAGAGCTTAAACTGATTTGAGCGATTCGATTATGGGATGCTTGAACAGGCCGGTATTTTCAATATTTATTGGCGACCTTTATAGAACAGCGTATTCAGTTTCTCAAATATCATACTTATTAAATGAATATAAAGAATCTAATCTAATCTAATGCATTGATGTAGAAGCTTTGTTTGCCTGTTTTTCTTGGATTTCATCAAATTACTTTATGTTTTTGTTAACTAATGAGCCGTAATTTGCACTCGATCTTGTTAAATGATATGAATATGAAGTTTTAATTGACAGACCATCAGGCTCGGTGTGACTCCTACTTATTTTCAAATTTAATAGAATGACTACCTCAGTTTTACATCAAATAAGGGGGTTATCAGTCACGAAAACCCCTATTTTAAGAAATTACCACAATTATACTATTCAAAATACTTAAAAACATTAAAAGAACAACTGTGAAAATATATTGAACTAGAAGAAAACTGATGTTGAAAAAAAAATTAGCCAAAAAATTGTATTCTGTCGTGGTTTTCAAGACGTTTACCCGTCCTAACTTTTCCCTTTTTCTAATCCCAGCTATTCTTTGTATAAACCATTTAAAATTATATGAAACTAACCGCAATTGCACCTACGGGGCTCTTGCCGAAGACACTTTCAATCCAATTGTCCCAGGCTCCTCTGATTCGTTTGATCGGCGAGTCTACGTCGCACCGTTTTCCGGCCGAGCTTGTAGCAGTTGCCGACGAGGTGCTCGCTGCGGCGTTGGCGGCCGCTACCGTGGCGCTCCTCGCGAAAGTCAATAGATCGCGACGGCAGCGCGCTGCCCGCGCGGTACCTTCGTAAATATCAAGGAGATCCTCGGCTGGATAGATGACATACAACATTCCCTCGGATGTCTAAGCGACTCCACGACGATCCCGATGCACGCGTTCGCCTCATCAGAGTCATCGCTGATGAAGTTCGTCAACGATCGTCCGAGCGGCAATTCAGAACGAATGCGCTCGTCCGTGACGGTAGCGAGCGATGGCATGGCTTCTGTTCCAAAATGTCGGTTTTGCTGATTGCGCGGCTTCGCTATCGTTATTGAAAGTTGTCCAATAGCTGCAAGACTACAAGGCTAAACGTAGAATGGTTTTCGTTCATGCGCAGCTTGCGCGACGCTGTTGTATTGCAGTATCCGATGTTCCCGAGGATGGCTGAATTTCTATTGGCTTGATGAAGCTGAAACACAAAAAGACATTGGATGAATTTCTATCGTAACGGTTGAGCTAATACAATTGAATATTGGTGAAAACTGGAAAATCTTTGAATTATTTTAAGGATTAGTGGAATATAGTGATCGAATTATGTACCACCGCATGTTTTAGAAATTTAAAGCTACATGTTTTAGAGTCGGAAATTGTTTCAAAGCTTTTAAATTCCTAAATAACAACTATTTTTATCGGTCTTATCGTCCTATTCTATAATAGGACTGTCAGACCGATTGAAATATTTCTTACTTTATTAAAATCAGTCGACATAAAAATCTGATCTACATTTCCAAATACAGACACAATCAAATATGTTTCCATATATTTTCTTACATATTAGTTACGAACTGTAGTGGCAAAAGAATATTTCACGTCTAAAATATATACAAATATGATGCTGCAATATAGACTGAATTATCTATCCATGATGCACATTGAATCTTTTATAAGAAATTTTATTTTATTTGCTAAAATAATCTCTAATTTTTCCATACAAAAGTCCAGAAAACAAGATTACGGCTTCAACCATGATACCTACTATTTATTGCAAATTTTTTAACTAATTATATGAAGTTAATATTGAAAGTGTAATGTATTTTTATTGGTACTTGTATAATACATGAATTTACGTACGGCTTATTATTTTCACACTACATGTAACTCATTGTTGAATTATGTTCATTAAAAACATATCAATATTATAATTTTATACTGTTGAAATTAGCAAGTCTGAAATAACTTTAATATTGTGATTAAATTATTTTGTTAAATTAATAAATATTTTTATCGGTCTTACAGTCTTTATAATATAATATATTTAGCTAAAATTTGTATTTTTTAAAATTTCCATCTGTAAAAGAGATTTATTTATTTCTTTTTTTAATTCACTGGCCTTTTCTTCCCTATTTTTTTATTTATCATATCATCAACGTCTAACCAAGTTGAGAAAAAAGAAATAGTGAAGTAAAGAAGACCAACAAGATGTCTAATAAAACGACAAAAAATAAAAGTAAGTAAGTACTTCTAATCTTTCGCAAAGACGGATTCAAGACATAAGCAGCACTCAAAGTCTATCCGAGGTGCATCTACGAGGGCAATAAATAAAAAATTTTAATACGCTCCTGCAGTCTGATTGAATTTAAAAATAAATGAATTTTACCAAAAGAGCGATTATTAAGGACAATTGTTGAAAATGAATAAAAATGTATTTGAGAATTATAATAAATTATAACAAAATGAGAATTATAACAAAACATCGGAGGCTATAAATGCCGAAGCTTTTGTATTCAAGGACAGATTGTAAATAAGAGTGGTTTGTACATAGGTGTAGTTTAACTATCATTTTAATTCTATCCATTTATAAAAGAGACCGAAAACTGAGAATAATATTTATTAGATAAAAAATTTTTTAATGCTTTTTCGTTAACTAAATCAATAGTATCGGGTGAAAACACCATTGAATCATGAGAGTACTACTGAATACTTACTAGATGCCAACAAGTAAGCTACGTTTAAAAGAAAATTAACTCCGGAAGCTACTTTTCCGAGTTTTACGAGTTCTCGTTTATAATGTCATCTTTTTTGGGTAGTGAGCAATAAACTCTCATAATTGATTTTTTAATAATAAATAAATATATAAATATATTTATATTTACTATTAGAAAATTGAGAAAAAGTAAAAGAAAGCAAATCTAAAAAACCTATTTGTGCTAAATATTTTACTTCTACTACAAATATACGTAAGCGTAAAATTCAGATAAGGCATTACTTATGCACTGCATCTAAATCTTGTAAAAGAAAGAAATATTAAGTAAGAAACTAAATTTGAACGAAACCACTTTTAATAACTCATATAGGCTAAGCCTCGTTAAAAACGAATCAATATCAATAATTCGTATCTTACTAATCCAAAATCATTATCCAAAACTATTATATCAAAAATTATTAAGGATAAAATAGATAAAAATATGACAAATATACACTTCTATATTCTTTATACTATAATAAAATGGATAATAAAATATAAACGATTAACCACAGTTCAAACAACTGAATAAGCTTGCTTACATTCGCAACAATTAACTCGATCTAATTATCTCAACTTCAAAGAACTTTAATACGCTTGAATTTGAATAGAGTTCAGAAAGAAATTCAATTTAGATTTTTCAAGTCAAATACTTAAGGCATACAATGTAGAAACCATGTAAAATTACATTAAAAAACTATTCGTATGTTTGCGCATTTTAAAAACATAGTTTCAACTGGTTCGGTAAAGTTTTAGCAAAGTAATTCGTTTCACTCCAAAGGTAGAACTTATGCTTCCTCGAGGATATAAATCGTTTATGAGGGAAGTATACTTGTAGGGGCGCCTAATGCCTGTAGTGGTTCATTTGCTTATATGATGTTGTATTTTCATTATAGACTTTTTCCTAGATATCGCGAATTAATTGAATTAATAAAAGCACAACAGGAACATCACTGGCGAAATGGTCGATTACTGAAAAACGAAAACTTACATATTTGCAAAGTAAACGCTCCGACCGTGTTATTGAAGCAAACGTAGTTAAAGCAGTTGAAAAAGGGTGTGTGTGAGAGAGAGAGAGAGAGAGAGTTCATTCCCTATGAAGTATGAATAATAATCTTCAAAACCACTTGTTGAGTGATTACACATTAATGGCAATAAAAAAATAACTCAAAAAGAAATTTAAAAAATTTCTATTTCGTTTCCAGAAAGTAAAATTATATTATTAAAAATTTTGAAATATAATTATCCTCTAGAAATGAATTAATAATTGAATACAAAAAGCGAGAGAGAAAGTGAGAGAGAGAGAGAGAGAGAGAGAGAGAGAGAGAGAGAGAGAGAAGGAGAGAGAAAGAGAGAGAAGAAAAATAAGAAAAAACAATACATTTTTTTCAATTCGGTATCGAGAAATGCTTTCTCCATTTGATGAAATGTTCAGTTCTGCCACTCAGACATTTACTGTTACCGGTTTGTATTACTGATTTTTTTTCTTTTTTATTTGTAAATATATACATACTATAATAGATCTCAGCTTGTATCTTCTAAAACTTGTCTAAAACATTTTATGCTGTAAATTACAGTGTGTTTTTTATTTGAACACTGATTCTATTCTCGTATTTACTTATTTCTTTGTTCTAAGAGGAAGGTGGTGGGTGCGATAAATAATTCGAGTAACTTAAGTAAGTGCTTTTACACGTCCCACGTATTTGGAGTCTCGAATCGCACATTCAATTCTCTCTCTCTAAATATCTATTGCTTTTTATTTCACAAATTCATTCTCATTATCAGAGAGGTTTGTTTCGCATTCTTATTGTAATTGTATTTTGTTTTTCTTTGTGTAGTTAACCTAAGAAAAGTACATTTATAAAAATTTAAGAATCATATTATATATTTTTATTTGTTTAATTTTTATATATAGCCGTAACGTTTTTCATTTTTCGAAGCGTAATAAAGTAGACCTGAGTGAACGTTTTTTACCATTAAGTAATTGTTAATGTTTCGCCTCTTTTTACTTGCATTATTATTAGTATAATAACTATCATCTGTCTTACTATTAATATTATATTCATTAACGATGTTTTAATTGAGGTTCTTTATTCTGTCAAAGATCTTTGATTTCTTCAGATGTGTTCTGACTTGAAATGATATTTCTTATACGCATAACCTAACATGAAGTCGAATTCTACGTTCGCATAACGTTTGAGGCGATTAAACCGTGTCACGATCAAGCAAAACAGGTTTCATAAAGCCGTGACAATCATTCACATTTCTAGCAAATATTTTCGTTTTAAGAAACAATTTGGCATACGATCGAGTAGGGCACATGCACGAAACTGCGCTTTTCCTAGCATTACCACTTTCACATGCGCTTTATTACGTGCGAGTTGAAGGAGTCCTATGAGTAGTATCATAAGGGACGTATCTGCATCCATATATAGCTGAATTGTAGAGAAGCGCGGGGACCTCGGCAGAGACGCCTCTTGTTGTATACGTACTACTTTCAGCAATAAAAATTAAAATAAAACACTCTGTTTATGAATATTTCGAAAAAGTTCAACTTAGTATTAGTTTATTCCAACAAGTGAATTTCTGGAACAACTAAAGAAAATAATATCGCCAAACAGCGTGCTAGACAATCAGATTGTTTATAAATAATAGATTACATGAACTTAAATCAGATTTAGAAACAATTAATAGAGAATAAATTAATTGTTACAAATAAAACAAATGCTGGGATTTATTATAATTAAATCAAAACAACAACAAAAGTTCCAATAAAACAATGTTTAATATATAAAATAGAAATACAAAAACGATGCGTACCGTAGCAAAGACGAGAAAAAATAATGACTCAAACGCTCTTACGGCGCTATTTTATAGACTCTTTACTCCCCTCAAAAAGGAGTCCAATTACAAGCGATAAGCCTCGCTCGCGCCAATCGCAGCCCAAACTCTTCGCGCAGCCGGACGGATGGAGAGCCGTAGGTGGCCAACCATACACGTCCCCTGATTTCGAACTTCCCAATATTTTCTCAAAGTTAGAATACGACCTATCTCCATATAAGTACGTAGAATAGCTTTTTTAACGAAAATATTGGGAAGCTCCCGTCACAGCACGGATCAATGCTTTTAGGAAGCATAACCATTTAACCTCTTTTGAAAACCTCAAGATTTTCTCAATAGCAAGTATTCGGCCACCTATTTGTGAAACCGTATATAAGCTATTTTACGAGAAAATCTTCGGTTTTCCCTTCACGGCACGGATCGATGTGTATACCTTATTTGTACACGTAGTTTGGCCTATAACGAGAGTCTGCTCGCGATTTTTAGGCGCCTTTTTCACCGACTTCTATTTTTATAGTCGCTTCGAAATATAGAATTTTTCTTACATTTAAACATTTCAAATCTCTCTTCTCTTGCCTTTGCTTTACAACTAAAAATTTCCTTTCATTTAACGTATCATGAAATTATTTATCTCGCACCCGAGTCAATTGTATACATTTTTTCTTAAACTATAAACACAACGTCGCTCGCTAACATAAATAAGTTTAATATCATTCGCTTATTTCTTTACATGTGTTTCAAATTTCGACATAAATCTATGGTTTAATATTACATAACTTTTAAATCTCATACATTTAATTCATTAAGTAAATAAGTCTAAACTAAATAAGTCTAAAAGAAATTGCATCTTATTTTCAAAGAATCCATATCATTTAATTTTCTTTAGAGCATATATTTTAACCAGTACAGTTCTCAAATTTATCAAAACGTCTGAACCTTAGAGATTTTATATGTGATTCAAGAATCGATTTTACTCTATACGTAATATAATCTAATATTTATTACAAAGTATTCTCTAGAAACTTAAAATTAAAACTATAATGTCTTAAACACAATTTAATGAATCAGCTTCACTTAATATTTAAACTTAAAATTAACATCAATATTTAATGTTTCAATTTAATTAATAATAAAATGTCAGTACTATTTGAATCAGTAACATTAATCATTTTTATTAATTATACCAACTGTACTGAAAGTAAATTAGCCAACTTTTATTCTCAAATACTATTATAATTATTAACTACGTATAAGTGGTTTATATATTTTGGCACTAAGAGCTAATGCATAAAGAAAAATGAATTCAATCTTCAAACAAACCTAAACATCTTACCAAGGTCAATTTTTTGCAAATTATCGTTCTATTAATTACAAATAAACCAAGATATGTAATTCTATATAAGATTCTATATAAGATTCTATTAAGAAAAATCAATAAATTTAACCTTCAATCAATCTTGAAGGTCATTATTGAGATTAAATTCGAGGTCACCATTTTATTTGTTATACAAAACTTTCTTTGATCATGACCTTAATCATTATGAAATGAATGATCGCTGAAACAAATTTTAAACTGACTAATTCAACACCAAATATATCTTATCAGGTCATTATGGCATAATATGTATACTTAAAGTAAGTTAGACTGATTGGCTGATTTACACATAGGTACGTTAAATTGTACTTTATGTATTATTTTTAATTTTATTTACTAGCTTAGCCAACAGAATAGCTCAGCACGCACTATCCTTTGGTCATCGGCTTCCGTGCTGAAATTGTATTCGATTGTCTATACTTATATTGAACAGCATCGTTATTGGTAACATACTGATTAGCCCATCGTTCAAATCGCTCCCTGCATTAATATCTGTTGCATTATCAATTAATCGAGTGAGCAATTGATTCTGTAAGCCAGAAAATGTAAGCCACTATAAGTCGTATCCTGCGGGTAGTTTATTTCCCTAAACCAAGTGCATTATTCGGCTTTCAAATTTTGAAACTAAAAATTTCTTCCGTAATTAAAACTTTTTTGCCCCGTACTCTATAAAGTGCAAAGTATATTTTGAACTAATTAAAAAAGGTTTCTTGAAAATTTGTAATGGTGTTACCCTTTGCTAATATTCTCGATTAAAACGATTTTCAATTTTTGGACTATATTTACAGTCGCTATTTTTATTTATATTTACAGTAAGACATGCAGATACGAGCACGCGCGCATGAGAACGCGCACAAATTGGTCGGCGTATTGTTTACTTTTTTTCTGCAATTCTTTTTCCAAAACTATAGGCAGCAGTTTTTATTTGTCAGCGTTGTTATTTACCATTTTTATTTTAAAAAGGAAATTATTCACTAGAATGGGGAACTGAACTATGTTTTAATTTTATTTTCAAATGGTAGTTTATGACAAAAAAGTAAAACCTTTTGGTATTCGAAATCGACGATATTTTCCAGCTTCTTAATATTAAACTTTCGAATAAGAATTTAATTGTTTGATAAAAAAGAGTATAGAGAAATAGAGAAAGTAACTCCTTTGTATCTAAAAAGAACCATACGTGTATATAATATCGCTTGGCCATACTCGCTATTCTCAATTATTTTCTAACGTGTAACTAGGTAATTAACGCGGTAAATAATGAAATTACCAGCGCAACTGGTATTTTACCTGAAATAAAATAGAGTTAACTCCCTACCCTCGTTATTTCTCCACCGAGGAGTTTTTATGAACATTCAAAAGTACGAGCACGCTATTTTACGGCGGCTATCACCTTAGATATGAGAATTAAAATCCATTAATTTTTTACTCTAATATCATATTATTAACATATATCACGCTACACGAAAATTCATTCCTTGGCCGGTATATTCTTGGTCAATTGTGTTTGACGACGAGGGCATCTATAGTTTTTCCCCCTGTTTTAACACGTAGGAAGACTTTTCTGGCGATCGAGGAGGGAGGGAGGGAGAAAATTCCACCACAGAATAATGGAAAAGCTCCGGATGACCATCGAAAGAAACCTATATATATATATATATATATATATATATATATATATATATATATATATATATATATACGTATATAGATGAATTAATTAATTTGGGCGCCCATCGAGCCAGTCGCTCGATCTTCGTCGTTTCCAGCTATGTACGTTTACAGGGATATCCACGCCTTTTCCTCCACCCTAGACCCAAAGATCCGCCCGGTCATCCATCTATCCGATAGAGACCCTAATTCTTCCGTGTTAATCCTTTATTTAATTTTTCGGTTCGAGTATTTAATTAAAATAATTGAAAGCATCGCCTCCAAGTTTATTCGTAATATATACTTTATAAAATATATAAAACCATCAAAGGTCATCATAGTGATTTTTATATCATTTATATATCATTCTGATTATTTACCTTGAAACCTCGAAAGTTACTTCTTCTGCAAACAGCAGAAATTTTCCATTTTCAAATTGATTTAATAAAAGGTTACGAAGGAAGCCTGGGTACAGTACATCAATATGCATGAAAAAAAGCTTAAGTCTTCCGAAGTAGAAAGTAATACGAAGCGACCAATGCATTTAGTGTATTAAGATTAAAAATGCTCAGAGTCTTATATAATATACTATTCGCTCTCTCCTCCTTCACCACGAGTGTTTTTTTCTTTTGCAGAACTATTTATGCAATTCAATATACTATGAAATTATCAAGTGACGCGGTAACGCCACGAAGGTGAGTTTGAGAACAGCTAAGCCTTGGCGATTCTGCCATACTATTTACTTCTATGTTTGCATTTCATAATTTCACACGACGAAGAAAAAATTAAACTTTGTTATACCGACGTTTTGCAACGTATATATACTATTTTTGAGGCCAGGAATCGTTTCCCATGGAAAAATTTAACTGAAAAGCTGGTTTACATATAAAACCACATATGTCATATGCAAAATGATCAAAAACACTTTCTTTCCCATATATATGATATAATTATAGTAAAGCATAATGAAAAGTTTCCACTTCTTAAGACTCTCATCATAGCCAAAGGATATATATATATATAAAGTAACAGCCATTTGGCACGGTAGAAACTAATGTCCAGGTGTTTTGGAACGATTTCTCTGGGGAGTTTTGTGTTCGCAGGGTAGAAACCGATGTCTGCGTGTGTAGGGACGACTTCTATGGAGAGTTTCGTGTTCGAACGATGGAAACAGATGTTCCCTAAAAGAGAATAGAACGTAACCTTTATTCTCTTAATTAATGTGTATAGTAATAACCACTACGTACAAACTATTCTTTCAACTAAACAATAGTGCAATACTAGATTTGCAGTTAGTAAACTATAAAAAAATGTCTATATTATATTTCTATATTAAAATTATAATTCTATATTAAATTAAAATTTCTATATTATAAAATAATTCAAAAACTTTCTCAGAGTCTCCATTATTACTTTAGTTTATTATCTCTATTCTTTTCCGAATAATTTAATATAAACCATAGAGCAAAGTTTTTGCGTCCAAAAATATAATAATATGATGCAAAGTTTCTTGAAAATCATGATTTCAAACATAAAAAGACTAGTTCCTATTCTATTAATCTCGTACATATAAGGGATTTATTATATTAGGATTGAAGGACTTAGTGACCACTACACACAAACACTCTTCTTTTAACTAATAATAGAGCGTTGAATATTTTAGTCAGTAAAATAAAAAACATTTCTTTATAATATAATGTACAATTACTGAGAAACATTATTGTAGCCTCTGCTATGGTTTTTATTACTCTGTTAATGGATTCAACAATACTAAAAAAGAGCATCCAAAAATATAGTAAAATCTTATCTTATTTTTATATAGAACAATTACATAAAAATAGTTAAATTTGAATATTTGAAACACTTTTCTAATATATGACTAAATAATTAATTATTTTTTATGCTCTATGGAATAACGAAATTAAAAATCAGATCATTGAAATAGTCAGATGACCTGTTTTTGATTAAGAAAAGCAGAATAATATATGTACAATTTTATTGTATTGTTAATTTTTATATTGAATTCATTAAATAATAATGATTTGAAAAAAAAATAAAATCTCCAAAAAAACTTTTAAAAAAAGTGAAACAGTGAGGCGAGTTTTATGTGTTCTTAGCATAGTAAGAATTTCAAATATATCTTCTCATGTATTTTATAAAAAATTTACTTAGAACACTTTCGAAAGATCAGGATACGTTAACACAAAAAATATTCTATGATTAAATTAAAAATCAATTTACTGATTGTAATAAGGGAAACATTAATATATGTTCTTAGCATATGAAGAAATTTACAATTTACAAATTTTATACGTATTTTATAAAAACTTTATATAAAATATTATTGTAAATTCAATAAAATATTAAGACAAAACTACATACATAATAATATATATAATTATATTGTAAATCTGTTCATAGTAAAACAAAAAATGTTTATATACCAAAATAATATTTATAAAAAATATTTTTCTAAAATCTTCCGAATTAGATTAACAAAAAATTAATTATATAACGCAATTACGTCTTAAAACAATGGACCATTAAAACAAATGGCCAAGTATATTTTATGCATTCCTATAAATAACAGCATGTATAGTTTACACAAATCTATCTAAAACTCTAAAAAAAAAAAAAATAAATAAATTATTTCAATGGAAATGCAGCTTAATAAAGTAATGAGATTATTGAGAAATAGCCAAATTTATTTTCACATCATTTTGTCCACACGTGGACTCATAACAAAGAATTAATTATCCTGAATCATCGATGTTTTTAGGTGAACATTCTTCTGCTATTTATTCTGATAATTCAAAAAATTTTCTAAAAAATATAACTTCTTGTACAAACCAAACAATGACAAAACTCTCATAATAATAACAAAATTATATTTTCAAAGCCTTGTCTTCAGGTATATAATTCTAATAATTAATAATATAGAATAAAGTCTATATAGATATTGTTGTCGTATATAAACATTTTTTGTTTTGTTCTGAAATAATTTACAATATAATTATATATATTATTATGTTTGTATTTTTGTCTTAACATATTACTGGATTTAGAAAAATATTTTATTTAAAGTTTTTATAAAATACGTATAAGATTTATAAGTTGTAAACTTCTTAATTTGCTTTTCCCAAGTCCATATACTTTTATGTTTCGTTTATCACAATCAGTAGAACATCTGAATATATCAATGAACTGATTTTTAATTTAATTATAGAATATTTTATATGTTACTATATGTTGAACTTTCAGAAAGTATTATTTTGTAGGTTATTGTTATAAAAAGAAGATCATGCAATTTAATGAACATTCCAGAAAAGCTCAAACGATTTTTGATTTTCAACCCTCGAAATCTTAGAAATTTCAAAACTCAATAAGTGCCATCCACACAACCGTCATTTATCCGACAAATGCCAATTTACTTATTTGATCTCTATCCATCTAAATTTTCCCGCGTCACTACCATTCTTTATTTTTATTCTCCTTTTTTCTTCTTCTTCTTCTTTTTCGGTATCGGAGGTTTGGATATTCCCAAATGGATAGCCTTGGCGGCCGGGCTGCCTCTGTCTCGGAAAATGCGATTGCGCCCTGAGAAAATTACTGTCAGACCTAGTGAGGCAAAAAGCACGAAAGACGAGCATTTCCTTCTTCTTCGTCTATCTTATTTTACTCCTCACCTCCTCTCTCTCTCTCTCTCTCCCTCTTTCTCACTCTCTCGCTCTTTCTTTATGTTTCTATCATACTCTATACTTCTTGGTAAAATATCATGAATAAATAAGCTAAGAGTTCACTAGTGTATTTGAAATTCGGAATTTGCACAATGCAAGTGATATGTTTCTCACTGGTGGGATCAAAAAGGATACATTAAGCATATATACTTCCTTTCGGTATTATACACTTAAAAGTGTTATTTATATAACATGCAGAAACTAGAATTTAAAAAAAGAATTTTTACAATGCAAATATGTGCGTATAAATAATTATAGTCGAATCATTTGAATTGTTCAGCTTTACTTTTAATCAAAGTTATCCAGAATTTATGCATAACACGAAAATTAACAACATTATATTATCTGCAGGAACTACTATAAATTATTTTTGCAATACTTACCGAAATATGAATTTTATCTTACAATTGATTTTGGAAAATGACAAATACTAGAGAGAACTGTATTATTGATTTAGGTAAATAATGCTTTTCAATGCAACTGTATCCTATTTTCACGAAGAATAATCCAATGCAATATGTCAGAAGTGGATTTTAAAATATATCGAGCAGTTCTTTCTGATTCGCTATATGGGATCAGATATTTCAAGCAGCTCCAATCCAAAGAAAAAACGATGAAACAAACATACCTTGCTCGCTTAATATTTCGAATTTATGTGTAGTCAGTTTAAAGTAAATGAAAATTCAATAAACATAAATAAATGAAATAAATATAAGAACGGTTTCAGCAATATCGGCAATTTTGACAAGAATAGTTTGCTTTGTATTTTGAAACAATCACATTCATATAAAATCCGATTTAATCGATACTGCGGAGAGCGTTAAATAATTTAATCTCAAGTTTTTAGTGCGCGCATTGAGCGAAATAAATAATTATTATTTTGGTTTATAAACGTCAAGAGCAGCGCAAGGAATCCGAAGAACTTCGCCAGCCGGATGCATTCAGGCGTTTTCAATTTCAATTAAACGCGCACACAGTCGACTACTACGGCCCAGCGCGATGAATAATATCGCAGCTACGAAATTCTCATAATGGAGGTAAAACATTGGATATTACGTCGCAGGCATATTGTCATTGGACAAAAAATTGTACTACACAATTCCGTTACATTATACACTGTATTCTAATTGTCTGCGAGTGAAACTTAACAAGTTAGAGTGTCGAATAATATGTCTTCTAAATTTAAATCATTGTATTATTCGGTCAGTGCGTCATGGACAGAAGACACGTCAGATGAAGAATAAATATTGCACGGGTTAATATTCATTCGGAATATGAAAATGTATCACGCTACTTATCGTGTGGTTTATTTAATAAGAAATATTTTTATCCATCTTGCAGTCTTATTAACGAGATAATCTACTACACGATTACGATAACCCATTTCCGGTTTTATATTATCTGATGATGCTACTTTTTAAAGGTTAACCAGAGTCGAATCGGCTTGAAACGTTGGACGTTATAGATAGGGCAAAACATTTTTGATGAAGGAACATTAGCAGTCCGCAAATAATCGACATAAATACTTTTGCAAAACGAGTCTTAAAAATGAAATTGCTATGTGTTAACCCTTAAGCCTCTAAATCTACTTAGCTGTTATGATTAGCGAGTTGGAAAAATTATACTGCTAATTATTAAAATCAATGTTTCAAAACCCATAATCGCTTACTTTAAAGTATTAAAGTTAATCTGGGTAGTTGAATCAAAAAATAAAAAACTTCATAGGTTTTGAATCAGATAGATTAATTATTATTATTTATTAGTTTATGTTACTTTTTTATTATATAAAGATCGGCTTTTGGATCCTGTACTTATTATCCATTTAATAATTTATTTATATGCAATTCATTAAGCTAATCATTCTAAATAGTTAATATTTTAACATTATTTAATCGTGCTTGAGAAATTCTAAATCTTAAATAACTAATCATACCTCTAAGTACTAAAAATGATAGCCGTACCGTATGTGCATAAATATCTATATTTCAATTCTAAAACTATATGTTTTAAATTGAAACTATTTTTGGTTACTGTATTTATATATTGTGCATCAGAACTTATCGCTTTCCTTTTAATTCGTATTAAATATCAGTTAGAAATTTTAAGTATTTTAAATACATCCAATTGTTTTTCAAATTTGTCATTGAAATAGAATTATACAAAAGTTACGAATATAAAAGATGTTAAACAAGATACCTAAAAGTTTTTTTATGTTAAATATCGATAGTATATACATGTTTTTTATACTTGATCAAAGTTTCTAACATTGTGTTATAATAGAAGTTTTTCAAGCATAAAATTTATTTCTTAATCTACATAGAAAAGTATATTAAATATATAAGAAGAATAATGAAATCTTTTATATTAGATTAACATCCTATTTTTCCATTGACTTGACAATCCCATTGATTTTGATTCATTTGCATTTCGATTTCTTCAGTTTTCTCTGCCATTTGCTTTCGAAGTTCTAATAGAAAATATTCCAAATAAAAGATTTCACACTTTTTTTTATTGAGCCTCCTATAAACAGATTTGGTTTTCAGATATGGAATACAAATGCTTGAATTCTCAACTCCTAATGTCCTCATTTACGCACTTTTTTGTTTTACAGCGTGTATATTTGTTACTACAGAGTGACTTACCGTTGTAACTCACGTTATTAGTAGAACTGTATAGTGTGTAAATATTTCTTTTGCATACTAGCAATCGATTCAATAATTACTCCATGCCGAGTGCATAAAATATAGTATAAATTTTCTTTCGTAGGCAACATTTCTGACATACGTTGTACTATATATAAACTTTTTACCGTTTGCTTTCAATATATTATTCATGCTTCTAATAGCAGAGATCCTAGCTTCAATCATGTCACTCGGATTGGTCTATTTTACCGCAGCATAAATTTATGTCCGTCTTAGTCATAAAAATATTGATCGTAAAAAATTATTAATCTTCTATTTCAATTGAATGGGGTTTGTTATGTGGTCGACGTTTCTTATTAAAAGAACAGCGTATGTACATTTCGCACTTTATTCTTATAATAACATCCAATATAAGTTACTACTTCTGTACTACTACTATCGATACATACTACTGTACTACTTCTGTCGATCACATTCTTTTTACCATCATAACTTTTAATGCCAAGTTAAATTTTAATTAAGATATATCTATTCCTTGAGATTTAATGAACTAGTATTTTCAAGTGAAAACATATTTAAAAAGCATCCTATGCACTAATTCCCATGATTAAAGTAACGAACAGAGCAAATTACTATTGATGTTCAATGTCTATTTTGATAAAACTGTCATTACGATAAATATAAGTGATCAAAATCAAAAATGCAAATATTTTGCATATTTGTTATATTATAAACATAATGTAATGAAATTAATTATACCATGTTTTCTGTGTTCAAAAGCAATATGTGCAGAATAAACAGATTTTCCTAATTAATTTTCAAGAAACCAACAGAATATATCCATATAAACGTTTGGATCCGTACATATATACATATATATATATATATATATATATATATATATATATATATATATATATATATATTCCCACCGATCCGTGTGCTCTTCCCCATCAAAAGAATCCGGTTCTTTTATACGAAGTGATTTTCTCTTATTCAAAGAATAAGCACGCTAGAACAAATAAAGATCTAAGGAAAATGCAACCTCAGCGGATGACGGTCGGTCCTATTACTTGACGTTGGGGCAACGTTCCAAATACATTTACTTTTACCGAGGGGATAAAAAAACTCCAAACTGAAAATCCTTATCTCAAGCTTTCAGCATAAGGCGCACTTAAAATGCGGTACAATATTTTTATATTGTTCCTAATTTTGGACTGCATTATAAAAGCGTTAAGAGAGAATGCAACTAGAATTTTAAGCAAGATCTCCTGTCTTAAATTTTGCCGTGGATCAAATATTAATTAAACATTGCATTATGAAAGCGGTTTTTCGCGTCGCTTCTCATCTCTAATTCACCGACCTCTACACCTCTTCTTCTTCGCAACCACCTCGCACCTGCGCTCACTCTTTCATCTAGTTCGCGTACCCAAAGAGGTCAATCTTCCACTCGCTTACTCTTTCCCGCCCTCTCTCTCTCTCTCTCTCTCTCTCTCTCTCTCTCTCTCTCTCTCTCTCTCTTTCTCTCTATCTCTTTCTCTCTATCTCTCGACACCACCTGCACGATGGAAGTAATTAATGTGCAAAGTACAGACTTGTGTATAGTGGACTCCGATACGCAGCACCGCCGCGGGTCACCCGTAAGAGAGAGAGAGAGAGAGAGAGAGAGAGAGAGAGAGAGAAACAGAAGAGAGGTAGTAAAGAGACAGCAAAGAGCCAAATCAAGAGTGCGCACAGGCGTAAAATGTAGAATTTCGCACATACAATTTTTTTTCTCTTTTTCATCCGCATATGTGTATGTACATATATAAAGATATGATTTGGTGCATCTACGCGCGAATGGTCGCGAAGCCAAAATAACGTATGCGCACGCACGCTCTCCTATATTGCAATACACGATGTACGTTATGCATACGTGCGCTCAAAAGATCAAGCCGTAGACCCAACAGCGAGGTTTTGAGTCCTTTACACAACAGTACTTCGTCGCATATCTATATATATATACATTTAAAACTAGAGAAGGAGGAATAAAAACATAAAGGTTTCAGCGATAAAAGAATAAAACGTTTGGGGTCATGAGAATAATGAATAATGGAAGAAAGAAGAAAGGAGAAAGAAGGGAGAAAGAAGACTGTAAGGAACAAGAAGATTTTTTCTGATGGATTTTTATCAAAAAAAAATACAAGAATAATTTTAGCAGCATTAAAGAACTTGCCCATCGCTGAGTTCAAAATTTAATATATATGTCTTTTTTATTGAAATAACATATATCTCTACATTAGCAAAATTTCTTTGTTTGACATTTTTAAGGATTTACATTGTCATATATATATATATTAAACTGCAAGATAAAAAATATGAAATTGCCAAAAGTATTAACTGAATGGAAAATACATATTGATTAGTCATAATGAGACTAATTGAAGTCCTAGCAGAAATTGTCAGTCATTTTTAATAATGCGTTAAACTAAAATTTAAAGTTTGGCATGTATATCACATACCAATATGTTAGTTCTCCATGAAAAATGACTAATTATACTTATAGTAGTTTGTTTTTTGGGACTGTTAGATATGAAATAGCTTTTCTGTAATATTTTGCAAATAAATAAGTTTCAACAAACTTTGAAGAAATATTTAAGGTCATAATATTTTATATGTCAGAAGTCAAATTTCAAAACTTTTCAAGAAGCTCCTCTAAGACATACGTGGATAGAGGGAAATAAATTTATTTAAATTTATTTTATAAATCTGGCAATTTAAAAAAAATCAATGTATCTTTTTGCCAAAATTATACCAACGAATTACTTAAACATTATTAGGTTTATCATTTTAAAAACTGCTTCGTGTATACTAATTTCATATCTATGCTACTACTCTAAGTATAACTCGTACCTTCATGTATTAAAGTTTCGTTACGGATGACCACGGAATGGGCCTCCAGGGTCTAATAGGCGACAATTCTCTTTCTCATTCTCTCGATCTCGATCTCATTTTCTCTCGCTATCTCTCTCTCTCTCTCTCTCTCTCTCTCTCTCTCTCTCTCTCTATATATATATATATATATATATATATATATATATATATATATATATATATATATATATATATGCATACACACATATATAGTGAATGTAAATTATTCAGTCATGTTAGAATAATTATAATAAATATTTTGATATTTTATATCTTAATGTTTCTAATATAGTATTAGGAACAATATTTTCCTGTTGTTAATAAGCTTTGATTGTAAGCTAATTACTTTGTGAAAATCAAAAGCTGTAGTAGTCTAGTATAGTATAGTAGAACGTATATCAATCTGTCTAGTATAGTAGAACGAATATCAAACTTTATTAAAGAAACTATATTTAAAATATATTTAAAAAAACTTTTGCTCAACTTACTGAAGGTCTTGCTGATAAAATGATTTTAATATTTTTCTGCAGCAATAAATGAAGTATATATATTTTTACAATGAAATTAACAACTCCAACGCTGCAACGACTATTTCAACGTTAAAATAATTATTAGTATCTGCTCTTATTTCATAAAATAAATTCTTATCATATATTAAATAAAATTAAAGACGGTAGTATTAATGGCATCACTGTTCCTTTGAATTTGACAATAAAGAAATGTCGAATGATTATTTCAAAATATTTGTAATTGATCGTTTATAGCACTACTCAATGTGTTCCTTATCAAGAACATCTATAGATGCTTAATAAAAATCATCTTATATGATTAACGAGTTGAGAGTAAAAAATATATATCTTAATTCTATTTTCCAAAATTATCACACTTACATGGATCGTCCTTCTTAACAATCGTATAACCTAAAACGTAGAGTATGTAGTTATTTCATATGTTCAATACCTATAATCAAAATACTAAATTGTATCTATCTGCACACGTACGCACTTGCGGTAGAGAATGTGTGAATTAGGAAAAATCTAAAAAACACTGTCTACATTATAGTCAATGTCAATGAAATTCCCGTACCGGCCTTTTCGTATTTATTTCGTCAGAAGATACATAACCCCATAACTCCAGAAAGCCCTAATGTCATTATCTCGCCTCTGCCTGGCAATTAATTCGCCCTGTCTCCGCGATCTCGCGGTAACATTATATAGGCTTTTATTTGTCCAAAGCACGCTCGCCCTCGTGCCATTCAACGAACGACCCGTCGTCTACTGACCTGGACTGACATGTATATAATTAAAATGCGACTAATTGCCCCAGCTACTAATTCACCTTGATTTCTTTCTCACGCTCTTACTGAATATAGGATAGTAAACCTGATAATTCGTGCGAATGATATGGTCCACCCCCTCTCTCTCCCCTCTCTCCTCTCTCACTCCTCTCTCTCTCTCGCTTATTCCCGTCTGTCTCTCCGACCAATAAAAATCTGATTCAAATATATATATATACTAACCGCTGAAACGTCCAAGGTGAAGCTCCAGCATCAGATCTATATAGGCAGAGGATTAACGTCTCTCTATCTCTTTCTTCCCCGCTCCCGTCTTTTTTACCGCGCGTATTCGGCATTCAAGCCACCCTCTCAGCAATTCTTCTTACTCTGCGAGTAATGCTCGAACAATTATGAGACTTCCATCTGACTCGATCTTTTTACTTTATATATATAGACCGACGTAAGTCATTTTTATGAGATTTCTCTCTCATACATATACTCTCCCGGAAGCATCCTGCCATTGCTCAATTTTTGCTTCTGCGATGTGCTTTACTTTTTTTTACGTCTCCATCTTTAATAATTTATTGCATTATTATCCCTGAGGAGCTGAAATTACGTTTAATAATTGATATAAATAAAGAAATACATTCGAAGAGAGCTTGGATAAAGTTCTTGCGAATTGAATTATACAGTTCAGGCTAGGACTAACTCTTAGAGATAATTCGACCCTTCATAAATCAGTCGAATCATTATTAAATCGATTTAAATTATACGAAGTAGCTTGAAATCGATGTAATCGTTTTTAAGCAAAGAAAACATCAGATAATATTTTAAATAATTGAAAATCGCTTGAAATGGTACTGGCAAGGCTTGAAAATAATTTGAAATCCTTTGGCCTACTTGAAAGCATTTGAAATATTATGATGGTCCTTATTCTTCAAGTGAATAACCGCTCAAGCTTGCAATAATTATCGTTGAAGTTATTAATAACATTGGAAGCGAATAAACAAGAAAATCTACTAATTTTGACGTAACTATTTATTTTAACAAAAATAAAATGTACGTATAACACAACCAATGTTCGTAGAATATTATATGTAGATAATGTGTCATCGTTAATAAACATGATCTTTAAGAAAATCTCTTGTTTGCCTTACTCGTTTAAATCGTTCGTTGAAAAAAAAAAAGAAAAAAAAAACACGAAGCGTATAAATTTCATATTCTTGACTGAATAATACGCTATTTTTCGTCCCTTTAACTCTTTTTACGAACTAACTCAAAATTAAACTTAAATCGGCCTAAAAAGTTCTTTGCGTCCATTAATCTTTTACTTCGCGCAATACCAAATGACAAGCAGTACGATCCGAGCTTTCTATAATAATTTCGAAAAAGAGTGTCTAGAACCCCGCATCTAACGACCGTAACGTAATAGGGAATCGATCCATTGGCGGCTGTGACGTATCACACAGAATACTGACCCGCGCGGTACACGCACGTGGCCGGCGTGGATGAATCCGAAAAGTTAAGCTTCTGATCCGAAAGAGAATAAAAAAAAGATACCGACCGTATAATTCCGTGAGTTATATAAATCGCAGTGGATTTGCGAAATTGTCGCGGGACGATTTTTTTATACTTTTCTAAGAATAAAAACGTTAATGTGTTCTGTGTGTGTGTGTGTGTGTGTGTGTGTGTGCTTTGTATTTATACATATATAGTCACCGAGTAATGCGATATGTTTGTCAGCCAAGTACCCGGTTCTTTTTTTTATGTAACTTCAGTATAATGCCATGATTTCTTTCTAGTAAAAAAATCCTTTTTTTAGGTACACGAATGTCTTTTTTCTCTCTATGTGTAGTAGATAAAAATAATATAAGATAAATTAGATTGACGCGATTGTTTTCAAATAACACCAACTTGATTGAAACTATCAATTTATAATCTCTGAAATACAATAAACACAAAGAAATATATATATATATATATATATATATATATATATATAACAAAAGGTAAATTATTAAAGATATATTAAAAAGCTGTTTTTTCATATTCAACTTTTGATCTATTTGCATTGGCCTAATACGTTATACTGCTCTCAGAGAATATAACTACGCTCATTCCATATAGCACGAGGATAAAAGAGCACTTAACTCGAGCGGGCGGCTTTACGTTAAAAAGCAAAAAAGATAGAGCAAAATATGATACCATCACGGTGACGCGGAATATCGAATATTAAACAGTGGTTGAAGTTTCTTTTTGGAATATGGTATGACTACACTTTACAACAGACTTACACATAATTTCTCTTTGATTAGATATATTTTTTTTTATAATCAGTACGTCAACTTTTACTGTATAAAATTAATATACCTGTACGAAGAATTAAGTGACTTTCGTCATACTTTGAATAATCACAAACTAACATTATAATTTAAAACTATTTACATAACAAACATTCCTTTATGTGCAAATTACCAAGATTAGCAATTTGTATATAACTTCGTCAAACAGTCCAGAGTATTAATCTCAACGAGACCACAAAAAAAATCACCACAACCAGAACAGTAGCAAAAGTGGCTGTTTCCAGCTGGCAATTTCAAGGGAAAGCCCTAGTTTTCAATTTCGAATTAAAGTTAAATGTTTACTGAACTAGTTACTCCGCTCAATTATACACGACAAATGTCACCAGGGAATTAAAATACATCTTATTTTAGCTATTGACGACAAAAGCACAACTATGCTTGAGTAGCGTTATATTTCTCCTCTTTGAGACTAATTCTCAGAGCAAAAAGCTACAGGTACTGGATAGTCAAGGTAAAATAAAAAATACTCCCAACTGTTGCAAATGAATACCGTGCGTTTTCAAAGAGTAAAAAGTTAAAGTAAACCAGTCATTCTGAATATCTAAATAATTCATTGAAAGGAAATGTGAATTAAATAATATTTATTTTCCATTAAGATGGATGATCTTCGATGTTTTTTTGTAATAGATTTAATATACATCTTGAGTAATAAAAAA
The DNA here is from genome assembly GCA_018907035.1 of Sycobia sp. Sy_11. Classification (NCBI taxonomy): domain Eukaryota; kingdom Metazoa; phylum Arthropoda; class Insecta; order Hymenoptera; family Epichrysomallidae; genus Sycobia; species Sycobia sp. Sy_11. The sequence goes on from JACCIC010000040.1 coordinate 1,094,925, forward strand.
AGTTGTCAGCATTTTTTAACCCTTTAGTAAAAGTCTTATACATTTTATTTCCTTCTCGAAAGTTTTGGAGCCAATGTCCTTTTGAAAAACGCAATTATATATTATAGTATATTCTTTTTTTTTGTATAATTTTTTAGAGATTATCCATTAGAAAAATACTTCAACACTGTTAAATTCGATTCTAAATTTGAAATGAAAATAATACATCAGCATATTATATTTATGTCAGTTAATTGATTTAACTACACGTACTATCAACGTTTTTTTCCTTGATGCTTCTTTTTTTACTTTCAGTAAAATTCTGTTTTACTTTCAAATCTCTTCTGCATTATGTTTGAAATATTATTTAGAGTAAAAGAATCGTGAGTATATTTAATAATTTTTTATTACTTCTGGCACAGAGCGAAACCACGCACTTGGTTCCCTTTCTCAAAAAGCAAGAATGAAAAAGAGAGAGAGAGTGCGGTTGAGTAATTGCTTACTTAAATAACATTTATTTATTTGTGTAATTTATGTAGATATTAATTCATGTAAATTCATAATATTTTAATAATTTATTATTCTAATACATTCTTTACGTTTATCTTTCGATTACAAACATCATTAAAATGTTAATTCAATATAATAATTATATTATCCTATTAAACATTTATATTTAGTTAATTCCGTTATCAAAAGTACAATATATATATTCTAGTAAATCCCTTTAAAATGCTTTAAGAATAAAGCAAGATATATATAATACAAAATTTGAAAAATCAATCGTTTACAATCGTACAATAATCCATCGTCCTACAATATAGTAGATTAAATCCCTTTTCAAAATTGACGTATTTATCCCGCACAATATTCAGTTTAAGCCCTTGCCCGAACAATATTTTCGATCGAATATTTTTGTGCTCGTCAAATAGAAATAGAAGGAAGATCAGTTTTTTTGCTGCTCGTACGTTCTTGCTGTTGCAATACAGAAACTCATTAGGAAGGATTTACTACGTATATAGTAAAGTGAACTTCATAAATATAAATGTTAATATAATAAATAAGCAGCAATAGTAGTATACTATCGGAATTTGTATTTTAATTTCCTTTCAATATTCACATACATGTATTATACTATTACAAATTTATAAGTATATATAGAGAAGAAAAAATTTAATTTATATGATGGCAAAAAATATAAAAAGTTTATTCAAAATTTTCATATATTTTCATAAATTTTCATAACACTTTAAACTGTAAATACATATTTCACTTTTTTTTTATATTTCACTCATCTCATAAAATGTTAATCTTTCACTAATCACTGTGATATTGTACTATAATTAGCGCTATTATACATTTATACCAGAACAATATAAAATATATTAATCATAATTTAACGAACAAAAATAAATAGTGCATTATTTTTCTGTAACAGTAAGTATAGAAGTGAACGATTTTCACCATAGAAGAAAGTTTTTCTTTTCAAATTAGTTGATTATTGATAGCAATGTATGGCTTGGTACGTCAATTGATTAAGCAATTTCCATCACGTTATCCGCAATTTATCGTCCATCATTATTAAGATACAACAGTATTATCGACGATTATTAAAATTGATTATAACTATGTTGACACGCAATGTAAATGATGCTATATATTTAGCAATAAAATAAATATAAGAACACTATATAAAGTAAAATATTGGTCATATATTATATCGATTTCGTAATTTTAAAATTTTAAGAAATTTCAATTAGATTATAATATTTCATCTATAGATTCGAATAAAAATAAACGCAAAATCAATCGTTACGCATTTCCAAAAGGCTCGGTAATTCCTCGCGCGAGCATTCATAAAAGCATTATATTTTTTAGCTTACTTTCATGTGCTACTTCCACTATATATATATATATATAGCGGCGCACTTGTACACGCAGAGAAAATTCTCCCCCAATACTGCAAGCGCATTTCACACGAGAGTCATAACGTAACCCGGAACTGTATATAAAATTAACTAGATACGCCATTGGAATATCTATTTTCTCGTATTTCAATACAAACATTCTTTATAAATCCGCAGTTCTGTGAAACAGCTGATGATTACCGTTAGGCAGCTATCAGGTATAAAGATTACATTTGGTCTAAAAACCTTATTGTATTATTTTTTTAAATTTATAGAAAATTTCAAAAATACGTACGGATGAATATTTATATAATTAAATAAAAATAGTTGCATTATTCGCTATTAGCATCTGATCTTTGACTATCCATATGTCGACGGACTATTATTATTATTATTATTATTATTATTATTATCAGCAAGAAACTATATAAATTATATATAAGTCAATTCTATTTGTTATTATTGCACCCCGAATAGTCGAATTCATCTCTTCAAATTCTATTATACTTTGGGATTCCTCTTAATTTCGATAGAAGCATATAATACCCTAAGTCATCTTCATTCTTCTCCCCTCTCCCCTTTCACAAATGACGAGCCTTTCTCCCCAATGATAACATAAATGTGCAGAGGAACGGAAGAAACTGCTTTATTGTTCTCCGTTCTATATAGGCGACACTTCGAGCGAAATTAAACGAATCCATCCAGCGTGAACTCCAATGAATATATATATGTATATATATATATATATATATATATATATATATATATATATATATATATATACTATACTATGGAGGTGGAAGAAAGGCAAAACAGTGCTTTGACAGTTTCGACAATTCGACGGTGCAGGGAATTTAGTTGTATAGTGTATCAATTAAATTTGTTCAATTTACCGTTCATACAGATCATATATATATATATATATATATATATATATATATATATATATATATATATATATATATTATTTCTGACATCGGCCGATGTTTCCAAAAGGGAACATTCAATTAAACGGTAGAGCGTGAAAATTAATATTCGGAGAACTGCGCATTTTTTTTTTAATTCTCAGTGGAATTCGAAAAATTGATGAAACCCTTTCGGAAACGGGTGATCAATGGTATACACGATAAAAATAATTAACTTTTTTATTTTCGGTACACACCGAATCCGAACGCCCCGGTGCGGCATGAAATTATTTACTTTAAATGAAATAGGCGCTCCGCTGTATTTTCCTGCATGTCCATATCTTCCCGCGGAACAAATGTTTACGGAATTCCGAACGATTGCGTAAACAAGAAAATCTCACATATATGCGCACGTATACAGAGCAAGTTAATCTTGTAATATTACAAACGCAACTCTTCGTATATTTGCAATGTATACATTTTCAAAATCTTCTATATAGAACGTAGATAAACCTGATTATGCACTTATTATCACACCCGGAGAATTATAAAAAGTTTTTAATTAAAAAAATATCGTCGTTAAATCGCTTACTATGTATCGCGATATTTTAATGTATGTTAATAATCTACCATATTTGACATAGTGTGACATAAAAGAAAGAAAATAAATTGGTAGCATTACGATAAAAATGTGTGATAAAGTAGTCTGAGTATAAGAACTTGCGTGTGTCCGTGCCACTTTGTAAAACTGTTTTTCTTGTTGCGCGCTTATTATGCTGGCATTAAATTAAAATACTATATATTATCAAATTTTCATAATTCAAAAACTGTATAGTATATGAATAATATGATGTGAAGCGTGATAACTGTAAATTTATATGATTTATTGACGTAACGGTTTGTCCGCGTCAATTACCATTGTACGACACTTTTTTCATTCCTGCGTGTAGTTTACTAATTATTTATCAATTTTGGTTCATCATATATATCAATATGAAATAATATGTTATTAAAAATCTACTACAATCGTAAATCTAATTGAATATGAATAATTCACAACTTTTAATAACCATATTTCATTCATTTTTAATGTATGCAATGAATTTTCTTTTTCTCTCGATTTCAATGTAATGATTTGATTCTTGAGAAAAACATGATATATATTAAACTTAAATAAAAACATATACAAAGGCTTTGTCTTTATTATGAAATAAAGTTTCATTTTCAATATTCATTCAATAATTTTTAATTTACTTATTACCATTATACATATATTATTTGTCATTATATTTATTAATTAATGCTTGAATAAATTTGTATGGTTTTCAATAAAAATCAGTAAAAAATTAGTTCTTTTAATATATCTAAATTTATTTCCAAATAGCTTTTCGGAAATTCGGACTTTTTTTTCAATAAATTATTTTTTAATTAAAAAAATAATAGGGTTTTGAACATTTACGAATAATCGTTAGAAGCTATTACAATTTCTCCACCTATCAGTAACAATTTATTCAATACTTCTTTAATTCATTCGTAGTCATAATGAAAATATCAGAAAATATTTATAAATAAAAAATAATTTATTAATATTTTTGATGATCGTATAATATTGGCGTTTATCCCTTTTTTAGACAAACAGTTGAAAACTAAAATAAATGTATAATTTTTTCAGTCCTTTTACAACGAAATATTTTTAAATAAGGAGTGGAATAATATTTTTAGTTCAAATTTTCGGTTAAAAAAACTTTTAAAACTTCAAAAAAATATAGAAATGCCAAACCTTGCAGAGAATTTCGCTCCCAAGCAACGTTAAGAAATGTTTTAATACGAATATGCTTGCTCGACTGTATATAGTTAAGCATTCGTATTTCCTTATTAATCAATTTCTTCGTTCCTTCCGCGCTAATCTCTCATATACACCGATTCGCCACGCGTACGCCAAAGTCTACGGGAGATGAGAGTGAAACTATACGACGTTCGCCGGCAATCTCAGGAACGTATAAAGTCCGTTTAAAAGATATCCCCGGTATATAGATATATAGAAGAGCCCGCGGTAATTGGAATTTTCTATTTGCGGTTCGGATTTTTCTTTCGCGTCGACGACGACGCGACGGCGAAACATTAAAGCCCTGGCGGTCGTATACGAACGACTTTCACCCTCGTCGTTCGATTCGCCTGCCGGCGATTGTGCAGACTTAAACATGTAAAGAAGCGACCGACCTGCGATTCGAAGAAACTGTTGCCGTCACCAGGTTACAAATAAGCTCCACTACGCTTTAAAGATGTACCAAACGGTGTTTGTGTGTGTGTGTGTGTGCGTGCGCGCAAATCGAACGAATAAGGTCGCGAATAAGATCGTTAATTTTTTCTTTCACAATAGCGAAAAAACAAAACCAAAAGCTCTGGATCGTTGCGTCGATCTCGACGAGAGTCTCCCCCCCCCCTTTAAGGTATACAAATAAAGCCGTTCGTCCTCGTTTCCACCCATTCTCGATAAATATAGCTTTTACCTACATAATATTTTTTTTCCACCCTCCTCACCCTTTATTCGTCACTGCCACGACAACGGAATACTTTTATATGCACGGCTCATCGCTGCGCGCGCGCGCTCGTCTTCGGTCTCACCCCCTCTCCGCGCGCGCCCACCTCGTACTCGGACGCCTATTTTCGCGCCTTTTTGTATCGAAGCCTTCCTAGCCCCCTCCCCGGCCCCCCTCGCTCCGTCGGTTTACTTTTCAATCTTTCATCGGCCTGTCCGCCCGCGCAAGATGCATCGGCATACATCCTCCCTATGTATACATAGATAACGAGAGATTTATCCTTGTTATATCGATATACGGCCTTTCCTTTACCGTGTGCACTGTGCCCCCCTCCCCCCACGCCCCAACCACAGCCATGCCATATCTTTTCATCCGTCTCAATTCTCATTGTATCCCCGCCCACCTATATGTGCACGTATATTTTCAATACGCCTTATAAATTACCGGCGTTATTCGTATTATCCGCTTCGTTCGATTTCGAATGAAATTGGTTTTCGCGTTCGACTGGTGTACGCGGCCGTGTTTGAAGAGTAGATTGAGCCAGAGAATAACGCGGACGTTTAATTTTTCTCACTGGAGAAAAAATCCTTGTGGATGAAAAAATTTCGATCGATAATTCGTAATGTCAATATTCTATGACATGTTCATACCTCTGGAGTATATTAATTATAAAATTTTAATATAAATTAGAGAAATATTTTTTGTAATTAAACATATTACACCACGAAAATAATTAATGTACAAAAAATTAGGAACAAGCTTTTAAGTCATCATTTTAAAGTCAAAAGAAAAATAAATGTTAAGTTTTTAAACTAAACGAAAACATTCGTATAATCATATCTTCTTTTTGTTATTTTATAAAAATGTAAAAAAATTAATTCAATTTAAATTCAAAGTTATGAAATAAAAATAAGATAATATTTATGTACTAAAATTAAAAATGAAATAAAATAAATAAGAGTAAAGAAGTAAACGAATATCGCAGAGCTTTTTAATGAAAAATCGTGTTTAAATCAACAAATGTTTGATATACAAGAATGACTGTTTTGATACACAGGATGGTACAAAAGTACCGATACCACGCAAATCGATACGCAAATCATGTCATTGGAAGTTTAGAGAAAAATCTGAAGTACCGGGCTAAGATTTTCAATAGGTGACCATAAGTTCGATCTTTATCGCGACTTTAAGCGTTAGCAAGCTCATCTTGATAATCTTAAAAAGGAAAGCTTATTGAATCTTTCAGTCGAAGACCAAACCTTTAATGAGATCGGATTGCTCAACATTCTCGGTTCGTATAGAGATGTGTTTGGAAACTCATAGGCCACTGTGATTCCTGTATTACATACTTTAATTTAGCATTAAGATCAGAATGATTTTCAAAGTAATTTAAGGGCCACCTTCGCAATCTGAATTAGATACCACTCTTTTTTACATCAAAGATGAAACTCAACTTTTTATTACCAACAAAAAATTTATTCGATAATTAAAAATGATCTTTATTACGCTTTAAGTTATTCAGTTTTTTCTTTTTTCCAAATAGATGATCCAGCTATTTTACAATGATACATATTTAATATATAGAACAAACATGTGGAAACTGATCCTCGATCAAAAGGAAATTGAATTGCACCAGTTATTAGGCACGGAAAAAAAATATAGCCGCTTTCCAAGTAGCGTGCAGCTATCGAGGAACCACCGTATGCTTGCACTCTGACAGCTTGTTTATGTGCACATATATATATATATATATATATATATATATATATATATATATATATATATATATATATATAGAAAGATACCCGTTGCTTATGCATTATTAATATGTAAGTGTAATTCCCTGGGAACATATATTTTAGCTAAGTTTATCCCTCGCAAATAAACGCGAATGTCTATTTGTAAACATCAATCGGAAAAACCAGAATATTTTTCGCTATTGAGTTTACATTGAAGTTTTACAAATTTTTCTGCAATCGATCACTGTGCATATGTGAATAAATGTAAAAATTGTCATAGAATCGAACATATTTCAAGTGTATATAATATAGAATTATATGATTGCTAAAAGATGAATTACCGATACTTTATAGACATATAACATTACCACTTCCATAAATACATATTCACGAAAGATGAAAAAAATTTGTTAACAATTATAACATGAAAAATACGTTCAAAAATACTTGTTTTTACACACTGTGAACATATTATACTTTTGTATGATATAAAGAATAAGTTTTTTTGGCCAGTACCAAGGTATGTTTATCACGAAAACCAAAAATACAGTTAATGTTTAACTCAATAAAGTTACGTGGAAACCTGCAAAAAATATCGTCAATATAACGAGTTCCTTAAACATCGACGTACGTGTCGTTTTTACTAACGTTTCTAATGAAATAAAAGTTTCGCAAAACATTAAGTTAATTGTACGCATTTTTATATAAGTTTTTCATAAGATATTTTCTATAAGTAAACATTTCAGTGCACGAAGAACTATAACGAGTACGGAACGAACGTCCTTCAGTTACTGAGAATAGTTTGATTGACTCTTACAACCTCCGTTATAAAAATAACATTATCTTTTATTTCCACTTCATTATATACTGGAAAATAATTTTTTTATCAGAATATCTATAAATTAATGCAATTTTTCTATTTCATTTGCTTGAAGTAACCAAGCGTATAGTGAGGTATCAAGTTCAAGCCCCGATGAATATGACTTCAATTTTTGTTAGAAATAAAAAAATGTAAAAATATCGTAAGTCAATTAATTTTTTTATTATAAAAGTAACATAAGTTTATTTGTTTATGTACAAAGAGAAGGAAATCAATTTTTTCATCGTGTCTCTTATACTGATTAAGTTCATTAATCTCGGAAATTGCACCGCCAAACCACATTGTTTAAATTTTCTATTGATTTGCTCTTAACAGACTATCAATCAGTTGTGACGAATGAGCGCAAGCTTTCGTTAAATTATAAATATTGCATCTATACGTAAACATAAGTTACATAAGTAGAAACAGATAACATATATCAGCAAACTTGTAAGGACAGGATCAGATAGAACTCAATCTTTCACTAACGTATGTACCAATGATCATGAATATTTTATGAGTAAATAGAAACAAACAAAATTTAAACAAACAATTTTAGGTAAAAATTTGTGAAATCAGAACCACAATGGACAAAAGTAACATGTACTTTTTGTCGATTTTCACTCGTATTGTTAATAACGTTAAATATCAGATAAGGTAGTCCAACCAACACTTGAAAATATAAATTAATAATTATATTTTTTATAAATGTTTAATAACAATGAATCTTTATTCAGTTATATTTATATTTGACTGTTCAATTATTTGACTGTTCAATTGCGATAGTTGCGATTGAAAAAAGATAAATTGTTTACTTATATAAAAAATATTAGAGCAATGTAAAAATGACCATTGAAAATTTCAACAATTTATACTGTCTCATAACTCAGAAGCTAAGAAAACGTTCATTCTAAATAAGAAAGAGAAGTTTCAGAAATAATCCACATACATAAAATCAAATTCATATTTTCATCAGATAATACGATACGAATAATTGAAAAAAAAAATTATAAAAATTTTATAAATGTCCAAATCGATTATATTAAAAATACTGTCAAAATTGAGTAATAAGTTTATACTGTCAAGCTTATAATTAATATACGCTTTACTCTTACAATTTGTATATATAAATTGGTTAACTCCACAACTAATGCTTACTTATCGTTGTTTTATACATATAAGCAAAATATTACTGCACTATCCTTGCATATATATTAGCGACAGAATACATTTCCTCACAATTGACGAATAGTTTGTTTAGCCAACTATTTAAAATTTAGGTTGTTATTAAGTTCTGATTGAATTTAGTTGCTTTCTTTATTTTATTAATTTATTTGCATTTTATTAATTATATTAATATTTAAAATGTTACGATTTGCCTTGAGCAAAGGCCAAATTAATAACGTGACTCTAAATGTCTGCATAAAAATAAAATTTTTGTTGATTTATTGGAAACAAATATTACAATTTCCTTGAAGTTCATGAAAATCTGATTCATATTATCAAAATAGTACAATTATCCAATATTAGCTAATTATTGAAACGAGCGTAAAATTTTTCATTTTCGAACATCAATATCAAATTTCTTTCTTTTATATCATGTTGTTACAATTTGAAAGAAATTGAATTCATACAGGAAAAAATTGCTCGAACCATTTGTAGGTTGAGAAAAATATTTAATATAGTTTAAAACTATTTAAATAAATAGTTGGTTGATATTAGGGAACTAAATATTAAGTTAAAACAAAGAAGTATTGTTTCTTTGGAATAAGTAATTATTTAAAATAATAATGGCTTATTTTACATAAATAAATAATTCTTAATTTCAACTAAAGAATTAGTGGAGGGAAACCAAATAATTATTTAAATCTATTAAATTTTTTTACTCTATTATATTTTAGGACGTTGGAGTAAAATCTGATCGTTATAACGCCACGCAACATGACGGAACATTTGACGTACACTTTTACAATTTATGTGCTTCAATAATGAAGAACGATTATTTATCAAGCTTTCTATTACGATAAACAATAACAATTTACTGGATAGATGTAAGAATACTGAAACATGTAAAAAATAAATAAATAAATAAATTTCACTAAATTTATTCCATAAATTTAGTGAAAATCGGTTTAAGGTAGTGTATATCCGGACAGTAAGTTTGCTAAATAGTCATGTTCACAGCATGAAAATGTACAATTCGTCGTTATATTGTAAAAATTTAATGCCAAATCCTCCGCCACGTTAGGTGGTAACGTGACAATCAGATGTTACCCCGACGTTCCTTTAACTATTTTACATGCATGTGCGTAGAGAGCATATCAAATTTGCATTGATATATATATATATATATATATATATATATATATATATATATATATATAAACACATACACATAAGTTCACGCTTGTCTCGACAGAACGACGAGTTTCCGTATAGCCTTGCCCCTCCACCCCGGCTTTAATATATTTACGCACGTATCGCTCAGCAGAAATTACATATATATACAGGTCAGACCAACGCTTTCGGCTTTTATAGCGTCCCGCTCGTGTACCGCTAAGGGCGGACGGGAGCAAAATTGACGATTACATAAATCGCTTGACACGCGCACACGACTCAAAGCAACATCGCGCACTCCTCCTGTACACTATTTATAAGCTGCAAACCAAAGTATTCGCGACATCTGCAACGCGCGGCTAGAAAACAGCGCTTCGTTTATACCCCACCGAACGGTGTGCATCGACATTAAAGGTCTCTCTCTCTCTCTCTCTTTCCCTCTATTTCTCTCTCACTCGCTCCTTCTCTCTTGGCCTATTATAACGCACGCACACGTGCGCGCGCGAAAAAGAAAGAGAGAGAGAGAGAGAGAGGCACTACACAGAACCTGATGCGTAACAGAGCGACTCCGTTTAGCCGAGCGGCCGACCATTTTGTTTTCTTAACAAATCGAACGGGCGCATCAGCGTCAACCGTCGTGCCGAGAGAGAGCTAATCGCCCTGACGAGCGAACGGAGTTATAGCCAAAAGAAAGACAGAGAGATAGGGGGGCGGGAAGGGGGAGAAAGAGGTCGTGAACCCATCCGCCTTGGGCTGTTGGGCATCCAGAGTAGACACGCGATCTCGGCCCGTGTATATAGCGCAGCCTTCCAAAACAGTCGCCCGTTCTCGTTTCGGTTCGTTTGCGCGAGCACACGGGCGCGCGCGCACACTGCACCCAACTAAATATAACAAGCGCGTTAAAATAGAAATATAGAGGAGGAAGAAATAGTGAGGAGGGGGGGGACGTTTGAGAGCCTTTGACAGCGTCCAATATTTATGATCGACTTATCCTCCTTTATCACGCCTCCCCCCGACCTCTATCCCCCATTGATAGAAAAGAAGAACGAAAAAAGAGGTACGAAAGTACTACGCGCCGAAGCTGAAGCTGGCACGGAATGAGAAACTCGAGATCGCAGCGGTCTATTGGCCAACAATAGACCCGGAGTCGTACGTATGTGCTATATACACATCGCGAAGCATCGACCGTCTATTTTTAATCCCCGCGTGCTCTTTGATCGATGCCGCGAATCTCGAGATTTCCGCGGGTGCGCGCGTCTTCTTGGGGCGGCCGGGAGGAGGGGGTATTGGTTTTGGGGTGCTGCTGCTGATGTACGTGCTTGGCGAAGGAACGCATTTCCGAGTAACTAATTCAGACGATCGCCGTTTGCAAAATTATGTGATGACGTAATAAGTGAAATGGGAAAAGTATATGCTTACAAGGAGAGAGTCATTTGTTTAGGCAGATTTAGGTCCCGAATTTGACTGTAACTCACGATATCTTTCCTAATACAGCTAAATAAAACATTAAGTATAGCCTTCCATTGCAATGCCTGTCTGTAACAAAGATATTGACAGTTAAAAATGAAATTTTCTTAAAGGTACTAACATAATTAGGTTTCTTAATTACAAAATATAACAACGAAATTAGAATCACAATATTCATTTAATTCTATGCATGATTTGTACCTTTTCAAATCGACACCTCAATGAAATTATAAAAATACAGAAAGCGCATCTATTAAATAATGTATGAAAATAATATGTAAATTAAAGCTGATACTTACGGTAACTATTTTAATATTTATAGCTAATTTGTAACAAACACCGTCTATTGTATAATAAAAAGAAATAATAGTTTTTTCAACATTTATTTCAACTTAAATTCAAAATCTCACACCGATAAGAGGAGAAATATCCTTGATTGTAAAAATTGTTGCACATTTGTAAGACAAAGTAAACAAAATAAGACAAAGAATCCATTTCTTTTTTCCATAAACTTGCCAAATAATAATTTCGTTGTAAGCTTGAATAAAGATGAAAAATTATGATTATTAATTATTCGATAATAGATGAGCAATAAAACAAAAATGAATAATAAAATAGTTACTGTAGCTATAGAAGTTAATTTAAATTATTTTCATGCATTATTTGATACATATACGATTAATGTATTTTTAATTTTTCATGGAATTTTTCATATAAAAAGCTGCAAATAATGCATGGAATTCAATGAATATTATCCTTCTATTTTGTTTTTATATTCTAAAATTAATAAATATAATTGTTTTAATAGCACAGTGAGGTCACTGTGCTAGTCATTGTACAGGTTGATATATGTGAGAAAATTTTAAATATTTATTTGGAGCACGTCATTTACTTCTCAACCTTTTAATTTTCAAGATCCTGTATTGTATTATAGAGACTATATAAGAGAACACTGCAAGTTACAGCCAAATTCAGAATCCGAACATATAACTGTCTACTTTTTAATCCTCTATTCCTTTAGAATCTTCTAAAAATATTAAATTGTATTATCAATTAATTAATTTATAGTTGTCCATTGATCGAATACGTTGGATAGAACGATCAAATTTGTTAACCAAAACCAAAAATTGTAACGATTGCTTCGAATATTCATTAAAATCTGCCACATATTTATTGTAATTATTTATTAATTTATTGTTATTAAAGGCAATTTAAATCATATCAACATTGCAGCATTGAGGTAAAAAATCGCAGTCGAGCATTCCGCAATCCAGCATCGGGGTAAAAAAAAGAGAACTTAATACCTATGATTTTTCCTGGTAATTTTTGTAATGTATTGAACTCAAAAGAAAAAATGCATTGTGTTAATTTTGGTTGGGAACCGCGATATTGTGTTTCACAATATGTGTCGCACGGTAAGTGTTCAGACATTAAACAACATAACTACATCAAAGAATTAGTAAATGTCTATTTGCCAACATAAGATTATTCTCATTTGAAAATAACACTTTCTGCATCTGTAGTTTTGCTTTCATCGTTCCATTAACGAAAAGGGCTACTGAAGTTCATAGAATGATCTGGAGAGCCTATTGACACCGAAGATAGACCTGATAGTAGAAGATGAGGCATTTTCGAAATTACAAGATTGAAAACATTGTCGTTCAAAATTCATTTTAATCATAAAAAGCATCAGCGAGATATAATTACGTGTCTTATTCGGCAAACTATGACAAGTGCTCTGTAGCCATGAGTATGACTCACAGGTAAGATATCTGAATCACATACGAGTTAATGACAAAAAATATTGAGAAGCATTCTCTGCTTATGAAGAGCTACTTCGAAGCCAGAGAAAATTAAAATTGTTGATCTGTCACAATTCAAATTGCAGATAATCATGAATCACATTCGTGGATAATATCTGATCTGTGAATCAAATACAATATCAATCCCATGTTCTGTTTTTGATTGGGTCAACATGGTCTGATATATATTATGAACTGATACTGAATCCAAGTGAAGTCATCTAAGCACCCAGCAATTCGACAAAAGAGACGAAACAATATTATTATCCGACGTGTCATACACGGGCGTTATACGTCGTAAAAGCGGTGAAAATGGTACTCCGGAAACGTTGAAATAGAGAGGTCAAACCACACACCTATCGAGCTCTTTCAACGTTGCTCCATCCCCGACTATCATATCGTTTCGATCGATGCACTTTATTCTTTTTTTCCATCGTGGAATCGTCATGTTGACGAAGTAGAAATATAAACAATAAAAACAACCAGTAGTTTCAATGATAAGTACGAAACCAATTTTCCGTAGTACGCCATCAAATTGAAAACAAGGCGATATAATCAACGATACAAACCTAATATATCAATAACAATGATAAAGAAAAATTAATTCGAAGCTTCCATAAAAATCCACGAAGCGTGCTATTTGATAAATTTCTTTCTCGTCCTGTTCTATAGCCGCCCCTCTCTCTCTCTCTCTCTCTCTCTCTCTCTCTCTCTCTCTCTCTCATCGCCGCTTCCAACGAAGTTGTGCAGCATAATCCAAAAGTACATCCAAGAAAATTGAAATAAAGCTTTTCTTAGCTTGGGAACGCCACGTTCTACGCACTGATTTTTCACTTTCAATGAGAAAGTCTCATCTACTCTTTGATCTGTTATTATTTATATTGATGTTTGAGTCTTCGTATTTTCTGAACACATTTTTTCTCTATATGCTTTTGATTATTGGATTAAATTAAAAGTCTAATGTAGTATGTATTGTTTCTTCTTTAACGATGTTTAAATTTGAATATTAAATTAGCAAGTATGAAAAATTTGAAACACCGCTGCTAACGAACTGAGATATATGCAACCGTTCGTACCTGGACATAATAACAAACGACGCGGAACGACCGCATCTCGTCTCTAGATAATTATATCAAAGTCCCAATGAGCCAATTTAACGCTCTTTACCCGGAGCAGAGGCACAAAGGGAGACTCGGACGGCGGCAAGTCTGAAGCGAGGGAAAAATGCGCGGAATAAGCAGTACACTTTATAGAACGGGGGAATAATTAGTGGGTATATATGTGCAAGTACGAATAACACGGCAAAGAGAGAAAATGCAAGGGAAGCAAATAAGGGCAGTTGAGAATAATTCCGAGTCCTGGGACAAAGGAAAATAGCGGCGCAAGGTCGACGTGAGGTTGGAAAAAAAGAAAAAATTAAGCTCCTATATATTACCTTATAAATGGCTATTACAAATTTCTGTATAGCTATATATAAATATATATGTATATATGAGACCTATTATAAATCTGTGTAAACACCTTCGAAACCACTTTTTTATTATTCTCGCTCCGAAAACCAAAATTTACTAGTATGGTCAAAGAATAATTTTCGTATCACTGATCTTGAGTATTTTTTATATATTAAGATGTTTATTATTTCTCTAATTTGACTATTGACAACTGCTTTGCAAAATTTATGATTTTATTTTCATTATTGCTTTTTTAATTGATTTAAAAGTGGAAAAAATTAATAAAACGTAGATAATTAATCTATATTAAAACTAATCAAATGAATTCATGCTCAGGTGATTGCATAAAACCGTTTTTTATTATCTATGCACCGATCTTTCTTCATCTGCTAAACCACGATCAAAATTTGAAATGATTTTCTTCAAAACTGTCAATTATGAAATCTACCTGAGAATATTAATTAGTTCATTAATAAGTACACGCACTTGAGCAATCGTGCGAAAAAGACAAATTTCTGCATTTTTATATATATTTGACGTAATTCACTTATTTCCTTAGTGATATTAAATCTAATTAACCTTTCCTATATAGAATATTATTCGTTGCCTAGTAGGTATAATCTAATTACGGGACATAATTAAATCTACTGTTAATGTTAGAGGGGCTTGAAGAAAATTCCAAAAATTTCGAAATTACCTCAAGTTCATTATTTCTAAAAAGCAAAAAATGCAAAATGGTATTTTGTTTATTTATTAATATACATTTACGTATTGATTTAAAAGCCAAAATTTGTTAATCTTTTTTTGAACATTAATTTTATTTTTGCTACAGAAAAAAATATTAGGAGTGTGAATAAGTCTTTCCCGTTTTTTGTAAGAGATGGCGCCACCAATACTGTGCGAATATTCAATGGTTACATATGTCATAATCCAAAGCTTATTCATATGTCAACAATTCCATACTAACACATTAGTTAAAATTTTTTCGCATCATAAATTTTTGATATCGTGAAAATGTCGAAATTTGAGCCGAGTCGACGTCATTTGCGGGAAGTTTCACTTTATTGGTTCAATTTGAAGAAATCTGCTGCCGAGACGCATAGATTGCTTCAGGAGGCTTATGGAGAAGGTTGTGTCGATGATTCAAGTGTTCGCGGATGGTTTCGACGCTTCAAAAGCGGTGATTTCGACGTGGAAGACAAGGAGCGTTCCGGGCGGCCGCAAATCTTTGAAGATCGAGAATTGGCGACTTTGCTTGATGAAGATTCTTGTAAAACGCAAGAAGAACTTGCTGAAGCATTGGGAGTTGACCGAACAACCATTTCCAAGCGTTTGAAAGCCATGTGAATGATCCAAAAGCAAGGAAATTGGGTGCCGTACGAACTGAAGCTGAGAGACGTCGAACGGCGTTTTTTCACTTGCGAACAGCTGCTTCAGCGACATAAAAGAAAGGGTTTTCTGCATCGTATCAAGACTGGCGATGAAAAGTGGATACGTTACGATAATCCGAAGCGAAGAAAATCATGGGGACTACCCGGCCATGCATCATCATCGACGGCCAAGCCAAATATTCATGGCGCCAAGCTCATGCTCTGTATATGGTGGGACCAGCTAGGTGTGGTTTACTATGAGCTTCTGAAACCGAATGAAAGGATCACAGGCGAGGTCTATCGACGACAATTGATGCGTTTGAGCCGCGCACTGCGAGAAAAACGGCCACAATACTCCGACAGGCACGACAAAGTTATTTTGCAACATGACAATGCTCGCCCACATGTTGCACCGCCGGTGAAAACATACTTAGAAACGCTCAAATGGGAAGTCCTACCCCACCCGCCGTATAGTCCAGACGTTGCTCCGTCTGATTACCATCTCTTCAGATCGATGACGCATGGCCTGGCTGACCAGCACTTCCATTCCTACGAGGAAGCCAAAAAATGGGTGGATGACTGGATAGAGGCCAAACCGGTCGAATTTTTTCGCAACGGGATTCGTATGTTGCCAGAAAGATGGGAAAAAGTTGTAGCTAGCGATGGCCAATACTTTCAATAATTCATTTGTAACCATTTTTTCACAATAAAGGCTGAAAATTTGAAAAAAAAAAACGGGAAAGACTTATTCACATACCTGATAATATAATTTTTTGACACATACAATTTTGTTTTATAGTTTCCTCATTTTTTCCATGGCAAAATTATGTATAGAATAGAAAAATTCGCTTTGCAGTGATCAGAATTATTGTGAAAATGTAAAAAATATATCTCATACTTTGAATAACATAATAAATTTACCGGGACTTAATTTTTATGCTTACATATAATATTTAATATAATAAATTCAAATTATTTTCGAAATATACTTTTAGTTTATTTAGTAGTCTAAGAAATTCTTAAAATCATGATTTTAATTTGAATTAATGTATGGAAAAAATAATCGAGATGCATTAATATATTTATTTTTAAATAACAAAAGCTGGAGTCTTCTTTTCTTAATTTAAATACAAAAACAATAGTTTATATATATATATATATATATATATATATATATATATATATAATAAAGCAATGATATTTTCCCTCAGTCGATGTAATTTTAAACCAATT
This sequence comes from Sycobia sp. Sy_11, assembly GCA_018907035.1. Taxonomy (NCBI): domain Eukaryota; kingdom Metazoa; phylum Arthropoda; class Insecta; order Hymenoptera; family Epichrysomallidae; genus Sycobia; species Sycobia sp. Sy_11. The sequence continues at coordinate 1,112,514 of JACCIC010000040.1, forward strand.
CACATCAGCGCGTATAAGATATTGCAGAAATCGATCAATCAGTCATAAATAAAACACCAGACCCGCTCGCATATATCACACGGGCGTACGCAGCGTGCCTAAAATAATCCGCGCGATTCGCGCCTGGAACGTTTCTTACCCCCAGCCTCAAATCTATAATTGTGTGAGCCCGCAAAAAGAGCAGCGAAGCCGTCGCCGTCGCCGTCGCCGTCGCCGCAGTTGCAGCAGCACCAGCAGCAACGGCCGCAGCCATCGGCGGTCGGTGACCACGCGCATACAATATAGCCACACTTGACCCCAAAATACGTAAGACATATTTACGTGTGTATATTATTGAATGCGCGTGGCGTAAAGCCACTTTGAGCGTGCATTATTGATCCGAATGCAAATTAATCAAGCGGCAGTCAATTAGGCGGTGTAACCGCGCGAGACTGCACCCCGTGTGCAAGCGGCCGAGCGCCCCTACATATATCTTATATCTATATAAAGATATACATATGCGAGGCAGTAAAGAGCGGGTATATATATATGTATATATATATATATATATATATATATATATATATATATATATATATATTTAAACGTGAGCAAACAGTCTATAATTGTTATGCGAGTGCGCACAAGATAAGAGACACATAATACTGTTCTGTTTTAGCGAATTGAAAGAAATGATATAATTTAAAGTTAATCCTGTTCGCTTTTAATTATCTGAAATTATAAGGTTTTATTCATCCAGTCATATTTTAAAGCTGCATTATAAAATATATATTATTTCATTAATTTATTTTCCAATTTTGTTTTATGTGCGTGTTCATTTTCGTGCCCGTGCATGTGCACCTACGCGCGTGCATTTAATCCTGTAGCAGTCAGGCGTAATTACGATTCAAAACTCGCAAGTAGACGAGCTAGCGATAGACGCATTGTAAGCGTATTCCGAGCACATATAAAGCCCGCCGTCCTTCCCTCCTCCTTCTCAGAAGAGCGTCTAGTGATGGGAGGTGAGGGAAAGAGGGAATGGCAGAGAGCAAGAGAGTACTCTCTAAATTATTATGCCGATAGGAATAAAGTAGCGCAGTTTTAGCGCGTTATCGGGGCGGCAGCCTAAACCACTCGGAAATCGAGGGAGGATTGATTTTCTCCCTTTTATCACACACACACACACACACGCGCGCGCGCACACACACACATATATATATATCAATCGATTTTGACTCAGAGCCAGTCAACGGCGGTACCTTATTTTGCTGTTGCTCTATATCTTTCTCCCCCCTCCCCCTCTCTCACTCGCTCGCGCTCTCTCCAACTCTTTGGCTCTTTTTTATATGTAAAGGGCACAGAGCAGCCTACGCGCGACCCGCCCGCTCGATCGAATTACCAGTGGGGCTATGCTTCGGAGCAGTTAAACCAGAGCGCACGGAAGTCACTCCCGCACCGGAGCGCGTATCGGGCACAAATTGCCGGCGTTGACGAGACGTGCAACGGGCGAATTGCCCGCGGTCCGAGTATGATCCACCGACCCCCCACCTCCTCTTGCGCCCCGTCTTAACCAAATTACGCGAGAGTTGTGCAGCAGTATATGTATATAACCTGTTATGAGATGCTATATATATAGGTGAACCGAGGAAAGAAGTAATATGATTTTACAGTACGGACTGAGGGTATGCTTCTGTAATTGAGTGATCCGAACATCTGTAGTTTCAGAAATTGCAAAATAATGCTTCTCTATATATGTAAAATGATTCTGATAATCTGCATCATACCTGTATGAGAGAGAAAAGTATTTCCTAGTTTAATTGAATTTAACAACTTATACTAATAATCAGAAAACGAGCCCAAAATACTTCTGTAACACACTAGAATAAAAGATTATATATAGTACATTTCGAACCGAAACAATATTAAAACAACTTATATATGGACCATCTCTATAATTTTATAATATTTTTATAACGAAATTAAATCGTCCAGACACATATTCATACATATCAGTATTAGTATATATGTTTTTTCTTTACTAAAAGTATACGAGACGTAAAGATAGCTATAATATTAACAAAATTGTTACATAAGGTCAGTAAGTAAATTTTTGTGAACAATATATATATTATGCACTTGCCGCGGTATTCCATGCATGTGAAGGGGAAAGGGGAGTGTAGCTTTCAACGCAGTCATGCACCTGCGCGCATACCCGTACGAATATGTTTATTGTTCGCAGTTTATAGTCCAATTTTGCATTCCCGACTAACCCCGCATAAAATTATTCCCTTTAATTCGTTCTGTGCATGTTTTGTCAATTGTAAATACTTTCCGCATTCGTTGACGTCGGTTTTATTTCCGCAGCTTTCGGGCTGATGAGGCTTTCGCGCGATATGAATATTAAATTAACACGCCAATATGTATGTATGTATATATATATATAATCGACGTCCCACTCGCGTTCCCTCGTTATAATTTACTTTTTCATACTAAAATCATTTTAATTATTTGCTGTAGAACGGAATCCCGAAATTAAATTGTCATTTTCTTGACATCCGAATTGTATAATAACGATGGCATGTCATTATTTGCCAGATTCAAATGTTTATTCCTTTTTTGATATTTTTAAAATTTCGTTATTATGTAATTAATTTCGAGTTCATTTCAAAATATTGAAAAATAAATTTGAAAGACGTTATAGGAAAATATGCGTATTTCATATTTCATATTGCATACGCATTTTTTCCATGTATAACTTATATTGTCAGCGATAAAATAGAGCGTAAGATAAGCGCGAGAATGTCAAGTCTGTGCCTGACGTTACCCAAATAAAAAAAAAATTAAAAAAATATCAACGACGACAGCACCTGTAAGCTATACCAACGTCGCTAGAGAGATGCAAAATAAACCGAAGTAAATTTTGTTTCATTTGTTTATTGCACTATTCTCGAAAAATATCAAGAAGGAAACCTTGATAAAACCATAAATATTACTTTAAGAACGTGAATTTTTTTTCTTAATATTATATTTTAAAATATTTCATATTTTAGATACATCATAATTTTTTTTGACTTCTCAAAATAAACAAAATTATTTCATAAAAGTTTCGGTTCCAACATCCAATAAACATAATAATTTTCAACTAAACAAAGTGTAGTAACTTATTTCAATAACGAAATTTCACTTCGAATGCCTTACTTAAATTAACAGCAACAAAAAGCAAGAAATGTTTACGTCATTCTCTCTCTTTTTTATCCAATTTATGGTTTGAGCATCGGTAGCTATCACATCAAGATAATAATACTATAAAGCATTAGAATCGATTTAATATGCACTGAAATCTTTTTTAATGGACTCAAAGCGCTATGGTATTGGATTTAATCTCAAAATTTTTAATAATCGCTATTATTTACAAAAAAAACTACCATTGGATTGAGCCTGTATTACTCGAAACTTTGAAACTTGTTCTGAAAATAACGGTCCTATCTTTGAACAAATAATAATAGTTTTATAAGATAGTTTCATAGACTATGTAGTCAATGAAAGAACATTCATATGTTTATTTAATCATTTTCTGAGTTATATTATTATATAACTGCTTATGCAATTATAAACTCGAACATACAATAAGAATGGTTTCTTTGATATTTCACCAGAATCTCCAGCTTACCAAACGTGAGAGACATTCACCTAGCGTTATCACTTATATCCGATCTCACACATCACCACGTCAACATTTCAGAAAGACAATGTGAATGAAACCATAAATTTGAATCCACACTAGCCTGAAAGCCCAGCACATCCATTAAGCAAGAAACTATATTTACAACTGAAATTGCAATAAAGGATCAAATATAACTCTATTTCTTCACCTATATCCACTCAAGCCAATTTATACCACTCAGGTCTGCGTTCGCCTTCATTCCAACTGCCCAAAGCTACCTAAAACCTGTTCGAAGTTGCCCATATTATGGACTTGCTCTTCAGTGAACTACCACAACACCATGCACCACTCAACAACCTCCAATTTGATATCGTTGTCTACTATTAAACTTTGCGCTGCATAATTTAGTTGGAGCATTTAGTTGCACATTTAGAGCGCTGCATAAGCGCTCAGCAAGGACCAAGATCTACCCCGTTAATGGACAGAAGAGTTAGTCAAAGACATTCCGCTAGAGAAGCTCTTTGTACCCAGACGTCTAATACCTATGATACTAAGAGCAAAAAATTTATATTTAACTGGAATGTTGGTCTCAAAGGCCCAGTATTTTTTGTAAAAAAAATAGATGACTAGATATTATAAGGATAGTTTCGAAATGGTTTAGGCTAAAATAAACTTGCGAAAGGTATTGGCAAAAAGTCGATACCACAACAAATGAATAGACATGAGAATAAGCCTTGCAGAACAATATCAGCAAATAAGCACAACTTATATCAGTCTTAAAGTATGATATAGGCGTAAATGTAAAAGAATTGTAGACATACAGGCTAAAGAAATACCTCTGAAAAATCGTTTTGACGAAGTCTAAGTCCAAGTTGCATAGATTAATATATGAAGTAAGTAAGCACGACTAATACAAGTCTTAAAGTCTGAGTTCAACAAGTATAAAGAACTGACGAATGGTCTTTAATAACCGTTGTATAAGCCAGAGTACATGGCTTACTTATATATATTGCTGAACTAACTGGATTGCGGACAGAAGTATAAATCAAAAGAAACGTCTTTTCTGTAATGAAGGGATGACTCCTATCGTCATTCAAGAACGATGTTTATACTTCTTGAATACTGCAGCTATTCAAAAAAATTTAGATCACGGAAATATTTCGAATATTTGTAAAATAATGTATGTGAGGGAATATCACAATAAAAAATGATACATTTTATCTGAATTTATTCTACACATGCTAGAGTCAAACATTGTCACGTATTTTGCGAAGTGTGTTAATTAAACATATGTCTGTTAAATATATAAGAATAAAAAATTACTATTAACATTAAAGACATAATATTAATTGTAGCGGACATTTGATATTTTAAATACAACGTGACATTAAAGTTTGGAAATAGATCAAAAATTATAATTATTGTCTAGACAGATGTATAGTTGCTATAATTATTTGAAAGATAAATTAACATTTTTTAAATATTTAAACTATTTCGTAAACTTTAATTTTACGTTTTATATTTATGCCTTTTCATGTTTATTTTTGAAATGAAGAATTTCCAAAGACGAATAAAACAAACATTGAGTTTTAATTTACAATAATAAAAATTGTTATGGAGTTGATACAATTATAATATATTTCAAGATTTAAATATAATCCCAATTACGAAAAGGTAGATTTGTTTAACAAAAGTTCGAAATCTAAAAAACAATAAAATTTATGCAATACGATAAAGAATAAAAAAAAAGTTCGAAATCTATAAACGATGCAAATTATAATAAAAACATTTTATGCTCAATTGAATTTTTGAAAATAATTTTAATTCTACCTGGACTCCTTGCCTGCTGGAAATCGATCTAAAGCGCAACAGTTCTCTCGAGTTGAGATTCGCCAAAAAAAAAAATAAATAATATATATATATATATATATATATATATATATATATATATATATATATCACTCTGAAAAATCTCGGTCGTACCGCAAACACGCGCGCGAAAATAGCAACGCGGCACCGGCGATATATACTAGGGCTGCGCCTGTGTTAACTCCGCGAGTTGAACTTTCAACGGATGCTATACTTATAGATATATAGAAAAATTGCCCGACCTTTCGCACAATTACTTTTGTTAGGGGGGCTATATATATGTATATATGTGTGCATGCCAGAGGAACCATGCGAGCCGCGTGCTAAGAAAGAAAAGGAAAAAAAAGAAAGAGGAGGTAGAAAAAGAAAGGGAGTTGCGCCAAGGGGTATAAAAAGGGAGGGTTGTGGAAAAAATGAATAGACGCGAGGCTTCTTTAACTTTGGGGGGTAACGAGGTCGAGAGGGGGAAAGTCAGTGGGGGATAGAGAGAGAGAGAGAGAGAGAGAGAGAGAGAGAGAGAGAGAGAGAGAGAGACGTCAAGATGAAAGCGAGTGAGAATTACCAGGCAACTAGACCAAGTAGCCTCAGTACCTACGTAAAATAATTATATGGAAAATATATGTAAAAGCACAGCTGGGGCAAGTGGCCAAGTGTAAGAATGGATCGTTGGTGAATTTTCAGCACAATTCAGTTAAAAATCAACGTATAGGTGACAATCGAGTTTCTATGCACCATTTGTTTTTCTCCGCGACAATCTTTGCATTGGTATATATGAGTGATTCCGTAAGCAAAATTAATAGAATCTAACCGCTATACGATATTCTAGACGTCGCGCTTGTTTATACCGAATAATTTGCACGCTCGGTCTTGGATTTCTTAACTATTTAACGTATATATTATGACAATGTCGCCAAAATTAAAAAGTTAAAAATAAGATAAGTCGAGCGGCGGTCGAGCATTTTGTTTCTATTTTTCCCCCGCTTTTTTTTAAGGTCGTCGTGAGAGAAAGTTATAATAATAGAAACGAGGTAAACGGTTAATGAGCCAGTGGTTCTGGACTTTTCCAAGACGTTAATAGCGTACTTTCCAGCTTTTCGCGGATGCTTGTTAAATGTTAGTTGCGAGGGTCGAGTTCCAGAAAAATACTCGAAAGTTATATACTTTACAAACTATATAGGCTCTATACTTACAGAGTTTATTCAAAGTTAATTTTTAATTATGAGCTAGCTGCTCTGATATATCATTGACAGCGCTGCTACATTATCCATTATCTTGAATTAATATAACGTATATGCATTAAATCCACTTGTTTATATAAGAGAATTTAAGATATCGTAACAAAAAACGTGAGTTTAGATCTACTTGGAAAAAATAAAATAATTCTATATTGACGACTACGTAAAAAAATTTAATGATTATATTGAACAATAATTTACTACAAAATTATTTTTGATAGCTTATGCTGTTCAAAAAAAAATATAAAACATATGTAAAATATAGAGTCAGCAATAATCTATTATACATGCACAAACTTTGCATCGAGCTTTCAACAATGTGGGAATAAAACAGTCCTTGGCTTCAACGGTAAAAGCCACGCGAAACGCATCATTTACTCGTATTATACGTGAATATCTCCTCTGATTTGACCATCTTGCAATTCGAAAATTTCAAATATACAGAAAAGACACGATTTATTGATAAGTTCGTCCGGGCTTTCTTTATTCAATACAAACACCTATAAGGGAAGACTCAGTTACAAGTTGCTCGCAGAAAAATTTTTAACTATATTAATCATGGTACTATTTGAATATATATATATATATATATATATATATATATATATATATATAAGTTATGTATATTAAAGTTAAACAAAATACTTTTTTTCTATTCTCGTCAACAGCTCAATGCGTCTGCATTGTTCACAACAGAAACTTTGAAGCTCGCCATAATTAAAGTTATGAACGACCTGCACGGTAGTTACAAAAAAATAAAATAAATCTTCGAAAATTGGCAATGGTGGGAAATTTTAGATGCACGACCTGTGTAAAATTGCAGACAAAGCGTCTTTTTCCATAATTGTGATTAATGGAGCGTTCGATAGAAATACTGGTACAGCATAATATTTCACATCTCACACTAATTAGTCAAATAATAAGAATTTTTTATACCGAAAATGAATAATGTCAAGATAAATAATATATTATAAAGCAATAAAATTCAGTCAAATACTTATTTTCATAACGATTTGGTTTGCATTTAGAGAAATTATAGCATCGCATAGCAAAGCTTCCTCAAATAACTATACATGCTGACGGTTATGCAAATGTAGTGTAAACATATAAAATCGCCGACGGACCAATAAATAATTCGATATATATTGAAATTCAAATCCATATATTTGAAATATAAATTGTACAATAGTGACGCAATCTTTTGCTACACTAAAGTTTTTTCGTTGCATAACTAAAATCTTTTTACAACGAAATTGACAAGAAGAAAAGAAATCATCAATGATTTTAAAACACTTTCAAATTTAAATAATTTAAAGGCTTAAAATCAAAATTAATAATAAATTTCATAAATTTTTTTATAGAGCTTTAGATGCATATGATAATCGCGTACTGAAAAGAGATAAAAACTGATTCGGAGAATCTGGCACGTGGCAAATCATTGCCACTATATACTTTTGATATTTTATTTAAAAAAAAATTGATTTGTAGCTAATGATATTCGTGTATATATAGCAAGAGAGAGGGGGGGAGAATACAAAGTTTGATGTATTCCTATAAAAATATGGAAAATACATTCGCGTGAAACTTATACGGAACACTTATAGTTATTGAAAGTAGGAACAGTTTATTACTATAAGCAACTGAAGTTATTTACGTTAAATTTATTACGTTAAACAACATACATTATATACATATATTTGTATATTATTAAATTCATGTTATATATAGTATATTGCACAGAATACTATAGAGTTGTATTTTTATGTATATGTTGTTTCAAAATGCTTTCAAGATACCATGATATATATATATATATATATATATATATATATATATATATATATATTAATTATTTCTTATATAATACTTAATTATTTTCTTGGCAATTTTTATTTTCTCAAAAAGAAATTTAACCGAACCAGGCTTAGAACGTTTGACTTTTGCACTCTACATTTCCCTAAATATTTACTCCATCGACATACAGCCATATGCAGTATATAAGTTACATTATAAAAGCATCAACTGACACTAGAACAGTAGCAAATTTACAAACTCGCTAGATAACATTCTATTACAAGACTGAATTCTGTGTATAGTGTAACGATATATTTTCACCGTGGAAGGTCGTCGAAAGTTGTACGATAGAACGCTTGTAGTATCAGACCTTAGCTGGCCCGGCGGGGGGGGGGGGCAAAACTGAAGATAGAAACTTGTATATGCAAAAAACTTCTCGATATGTCAAGCTGTAAAACTTCTGAATAAACTTCGATACCGTGAGCTTTTCTGAACTATTATGCCTGAAACAAAAATTACAGACGGTTTCATCTTTTAAGACTGCACCCATTCGCCTAACGGATTTGGTCCGGATTAGCCAAGGTAACTCGAATAAATGAAGCTTATAGAGTTTGTTTATTTAAGAATTCTCTGTTCCCAAGATATCGCCTATATTTAATACCTTTCAATATATATGTATATGTAAAAATATGTATGTATATATTGAAAGGTATTAAATATAGGCGATATCTTGGTTTATAAGTGTGTATATATATTCCATCTAATTGAACCTTTCCTCGTGGCGGACTCGATATTGCAAAAGTGCCACTTTAAAAAATGGGGACGCTGGTCTCAAAATTCACCATATTATATATAAGTTATATTATACAAGAGTCGTCATATTATGTAGTATACTTATATACTTACACCTATACACCTATGAATGTTTAGTATTGTGCACTAAAAGACGGGCGGTTATATTTTTTCACAGAAGTTCAAGCTCCTCTTTTAACTGAGTTCAAGAAAAAAAAGATGTTATTTCACAATTTTCAGACATTTATTTTAAGCTTATACTAATTTATTCAACTGACTGAATAGTTTATATAGGATTATAATAAAAAATAAAATAAAATTTTCAGAGGGAAGAATAAAGCATCTACACATCTATATTTTTTCGATGAATCTGTTGCATATATTTCAAATATTATATTTTACCGCAAAATCTTGCACATTCAATGCTTTGCGACATTTTTTCATTAACTTCGAAGCAACTGGCAATAGAATAATTTAGTTTTAAAACGCACACAAAATAAAAATACACTGCGCGCGCGAAAAGTAAAAACGTTAGCGCTCTCAAAGAGAAAACGGACGAGTGCGACAGAATCGTTGAAAAAAACGAGGCGTTTATGTGTGTGTGTATATATAAGAGAGAGAAAACGAAAACAGAAGTAGCGCGTCTACATAGAGAATGTAAGAGGTGGGGGGAGGGGGAGGATAAAATAGAAACTTGCAACGCAACTGGTTTATGCATAGCTATACACCTATATACGCAAACACGAGTGCGCGGCACTTCGGCTCGGTATATCTATATATATATATATATATATATATATATATATATATATATCAATGCACTGGATGCTTTTCCCCGCTCGCTCGTCACCGGGGCGCGAAGGATGTGTATAGTGGCTCGATCGAGTTTTATACGAGAGTTTTATTATTGCCTTTCTGTTTGCCCCCCGATGATGCGTAGTATATGCGCCAATCCTCTCTTCATTTGGACGGCGAAGCGAGAACGAAAGGACTCGGTTTTTCCTGCGCCCGTGCCTCCTTCCCCGCTCAGATTCTATAGTGGTACTTTTAAAACTGAAGCTCCCCTTTATACTTGTTGTTTTGCAATAAATCCTTCCTTTTATTATCTCTTATGATGATTTATTTTACCGCCGACATAAAAGTCTATACGGTGTTGGATGAACGAGAAGAAAAGAAGCTGCCCTCTGGAATCGAATTTCGAACATTATAGTAATTTCTCTATATACTGATAAATGATTAAGATGCCGCAGCAGACCACTAAGTACAAAAATACTTGTAATTATTATAGCCTGGCACAATATATCTTCATCCCTTGTGTGTGAGAAAATACATGTTCTATAAATATGTGTACCGTAGCTATTTTAACGATGTGGCTATCCAAATATATATATATATATATATATATATATATATATATCCACGAGGTGAGACAATTAAGTAATGCGGCAAAATTGAAAAATCGAGTGTATTTAAAAATTAAGGTACATTGCTGCGATTCCCTTCAAAGTAGTCTCCTTCCGTACCTGTACACTTAGTCTGATCTATACTCTGAGTCTTCAACAGAGTCAAAGTATCGAACTTTGACGAATTTTTTCAAATGGGATAATAGGAAAAAAGTCGGAGGGTGACATGTCCTGCGAATAGGGCGCGGTTGTGATATTGTTGCGATGCCTTTAAACGCCAAAAACTGAGAGACATTGAACACACGGTATCAGGAGCATTGTCCTGATACAGAACCCAAGTCTTCGCCATCTTTGGACGTACTCTGAGCACCTTTTTCGTAATTTTTGGAGCACATTACGGTAGAATACTTGATTTACGGTTTGTCCAGGTGGTAAAAACTTTTTCTAAACGACCCGTTTGTTGTCGATAAAGCAAATAAATATAATTTTCACTTTGGGCTTGCTCATTCTCCGCGCCTCGTCTTTGACGCTCTCACGGCCTTTTTTAAAATCGGCATGCCACCGAAGCACCTGACTACGACGCAGGACATGACTACCATACACTTTAGGCATTTTTTCATAAGCTTCTGGCGCGGTTTCGCCGAGTTTGATACAAAATTTTATCGCGCACCGTTACTCTAAATTTCTCTGTTCTATTTTTGTGACATGCACTATACTCGCGCGTTGTTACAGCTGGCGAAAAAACGATCGTACAAGGATCGTCAAGGTCTCAATCGAGAGAGTAAGGATGGACCTACTATAACGGTGGCGGAGTTACAGGTGCACTATGTTACCAGAGGCTGAGAAACAAAATCAGTCGCATTACTTAAATGCCTGACCTCGTATATTCACATTATCCAGACACTCAAAAGGTTCGAATAAAAATTCGAACATTTATAGCTTTATTATTTCTTGTATATGATTGAGCTTCCTTGTAAATAGATACATTTCTTATCAATACTATTACTGATTTCATAATATGTTAATAGAAGTATAGATTCAAAAAAGTAATTTTATTTTAAATTTATTACCCAATTTTATTTATATACGCGATATTTGTATAAAAATTTTCCCAATACCTACAATATGCCTCGTCTGATATAAGATGAAATTTCCTTATCATATATGGGCTCTCTTTGAATTTACTAATTTATTATTTATACATCAATATATAAATCTAAAGATTAAAAATATCCTCGTTGCAATATTTAGTTCCTATCTATTTTTCTGCACTAAAGTGGAATCCATACATAATGATATGATAATAATACGTAATACATAATCTCTTGTTTTAGAAAAATTATAATCAATCATCTTCCTTCAAGTGAGCACAAATCCATAGAAGATAGAACGAATACTTATTCCACTCTAAAAACAATTTTTGTTTCTTTTCGATTCAAGCTAATTTAAATCGAAATCTATTTGAAGTTTACTTTATTTTTGAATGAATTTTATGACGCACAAACAGATAAAAATGTCTGAATATATAAAAATAGACTTGGAAGATAATTTAATTATATATCAAATTTCTATGTAGTCATGAAAAAGTTATTTTTAGACTGAGTCGAAAGTTTGTTGAAACTTACATTAAGATATCATTTAAAAGGTGTCCACGAAATTCACAGTCATCTGAAACAAAATATATTTTTATTATAAATACACTATAAAAAATTAAAATTAAAAGTAATAATAAACATAAAAATTCTGTTTTGTAAAATAACTATTTTATTATTTGCTCATAATTCAAATTTATTTATTAATAAGTCATCATACATCTTTGTACGACTAAATGAATGTCGTTTCCATTTTGTAGAAAAATTTAGATATTGGAAAAACAAAAATAAGTCAACATACTTCAAATAGAAAACTTCCAGGATATAGATTATCCCAATTTTTTAATGATTAAAAAACACTTTTATACTCCGATTCTGATCTCAATAGTTGGTTTTTAGTTGCCAATATACTGTTTTTAATTATTGTTGGAAACAATTAAACTGAATATAAGAACAACCATAAAATAATTAAAAACCAATCTATTCTAATGTGATTTTAAATGAGAATGTGATACATTTGAAGGAAGAATTAAAATTGTTATTTCTAATATTATAATGTTACATGTAAATATAAAAAATAAATTTATACAATTGTATGGAACACGCATAATTTTGAGTCGCAAAAATCTCAATAACTCCGATAATAATAATCAAATACAGTCTTCTAAAATTGAGGCTTGATACTTTTCCGCGAATGAAGAAATGTACTTTTCCTCTCACTGTCTCTCTAGTTCTTTCCCTCTCTCTTTCTCTCTCTCTCTCTCTCTCTCTCTCTCTCTCTCTCTCTCTCTCTCTCTCTCTCTCTCTCTTTAACTAAAATTACGGCTAGCTCTCGCGAGGATATATATTTAACATTGTGTGAAATAAAAAAGACATTATTTAACGATATATGTCTTTTATTACCAAGCATCGAAAATAAATTTTATGTACGCAGTTCTATTTTATTATCTCATCATATGTAACACAATCTGGTTTGAGAGTAAAGAAAAGAAGCAACTTAATGAATTTGCAAAGGAGAGAAGTTTTTAAATATAAATTTCAACGTGAAAAAGTTGGCTACAAAAGAGACTAAATCCGAAAGTCAAAAGACAATTCTCGCGGTAACGAGCGATTAAAATTAAATGAAGAACGTTGTTAGAAAACTTTTTAAATGCGCGAAAGCTTCAACAAGGGAGATAGACTTACAGAAGAAATTCTACAAAGAGAGCGTAAAGAAAAATGTAGCGTATAACTATATACTAATATTCATATCAAACGATGAAATCTTGAGCAAAATAAGTTACGGAAAGAATTATTATATCAGTGGAGGAATTTTTTAAACTCTATTGGAAATTGAAAGTATTAATTACGTGTAAAATATAGCCAGTGTTTCTATATAACGTTCCGCACTTACTCCGATAATTTCATCCAAGTGCAGAATTAATAAGCACAAAATAATAATTTATTGCCATTATTGAGTACTATATAATGAATATAAATATATATAATTCTTATAATACTCTTGTCAAAATTGGTATAGAGAGCACATTTGACGTTTTTAATATAAAACCAATATTAAAAAGTATAAAAAAATATTTAGGTTGTATAGTAATTTATTACTGTACTTTTACTTTTACAGCCAATATATAATCTTTTAACGGCGTTTACTTTTATAATTCAATTACAAAAGCTGTTCCTTACACGAAAGAGTTTAAATATCACGAATAATCACACGCGTTATTTATTATAGCATAACGTAATTAGCGGTTGAAGTTAACGCCGGTTAAAGAGATTGCGAGCGTGGGTTCTATGAAAGGCGCGTGCCCCCTCACCCACCGGCTCGACTACGGGCAGAACACTAGCTAAATTGAAAACAAAAAATTTGAAAAGAAATTTATATCCTTTAAAGCGTGAGATACAAAAATGCATTTCATAGCTCTATTAATTTCATCAAGATGACAATATCAATAACAAAGATGCTTTACAGATCGGATGTTGATATTTTGTCAAAGAATTCATCAAAAAAATATTTCTATAAGAGGTAAAAAAGTAAATATTTCTTCGAACTTTGCCAATTAATTTATACGTAAAATAATAATCTTGTACCAGAATTTAGAATCTGTTCTTTTTGTGCATCGTCGATAACGCTATTTTATATATGTGCAACGGAGGTGTCCGCGGTCGTCACTGGCACGGTGTCATAACGTCATAAGAATCAGCTGATTTTAAAATAGTTTCTACCATGCGCAGAGCCGCGTGCGCGGCGAATGACCAATACAAGGCGACCATATGGAGCAGTTTCGTAGAAATTTACTCCGGTGTCAGGGTGGTCGAGTCAATGACAGACCACTCGAAGGATCGCAGGATCTTCAGTAAGCGGCACACCGTCACTGGCCGCGCACGAAAATACTTCAAGTTCTAGTTTGCTTTTCCCATCTAAAAAAGATATTTCATTTTTAACACGTAGCGACACTTTTTATATGGGCTTTCCTCTTCTGCTCACGTTTGTCTTCGTTGCTTTTATAAAAGCCTTCGAGTGGTCTGTCATTGATTCAACCACCCTGATACAGGAGCAAATTTCTACGATTTGCAAGGTTTTGAAGCTTCCGCTTCCTGGCTATGCAGAATGGTGCCAGGATATACCAAACCGCCTTAAATATGATACAATTATTTGATGGGTGCAAAGTTACAGATTTGCACCCAAATGATCTCTCTTCCATCTACACAGTTTGCTAGTTCGTCTACCACAGGTTAGTGTATTATTAACGTTGTAATTTTATTACAGCGAATGCAAAATTTTATTTTTAATAGCTTAAATTCAGTTAATTTATCATTTCTAACAGCTCTTTCATTCGTTATATGATAATTAAATAAATTTTATTATAGAAGTCAGCAAAAGGACAGTGAAAATTATTTCGCGGACATCATTGATAGGCTTGTGAATAAAAGAAATCTTATTCGCAAGAATATCATATCTGCCCTGAATATTCTTATTAATAATGTAAGCATCCTCCCAGATGAGATGCTTACAATTTTAATAAGAATATTTAAAGCAGATGTCACCGAGTTTCATTTTATTTAAAGTTTGTTCAGAGAGAAATATAACTTGAATTCCTTTCTGTAAATTAGATATGTGATTTTTTATTTTTTATTTTGATACATTAGAGAATTCAGCACTGACAACAATGAAGGACCGAACGGGGACCCTCGAAGGATGATGCGATCCAGATCGAGATTGATCAGACAATCACCGTAAGTAACATTTATACTTCATCAAGCTCCCCAATCAGCACGTAGATAACAATAAGACTATTTATAGTTTACTTTGAACAGTCAAAGGGCACTTAAACGATATTTTAAAAGACACCCTAGAGGTATACGGCAGACGTATTATAGGCAGATTACACATAACTAATCGATTCCGCTTCGGTACATATAATTTGCCTTGACGTTACCTAAACGATATCTTAAAAGACGACTTATGGATGTGCGACAGCTTTCTTAATTATCTCTATAAATATGTATAGTTAACTAGAGTAAATTTAAATGTTAACTACACTAGTAAGCCTATTTTAAAGTTAATCTAAATATGTCAGGTGTAAAGTAATTAAAATTCATTAAAAACTAAAAATTCAGGCACAAGTACATAAAATTTTTTTTTCAATAAATATTACATAAAATTTAATGTACGAAGTGGATATTTAATTTCATCAATTAATAGAAAATTTAATCGTGAACTCATAGAAATTTATTCTGTTCTTATAAGTTTTACAATTATTACATGAACTATTATTTTTAAATCTGATTAATTATATATTTTCGATATTATACAACTCTTTTCAACGCTTGGATGTTATTTACAACCTAACTTACACATTTCTAACGCATTTATTACATTTTAAATATATTTCTATATATGTGTGTAACACTTCGCACATACAATCATAAAAAAAAGATTTTATCGATCTTATTTAATAACTAACCTGATTTTTAGCCGCTCATGAGACTTCGTGAATTTTCAGGTGTCCGTCATGAAATTTCATTAACAATTTATTTTGCTTATTACAATAAAATATATAATGTAAAGTATAACATGATATAAAATATAACATGATACAATTTTTTAAGATAAATAACGTCGACTAATATTTATCTGAAACAGATACATTTAAAGCAACTTTTTTAGGGTGACTAATATTTATGTGAAAAAGGTAAATTAACGTTTATCTATAAAAGTTGCCATTTAGATACCTATTGTCAAAGTCTTTTAAGGTACTTCCAAAAGGTAGACATTAGATATCTTAGAGTTATCTATGCTAACTGAGTCCTTATATAGTAAAAATGTTAATTTAAATATTATTATATATTATTTATAGAACATTCAAATCCATTTGTACTTTTGTCGACTGCTACTAAATCAAGTTACAAATATTTTCATTGGTCTTACAGTCTTAATAAAATATACATATTACTAATTATGACAGTCAAACTATCCTTGTTTATAGTCACCCCTTAGAATCTGAAAATAAAACTATACTAATAAAAAAATCCAAAATAAATGTAGAAATTAATTATTATATACTATGTTAGTAAAGGACAACCTGACTGACCCCATCACCATTACCTTATCGATATTGCTACCAAGTCCAACATTTCGAACCGTAAGACTAATGAAAATATTTGTAACTTTATAGAATATTATTATTCTATTAGTATAGAAATTATAAAATTGAATATAAAAGCCTTGATGAAGTGTCGGTTCGCGCATCGTAAATATGTAGACAAATGTTCGTTGAGGCTCTGTGTTAGACTGTACAGTTCGTCCTTTAAGTTATTATGGAGCCTCGGCGACGCTATATCGATAAAGGGTTCTGTAGGTGCTTTGTTTCATTTAAATATCTAACTAAATTCCATTGAAAGTGTTTAAATTATTCAATTGATTTATATAATGAAAAATTTCTGATCATGTTCGAATTTCTGCTTATAGAAATTTAAGTAGGCAGATTTAAAGTTTGGGATGTCGTTTCTCAATAAGTCCAGTTCCTTATCAGTAAATCACAATTGCCAATGATCATTTGACAGCATATAGGATGGCATACACACATCGTTATTTAAAAAAATTTCCATTCGATTATTTTATTTATATTTTGTAATATTGTTTTTTATTTATATATACGGTCTTAAATTATGCACACACACTTCATTGATATTAAAACTAAGTAAAATAATTTGTATAACTACTTAGATAGACAAAATCAAAACATAAAATAAAAAAAGAATTACTTAACTATCGTCGAAAGCTTCTAAAAGAGTATCGTTATTAACCTTTAAAGAGCCGGAAAGCCGATGTATCGGCGCAAAAACATAATGCTAGGATACTTCTTTATCCTAAAGTAAATTGATGTGCTAATTTCGTATCTGAAGTTGGTTTGACATTATCACTTCAGATTCAAGGTCAATGAAGGTCATTCGAACGTCAAACCTAGCAATATGGTTTGAATCATTGCAAAAGATATATCTTTATGTTTTTGGAGCCACCGAGTTCGGGTTGTACGTCATTTTGACCTGTAATAAAAAGAGAGATGAAGATTTCTCCAAGGTCAGGTTGAGAATATACACAAGGAAATATTTAAAATTGGCTTTTAGATTTTGAGAGCGCTTGAGACCGAATTTTCTCATTCAATTAATCGCATTTCTGTCAATATCATTATTCAGATAAATTTCTGAATCTATTCTCGTGAAAGTAGTTTGCCAGTAAAATTACAGAAATACTTTTTTCTAGAAACGTATATATCATCATAATTTAGATCTTACAATTATAACTAGAAATTTATTCTAGAAGAAATAAATAAGCGACATAAGTCACTTAAAGAACGCCTGCATATAGACAACCACCTACGCGGAAGAGAGAATAATTCCAAAGGCTAATATATATGATACTTTCTGCATTTGACCTTGAGATGACCTTGTTTGACCTCGAATGACCGTGATTATGAGCAGTTATGACCGATCAAACTTTAGATTTGGATGCAGCACATCTCAAAACATGAAAATATGATTTTATTCCTATTTTACCGAACTAAAAATTTTTTATGACCCTCCAGGACCGGAGAGCCGATATATCGGTTCGGTCCATGTTAAGAGCATTGTACATAGTCGATGGGTTATACAAGATATGAATTTGGGTAATTTCAAAGGATATTTCGAAAACTCAAAACGCGGGCCTTTAAAGGTTAATAACGGCAACTTGAGCAGAATGCTAAAAAAATAACAAATGTTTTACGGTTAAACATAAATTTCTGCAGGTACGTATAAAAATTTTATATTACTTTCTTAAGCTTTTTTATGAATAATCTCGGTAATCTAACTTTTTATAAATTTCTATATGCCTGCATCAATTTATACAAGTATTTCTCTACATTAATATAAGTTTTCCATAAGTGTTTTTATTGGTAAAATTATAAAATGCATAAATGAATTTAGCTGTAAGAAAGTGCAAAACTCGTATACATAAGAGTGGTTACTATAAGATATTTTCCTGCATCCATTCTAATCGTTCGAAGTGCTGAAAACCTTCAAAAACGAACATATGGCATAGTCAATTTTAGATTTTTTGTACGTTAATTATAGATTCAATTGTCTCGTAAATTAGTCTGGTGACTTCTAAAACCTGTATTATTTGTTTTTTGACATGTTCTGATAGATTGTGACAGTATAGCAAGCAACTGAATATGTTGTTCAAAAAAAGCTCTGTAAGAAATGTCTGAATTCCATTTACACTTTTATTTTTGAATTTGTCAATTTCTCAATAGCGTGCACTAAGCGGCGGATCTACCTTAAGAGATAATAATAAACTAATGTCGAAAATAATGTAAATTCTTGTTATAATTTGTGAACGTTTACTTTAAAAATATCTAAAAGTCGATTGTGTTATATTTTTTAAATAACTCTGTTATTTAGTAAAAATACTAAACTTTTGAGACTTCCAGCGAGTGAATTTAATTTTTTTTTAATATTCGATTGATCGTGCTGATTCGATTTTCGTCTATCTTTATAAAAAATATTTAAATAAATTACAGAAAATGTACTTAGCCGACTTGGTGGTACTTAAATTGAAACCTAGGCAATTATGCAAAAATTGATAATAGAATAGAGATAACCTGCAAACTTAATACGATATATTAGATAATAATATAAAAGATTCGTTCAAATGTGCATTAATATATAAATCGTATTTGCTGTATTCCCATCAACCCATCCGCATAGTGATAAGGATTGATAATATAATATTATTGTGGATGCATAATTTTTTTAGTAAGAAAGAGAAATTTTAAACAATTCACAATATCCATTGTTCTACTGGCTCTGCAGTCATGAAAAAACTTATATTTAGAAACTGCCGGAAGTTATTTTTGGTTATGATATATGATTTGTCGAGTGCAGTCAGAAGTATAGTATATACATAAATTTTTACTTCCCTGATAACAGACATCTGATTTATTTAGTGAAAAATCAATTGAACATTTTAGCTACTTTGTCAAATGATTATTAATGTACAATAAATTTAAATAGTAATGGTTAATATTCAAGTTTATTATTTATAATCCATTTTAGTGGTCCCATATTAATCATAACTTGAAAAACTGGCCTATAATATAAACAACATTGACTTGATGTTTTGTTAATTTCGTAAAAAAACAATTTAATATATGTGAACTTTTATCACTCAAAATATATGTTAAGGATATCACCAACATAGCAAATTTGAATTTTCCAAAAATCAAATTGCACTAAATCATCCCGTAATATTTATCATCGATAAATCAGATGATTTTCAAGAACACGAATGGGATATAAATGGCACTTAATGAAGTAGATTTTTTCAATAGGATCAATTATGTAAAATATAATCTGACATAAAAAAAAATGATAAAAGCCATTCGGCAGTTAGGATAGCAGTTTATGAAATTATGATAGATTGTGATGCGTAGGCAATAAAAACATCACCTAATACAATGATCTATTTTATTTCAGAAATCCACAAATGAGACGAGATATCCGAGATCGAGTAACTTGTATCAACGCATATGGCTGATTGTGAATTTTCTCCGCCAGCCGATGTATTCCGAATATACCGGAGAGAATCGCGTCATTTTGATTCGTATATCAAGCAATAAGAGAATGGTATAACGATTAGGGTGATTAGTCCTCCAATACCGTTTGATATTAATGTTGACAAACTCAGAGCCAACATTGACTCAAACACAAAAAAAATCAGAGTCTCAGCTGTTCAAAGCTAGTAGTGCGCTTGATGAGTATCCCTTTCGGCCCCCGCAAGCAGTAAATTACTTATCGAAGAAAAATCTAAAGTCTCGGCCTCCATCGACGCTAAAATACAACAGGAAAATGTAAAACCAAAATTATTACCACCCTAAGAAAGCAGAAAATCACGATCGATTAAAAAAGTAAACGTGCAGAGACCACAAGCAGATTTTGATTATATAAATGACATATATACACGCTATTTCGTAATGGTATTAAATGAGGGAGTAAAATACCAAGCGTTATTGGATACAGGAGCAGAATCCAGTATAATAGGACCGAAAATTGCAGAGATACCTAGATTGTCTAGAGGACTGTAAAGATAGTTGTAGTAAATATTTGATAGGAATCGCAGGTGTGCGAGTTCCAGTGATCGGTCTGTTATTTTGTCAAATTAATGTTGGTGGACGTCAAAAAACATTAATTATTGGAGCAGTCAAAAAATTATTATGACATGATTTTGGGAATATATTTTTGTCGTAAGTGGGACGTTAAAGTACAATTAGGAGATGAATTATGGAGAATACCAAATAGACTTTGGAAAGAATTTAACGATCCAACAGTAGATGCAATCTTAAAAGTAGAACGACGAAAAAATACTGTAACAAGTAATACAACGAATATTAACAATGTTAATGATGATTTTAATAATAATAATAATAATAATAATAATAATAATAATAATAATAATAACAACAAGAACACCGACGTACAGACGACCGGGGTATGGTAACTCCATACCAGACGTGACTCTGACCTCGGACAGAATTCGGACTAGGATAAGGGCCTGGCGGGTGATCCAGGACTATACGGCCAGTGATCACCAGTACATTGCCTTTAAACTGATAGACAGACGAGGAGACGGGGCACAAGATCTACGGGGTGGAACCCCAAACGCCTAGACATAGACGAACTTGAAAGGTATCTGCAAAATGCAGAACCTCCCTTACGAGAGATGCCTCAAGAGTTGACGAACCGGGACAGGGTGGAGGCGTTAGCGGCGGCAACGACTGGTTTTCTCCAGCACCTATGCGATGCCACCATGCCCAGGAAACGGAAAGTACGAAACAGACGACAAACATACTGGTGGACAGCCGAGATCGCGGATCTCAGAAGCAATTGTTTGAAGCTGAGACGGAAAGCTCAACGAGCCAGAAGTCGAGGCGTAGTGGGACTATACTCTACGGAGTATAGTCGCGCCAAACAGCGACTGAGATACGCGATCAATGACAGTAAGAAACGGTGTTGGACAAAAGTAATCGACGAGGTAGACTCGGATCTCTGGGGCAACGGTTATAAAATTGTAACATGCGCCCTGGGAGGTCGGGGTCCGCCGGAACTACGAGACGCGAAAGTGATGGAGCGGATAGTTGAGAGACTTTTCCCAACCCATCCCAACAGAACGGACGCGACAAATGAAATGACAGATATAGAGATCCCTCTCTTCACGCAGGAAGAGCTCCGCAGAGCATTGAATGCGTTGAAGCCTAACAAGGCCCCGGGTCCCGATGGCATACCTAGTGAGGTTTTACGGGTGGTCGCTTCGCACCACCCGGACATCCTTTTGGGTTTGTACAACGGGTGTCTGGTGGAGGGAGTTTTTAGCAAACTCTGGAAGGTGGCGTGATTGGTTCTCATCCGTAAGTCTAAGGGGAACCCCGATTTGCCTTCTTCATACAGGCCTCTCTGCCTACTAAATACGGCAGGGAAGCTGTTGGAGCTACTGCTGAGACCAAGACTGTCACAGGCAATTCAAAACGCCGGAGACCTATCCGAACAACAACACGGATTTAGAAAAGGACGGTCGACAATCGGAGCTATAGGTGACGTGACGAACATCTTTCACGCCGCGAACAGGGGCTGTCATGCAACCAGATCACTGGTTACGTAGTTACGTAGTTTATATACGCTGAAAATGCAAATGATCATTTTTGGAAAAAATTTTCTGTTTAATAAGAAGAACTTAAATAAATTGAAATTTACGTTATTTATTAAATATGATAAATTAAAATTTAATTTTTCACAATTTGTATAGTGATGCCGTCATACTTTGATATTCTAAATTATATAACAACGTACAATATAATAATTTGAAAACGACGATGTAATTTAAAAGTTTTTTAATTTTCTTGATTTCAAATTCATTTATTTCGAATGTTTTATTTTTGAAACTTAAAAAATAATAGATAAAAGTTTGTTTTTTTTTCAAGAAAAAATATATATCTGTATAACGTTAAACAATTATTTTCCTACTTTAAAAAGTAATTTTGTCCAGAAGATTAAAGCAGAATATTAAGTTAATAAAAAGGAAAAAACTTAAATTACCTATTTAATTCTAAGTTGTTAAAAGGTCATCATTATGACTGTTTTTGAATTTTCTTTATAAAAAGCTAATGTTTACAATTATACAATTTGCTACTTCTATTTAATGTAAAAAGATTTAATATGTAAATAATATAAAAAATTTTAAATATGATTTAATCACTGGAAGATATATCGATGTAAAGCATCATTTATATTGAATGACTCAAGTTCCAAAAAAATATATTATCCTGTATTATAAATTATACGGGCATAACCGTACGGTGGGCTAAACCTCCACTTGGATCTAGTCTTTATATTGAGCAGGCAGAGTTTCGCTATCGATTTAATAGACATGGATTCACTGTGATATTTTTAAATCTGCTTTGAACTCTTCACCATGATTTATGAAAGCGGAGTAACGAAAAAATTGTAAAAATAAATATAAAAAATTACATAGTTTATATAAATATAAATTTCGTTCTTTTGGCATCTCACCCTTAAAATTCATATTCAGGAGACCAAAATATATTTCAAAGGCTTTGGAGGGGTCTCTGTCTTGAGAAAAGGTAGCGAAACCCTTCTGTGATTTTATAAGCTTATAATTTATCGATGTATTTATACATAAAAGCGAAAGACTGAGCTAAAGAATATCGATATATAGGCCGCACTCAACGGGTCACTTTCACTTGGACAAAGGCTAGGGACGAGGCCTCTGTAGCTCGTCCCGCGCGCCATCAGTGCGTAAGAGAAACGACTCGTGTAGGGTTCATGAAAGTTCTCTCTCTTTCTCTCTCTCTCTCTCTCTCTCTCTCTCTCTCTGTATGTGGGTGTTGGTGTGTGGGTGTGTGCGCGCAAGCGTATATATACATCTACCCGTTGTAGCATGCACCTAGAGCCCGGGTAAACGATCGGAGCGCCCTTACATTGTAATACGGCGTGGCAGATCTCGGCTTGCGCGGGTAGCCGCAGAGCGCGGTGACGATATTGCAGCAGCAGCATCAGCAACTTTGTGCGCGGTCGATGAGCGAAGTATTTGCAGATTTAGTATAATATAGATTTTAAAACTATTGTGAATGATAAAAAATTTTGCCAAGGGATAAAATGAAAATTAAACATTTTCTCTTATTTACATGTATATATATATATATATATATATATATATATATATATATATATATATAAGTGAAAATAATCATAAATATTTATGCATTGTTTTGATAGTTTACTTGTAGCCTCTCAACCTTCAATAAAATAATATGATCCATACTATTACAGAATTAAAAAATAAATTTTATTATATTAATGAAAGCTATTACTATTGCCGTGTATATATAAATCTATTATAACACCATATGATGAATCGGGTGATAATCTGCAAAATTATGGTGAGCATACTCTACAAAAAAGTGTTCTATACTTTTGACCTGGTTTACCTATTGTATAGTGGTCTTGATATGTTTCAGGCGTTGAATTCGAATCTGAAATGAAATTATAGAGAATCTCAAAATCCAGTTTCGAGAAATACATATATATTTGAAAAATCGAATATACTCGTAACTCGGGTTGTGTTCAACGAAAATCCTTATTTTTGACGCTCAATAGCGAAAAAGGACATAAGTTCTGGTGAACAAATTAAAGCTAGGCTCCTTTTATATGGACTTTTTATTCCGGCGTGAAAAACAGGGGTTCTGATTTTAAAAAATATATATGTCTATTTATTTACAAATTTTTAAAATAGACTTCTATAGCGTTCCCAAACATGACATAGAAAATCCCTAGTTTCATCGCGGATATGCCTTCAGCGTGTCAGAACACGTATGAAGTGCCCTATATAGATCTCGTAAAAATTTCAAGTAACTTTTTTTATGCTAGATCGTTTATAAGTCTTATCTAATTTTGAAACATATTGTGATTGAGATTTTTTCCTAACCATTTTTTATTTTGAGTTTTTAAAAAAGTCTTCTTTAATATTGTGTTAATTATTATTTCCATAAAACATTCTAGCTTGGCTTTATGATTAGCTTTTGATGCTTCGTCTTATTCTACAGAATATACTAATTTATAATTAAAGAAGCTTAATTTAAAGTTATCTGTTTAATTAGACTAAGTAATAAAAACATCATTGCTTTGAAACTAGCTTATTGAGTTACATCATTTATATATTCTCTCCTAAAGAAGCCACTAAAACGACGGAAAGAAACTGAAATAATACGATTACAATTATATATAGAGCCACAGGATCGCTATTATTACTGTACGTAATAACGATATAGATAAAACGAAAGGAAACGCTAGACCAAGATATTGTCTTAAATATACCATTGATAAGTAGAGTTCGAGAACTTATATACGATTGTAACAATATAGCTGCTAATAAGACATAATAATAAGAGATTTTGAATAAAAAAATCGATTAGAATGCTTCTATATCTTTCAAGTGACGTTATTAATTATATTAATGTGAGTATAAAATAATTTTCAATCCTGGTACGTATACTTTAAATATTCAAATAGATTAATAAAATAAAAACATTTTCGTACAATATAATTTTAACACCATAAAACTTTTTGACATAAAAGGAAAAACTGTTCCATTATTATTCTATTGTTTATCATAAAGGGAGAAAAAAGATATTATTAATCTTTTAACATATGCATAAAAATTTTGGAATTGTCTCTGCGGGCAGTGGAATATTTATTTTCGTCACCAGGCTGTAAACGTGAGTTTCACGAATTATATATGAAATAAGCGTACAAGGACCCTGCCTTCGAAATAAAGAATTATATCATTATAGTACCAAAGATTTATTATGATATTCAAAATACATCAATCGTATGCGAAGAAAAGGTTGTTTTATTATTATATGCGAATCTATGTATATAATTTTAATTGAATATTATATCTAATATTATTCTATAAGAATAGAGTTAAAATACGCTTGAAATAAGAATAAAATTATCATTTAGATAATTTTATATAATTTGATTGCTCCCATTCTATTTGTACTTTGTTCAATATAGAATGTAATTTTTCCAATAATTTTTATAAAAATCTCACATGATGAATTATACGACATAATATGTCAAAGTAAAGTTTCATTAATTGTAGTTGACATTTAAAATTAATTAACTTATTTAGAAAAAAGTAAAAATTTAACTTTCGCTTTTCCTGACTTCGCTAATTTTAAATTCGTTTATGCTTTTATTAATTCTTCCTTTGAAAAAAAACTTATTAATGACTTCAAAATAATTCTTTAAAGTTATATCAATGAAAATCTATTCTGAGATTCTTAATATATTATATTTATATCTAAATGTCTAATATTTTTTTAGTGACCTTACCCAAGCTTATAAGAAGGCTTACACAGCTATATATATATATATATATATATATATATATATATATATATATATATATATATATATACATTATTATAGATACATTGTGTCTGAGAAAAATGATAGTTTTAAACTTTTCATATAAAACACATAATGGATCATTACAATAAAGTTTTCGATCGAGCAATACAAAAAAATTCTATGTACCTTCCAGCAGAAGATATTAGCACGTTCTATACAAATGTTACATTTATTGAATAATTCGAATATTGTCGCGTAGCGAGTTTTCAGTATGTATTTTGATGAAACATTTTTTATGTTAAAGCGTAATATGATGCGTCGGCGCTACGCTGTGGGACTGCGCCATCGTGATGTCGCACGATAAGGAGCAGGGAAAAAGGTCTGAACAACGCATGGAACGACAAATTGGACATTATAGATCGACCGGTCGTATATTGCGGTTCAATTCGTTTCGTTCTCTCGTTCTCAATTTTTGTTTCAAGTATTGTTGTGCGTGAATCGTTCGCGGCGTATAATCGCATTGATTCTTTACGAAAGAATTTGCTTGTGAAATTAAGTACACCTTTGCGTGTCTCTTTTTCATTAATAGCAATTTAGCTATTATTTTCATTAATCGCCGGCTATTTGTTGTCATGCGATTTGGCTGATGTATGATAATCCCCACTCTATAATCGTAGCCCAAAATTTTCGCGCAGCCGAACGGTCGGAGAGCCCATGGTAACAAACCTAACACGTTCACTTCTTTGAAAAATCTCAATATTTTTCCATAACAAGAATACAATTCATCTAAACATGAATTTGTACAATTATTATTTTTAGGAAAAATATCCGATTTTTCCGTCACAGCACGATTAATAAGTGTACCTTTGTACACATCGTCGGGCCTTTAACGAGAATTTTTTTCATGACTATCAGAATAAATTAATCTCTCCCTCGTAAGAAATTTTATAAATTTAATTATTTTTCTGAATAGCCGATATCGACTAATTTGTTTAACTGAGTGTCGCAGTTTCCATTGTCGAATGCGCCAGAGACATCGAGAAACACAACTAGTACATATTTCTTTCGAAAAAAGGTTTCATTAATTTGTGTGGTGAGGTTGATTAGTGAGACTTGATCTTTCGGTAATAATTCTAAATGTTCACACGACCACTAAAGTCTTTTATTGGAGACTCAAATAGTTTATAAACACGTGAAGTAAGAGCAATCGGTCGGACGCCATTATTATTTGTTTTACTAACAAAATACACGTTATTATTTTTCCAACTCGATGGATAGCGAACGGTGGTGAAAAGTTCATTAAAGATGTCGAATAAAATCAAATAATACTTGACAGGTAGTTTTTGAATAATGTCATTCGTAATGCCGTCCATCCCAGGAGACGCTATAGATTTTTTGCAAATAAAGCTGTATTTAATTCGCTATAGTTAATCTAGACATCAAATAATTATGATTCGCAGCAGTTCGGTATCCATCATGGATCACCAGCAACCCAGTTGGGACAAAGTTTTTGAATGACATTTTCACATTGAACAATGTCCTGTAAGTTACTTATATACAAATGTTTTAAGGTGAACAATATTACTCTTTTTAAAAGTTGTAATCGCAGTAGCAATAGCTTTTTTGTACTAGATAAGATTTTTTTCATATTTATTCAATTTCCATTTTTTATAAACAATTTTTCTTAACCTCTTAGCTTTGTTGCACTCTACATTCCACCATAAAACGGGATTGCCTTTTTTCTTATAAGGGAAAAATTTTTGTTTAGGCGAGTATGAAAAAATGGTGTCTTTAACAATAGAAATAAAGAGATCGTATTTTTCATATTCTTGTAGATAACTATACTCATCAGCAAAAAAAAAAACGAATATTTTTCATCAAGCTGAATATAGACTTTTTCCTAATCGCTTTTTATACTATTAAATCTACACAATTTTGAAGTACAAATTTTTTTGTAAATTAACATTCATAGTAATAGGAAATAATCTAATTCTAGAAAATCAACACTAACAGAGTATTTTATTTTATTCTAAGTCCTAATTCGATTTTTTGCATGACTTGCATGTATATCTATTTAGATTATGCATCAATAAATCAAATTTATAAGTACTATTTTGTAATTATTCACAGTTCAAATCAGTTTTTTGCACAATTCCACATATTATTGTCGGCATTAAAGTCGCCAAGCATTACACAATACTCCGATTGTCCTATTGTACTTTCCTTGCGCTTTTTGATTACTTTTCTGGCAGATGTTGTCATTTTCAGCTGTTAGAGAATCATTTTCGATCACGATCTTTGTCTCTTTAATAATTAAATGTTCTTCTTTGCTTGAATTCTCTGTAGATATAACTGAAGGAGGATAACGTCTTTTCAATTTTTTATTGATAATATCTGTAGAACTAACAATTGTTTGTACTATTTCGTTTAGACTATTTACAAAATCAGTCGGTATGTCTTGAGAGATTGAGAGAGAAAGGAATTACTCGTTTCACTGAATTATCAGGCAATTGTAAACACGTCTGCTCAGAACGACTGTACAAACGAAACTCCGTCTAAGACTTTATCATATACTTTATAGTCACGAAAAATGAATCGAAATATATATAAGTATTAATAGTCATAAATAAATTATAATTTTATTCAAGTATCAAAATCAACATATTATAGTTACTGTACGTGACGCAAATTACCAACATTTTTATTCCAACAAAAATGAATACCATGCTTTGTTAATGAATTCTTCAAATCAAAGCGTCTGTTACGAAAAAAATAATTTAATATAATACATTTAACCTTTAGACTGTCGGCATTTTTGCCTTATAAATTGATATTTTTGATGTGCAAAATTTATACATAAAAACACCTCATATCTTTAGAGTAGCTGACAAGGTCACAAGATGATACTGATGCTACAGGAAACGTGATGACTAAAAGAAAAAAATATATGTATTTATATATTAATAATGTAAGAAGGAGTGAGAGCTCGGGAAATATTAATTTGTAGTTTTAATAAATTTATTAAGAAATTGTGAAATAGAATTTTATATTAATAATCTATTGAATAGTTTCAGATTATTTAGTAAATTAAAGCCATGCACCTCCAGTCTTTATAGAATAGCGACTTAGTGTACAGGTTCACTTGTAGCTCAGAAGCCATAATTTACGTACTCGAGTACGTTCAGGCCGTGATTTCCTAATAGAAATGAATATGAAAATTTTAATTTTCACATACGTGCATTGTTATTACAGTGGCCGTACAGTATTTTGTTCCTTTTCAGCGTTCATAATGTTTGCTTTGTATTTGCGAATTTCAAAAAGCACTTGTAAGATTTACAAACGCCTTATTCAAGATCCACTTTGACTAGCGTGGTGTAATGTTTGCTAAAAAAAAGAAAACTTCCATAATCTAAAATTTTATCGTATACAGTATTATATATATATATATATACACCAACATTTTCAAATTGCGTAATTCTTATGCAAAATCGATCTTACAACAAACTTCACTTCCGCGAGTCTCGCCTATTCTCGATTTTTCTTTCACGTCATTTCCAATCTCCTTTTTTCTTATATAAAATCTGCTCTCTTGTCCTTCTATGCGCCAGTATCAATTTTCTTCTTATACATATATACAGCAAACACAAAATATCGGGACACTCTTCGCATTCTCTATGACGGGTTCTTCTTCTTC